>CAOLHI010001124.1:0-528078 GCA_948474755.1 Ctenosaura bakeri
GGACCATGAAGTTGTCTGCAAGACAAGCAAGAAACTTGCTGGACCTTGCTGTCTTGGCAGAGTTTGACTGCCAGCATATATCCGGGTAACTGAAATCTCCTATTATTACTGTATCTCTCCTCTTTGAATGTGCAGTCATTTGGTTGAGGAAGGCGTCATCCAAGTCCTCAGCCTGGGTTGGAGGTCTGTAGTAAACCCCCACCAGAATATCCCTATTGTTTCTCGCTGCCTTAATTCTTACCCAAATGCTCTCGACCTGGCTTTCTGGGTTTAAGTCCTGGATCTCTTCACAGGTGAAAACATCCTTGACATACAAGGCTACTCCTCCTCCTTTCTTGTTTGGTCTATTTTTACAAAAGAGGCTATACCCCTCTATTCCTATATTCCAATCATGAGACTCATCCCACCAGGTCTCAGTGATGCCTATCAAATCATATTTATTTTGTTGTACTAGGAGTTCAAGTTCGTTCTGTTTCCCATACTCCTTGCATTAGTGTAGAGACACTTAAGTCCCCGGGCCCTTTCTGCAAGTCCTGTACTGTTGTTTCTACTCCTCCCGCCATTGGCCGCTTGTACTACTTGTCCAGTATCATTTGGGCCTTTCCCCCCTGCGCTCTCCGAGTCCTTGCCCTGAATAATATTGTCTCCCTCCCCAGCGAAACTTAGTTTAAAGACCTCTTAATCCTCCTTGCGAGACTGTTTGCAAAAGCATTCCTGCCCAGTTTTGTGAGGTGTAGCCCATCCCTCGCCAGAAGCCCATGTTCATGGAAATTCAGGCCATGTTCCAAAAACCCAAACCGTTGCCGGCGGCACCACATGCGGAGCCAGTTGTTGACCTCTGCTATTGTCCTTTCCCTACATGTGTCGTATCCTTGAACAGGGAGGAGAGACGAAATGACCACTTGCGCACCAAGGTCCTTAAGCTTCGTCCCCATACGCTCGTAGTCCTTTGCAATGTGGTAAAGGCTGCTCCTCGCAGTGTCATTGGTTCCGACGTGAACCAAAATGAGGGGCTTCTGGTCAGTGGGTTTGACCAGCCTGGTTAGTCTCTCCGTTATGTGGTTGATCCTGGCCCCAGGAAGACAGCAGACCTCTCGATTGAGCTTGTCCAGTTTGCAAATGGCCGTTTTGTTTCCTCTGAGCAAAGAGTCCCCAACAACCAGAACTCGCCTCCTCTGAGACTTGTCCTGGGCTCCTCGACGAACATGTTCTACTAGGACTACCTGGGCATTCTGTTTAGGCTGGGAGCGTTGATCTAGTTCCTGTTGGTGAAGTTTGATTCCTTCTTGTTGACATTCTGTCCCCCCCCCCCGTGGTGCTCCTCATTGTTCGTAAGGTCAAGTAGTTCGAAACGATTGTGTAGGTTAAGAGTCTCTGTCACCTTCTTGGTCCTTTTACTCCTCCGTGTGACTTTTGCCCAAGCCTCCGTTTCCTGGCAAAGTGTGGTGACTTCCTGATCTGGCAGCTCCTCCGTGCATTCGGTCTCCCGGTAACTCCTTGGCCTACAGTATATCTGTCCCAGATCAATATGAGAAGGCAAGGTGTTGTGGAAGCTGCAGTTTTGGAGAAAGAAGGCATTATGAACAGATGTTCCTTAACCCTGTTTCCTACACTGAAGAACAATGCAAATGAACTTGGGCAGCTTTGTACTGTGTCCAGGGCTGAAGCTGTAGAACCAGTGTTGTTACAGGACAGGGTGAAACATGACAAGCCAAGGCCTTGAACATTTATGTTCCAAATACTGGAGTTCTAACTACTGTGGAACCACAGTTGTTTTTTGCCTTTTGATTCCACATTCTGATTACTAGGGGCTATAATGAGATCCAATTCAGATATGCTAGTGTATCATCCTTAGAAGAAATAAGAGGATTTGTGTGGAAGGGGAGCACTAAGGACATCCAGTCAGTGGATTACATTTGATGTCACACGAATTGACTTCCCCTTCCCCCGGCAACCCCCATCCTTACATCTTCTCCACAGATTCCCCCCACGCAAGCACTCAGAACAGTTTGAGGGTATTTGGGAGGCTACAGGGGTTGAATAATCCATTCCACTTGTGGTGTCCACTCCATTGGTGGGTTGAGTTGCATGAAGTTTCTTGCAGGAGAATAACTTTCCTTTTTGTTTGTTTATCAGAGTGCTATGACATCAAGAGAGATCACATACACCTCACACACCCGATCATCCCAGTCAGTTATTTCTATTGGTAAGAATGGAGATTCTGAAATTAAATGAAATTTCCTTTGTGGAAAAAAGAAGGAAATAGGACATTAAGAATAAGTTTTCATAGTAAGTAAGAGATTTCAAAAATAAGTAATAAGCTGAATAAAATAATGCTGATGCCAGTAGGAATTATTAGAGAATGAATATTTTATTTAATGAATATTTCTTCATTATCTTATATCTTTTTTAGAATAGGTGTATCTATGCAAATAATGTAATAACATTTAGACATATTGATTATCCTGGTTCTTTTCACCACTACCCTGTGGCTGTGTTTATAGATAAGTAGTAGCTACTTTTACAGATAAGTGTTTATAGGATTTAAGCCTATTTGGCAAGCACTTTTCATGAACCAAGACACACCTGCTGATCAAGAGAGGCCAAGGCTTGCATGCCACTAGTTGCTACCCACTGGTCCACCCACTGCTGCTCCTGGCCATTCTCAGGCTGACAGGAGGATCAATCCACAATGC
Organism: Ctenosaura bakeri; assembly: GCA_948474755.1. NCBI lineage: Eukaryota > Metazoa > Chordata > Lepidosauria > Squamata > Iguanidae > Ctenosaura > Ctenosaura bakeri. The sequence goes on from CAOLHI010001124.1 coordinate 2,697, forward strand.
CTGAGGTTTGATCCTTGCGCCAGCTTATGCAGGTGCTGTTCTTGAGCTAGACGAAAAACCGTTAAACCGGCTCCTGTCCCTCTCCTGCCAGTTTTGTTTTTCTCCTGCATGTCAGCAAGATGCATTTAGGTCCCTCTTCGGCAACACAGCGGAAAAATATATTATTCTCGGGCTGACAGGAGGATCAATCCATCACGCATGGGTTCGATCCTCGTGCCAGCCTACGCAGGAGCCGTTCACGAGCCAAACGGACAGAAAAAGCCATTTAACTGACTCCCTACCCTCTCCGGCCAGTTTTTACTTTCTCCTGCGCAGACCAGATGCAGTTTACTCCCTCTCCGGCTATTTTAGCTAAGTTAGGGATAACGACGTGAATTTCTAAATGGCTTCTAAGGAGAATGGCACGGTGCCAGACGATGTGCTCCAGAGCACCACGGAAACGTTGGGCTCGGACACTACCACAGTAGATTCCATCCAGAAAACCGCTGTCAGGCGGGTCACGGACGAGGTACTTGGAAAGCCTACTGTGAAGGGCAAGCCGCAGCGGATCGCGGAAGACGACCGCTCGGCGGAGCTGCGAAATATTTTCCTTGCCTCCAGCGAGAGCGAGGCTGATGAATCCAGACCTCCCCTAAGTAAACACACAGCAGGTAAACTGCCGCATGAGAAGAAGGGAAAGAGAGCAAAAAAGGCAGATAAAAGGGGTGAAAACAAGCCCTCAAAGGCCGCCGTAAGTAGCCTCAAGCTTACCGGTGAAGGGGCTGGTCTCCATCTTGGGAAAAAGGAAGCCAAGATGGCGTCCCACGAAGCTGGGCCTCTCTCCACAGCGTCGGCCGCCATGTTGGGTGTGGCAGCGCAGCGGGATCATTCGGAATATCCGGTAGGGCTGGCCGCCATCTTGGGTGCAGCGGCACACATGCGCACTGCCACTGAGCCGGAGGCAAGCGGCTCGGCGACTACTTTTCCAACGGCCCCGACAGTTCAGCATCAATACACTGACAATGTACCCATGGGCGCCTCCAGCCTTCTGGGCGTGCCAGCAGACTTGACACAGTTCCTGGCTCAGTGGTTAACAAATGCCCCAAAGCAGCCACAAAGACAGGAGGAGATTGGCCAAGGGGTCTGGCAAACTCAGTGGCAACAATCATTAGAGTCCTTGAGGCATGAAATGCACAGCATGATAAGGGAGTCAATAGCCATGCATATGCAAACAGTGCTACCGACCCAGTGGGGCCAGAGAAATACTATACATACCCCTGACTGGCTGGAGCAGTGGGCTATGGCCAGATTACTATCTGCAAGTCAACAGGGGCTACAAGGCCAACCAAGTAGCACGCAGCTGCCAAATGTACACATAACTGAGCAACAGACTCGGACTGAGCATCCACCAGCATCACAAGCAGGGAAAAGACCAATACAGCATGATGAGGTGCAAGGGCGCCATCTAGGGAAGAAGGGGAGAATAGAAAAGGAGGACATGAACATTTCTAGAGGAATAGCACAACTGTCATCCACACACAGAGGTGATGCGGAGGACTTAGCTTTTAGTGAGGACGAATTACCTCAGGAGGAAATGATGGATTGGGAAGAGAAGGACTGTCAAGACTCAGAGGATGAGGATGAGGACAGGCAGGAAACTGACAGGATGTTTGAAGCACAGTACCTCAATGCGACTTTGAGAAGGGTGCTTCAGACGCTAGGTTTGGATAAGGATAGGGAGGTGCAAGATAAGGATAAGGAATGTAGACTAGCATCAGTGATCAGGAGAAACGAAAAAGAGGCACGGAGTTGCCTCTGCCTGATCTGTTTAAGGACTTGATCCTGGCGGAATGGTCTTCTCACGGAAAGGGGAGGAAGAGTCTGGCGGCATGCCAGAAACTATATTCCTTCTTAAAAGAGGACACAGAGTTCCTCAAAGTACCCCCCGTGGACGCCCCCATAGCGGGACTAGTTTCAGGTGCCATTGTTCCCCGAGAGGGCGACACCCAGCTAAAAGAGGTGGACGAACGTAGAGCTGAGGTCTCACTTTGAAAGGCACATGAGGCGTCTTGGACAATCAAGGCTTCCACTGCCGCATCCATGTTCGCTAGAGCGGGAATTCTGTGGACCCAAGATATCTTGGACACGCAGGACTGGAGTATACAGGAATTGATGAAAGCAGTGCTAAGGATTCAGAGATTATTAAAGTATGTAGCGGATACAGGTCTGGATGCGGCAACATGTGCCGCAAGAAATGTCAGCATGCTGACAGTAGCTAGGCGCTCCTTGTGGTTAAGACATTGGGAGGCAGACCAGAAATCCTGCAATAATTTGGCGTTCGTCCCCTACTCAGGGGACTTACTTTCGGGGAAAAGCTTTAGAAAAGGTTCTGGTAGAGACGAAGGAAAAAAAAGCAGGTGATGCCGACATTACAAAGGAAAAAAGTGGAAAGGAGAAATTACAGGTCTTCAAACTACTCCTTTCGGGGAGGAAGATCTTATGGATTGGCCGGAAGGAATAATGATTACAGACCTGGGAGATACCAGTGGAACAGACAGAGGTCCCAGTACCCTAAACAATACCAGAGCAGCAGAAAAGGACAGGGGAAGCTTGGGGGCAACCCCAAGCGAGGTAAGCCCCAATACTGACAAACAACAGAAGGTGGGGGGAAGACTTCTGGACTTTGGACACAGATGGGCACAAATATCGTCGGACCAATGGGTCCTGGGAGTCGTAACACGATGTTACAGCATCTGTTTCCATACGTGTCCAAAGGACAGATATCTTCCATCCCCAGTGCCAAAGGAGAGAGACAGGGAGAAGGTGGTACGTCAGGAAATTCAACATTTGCTGGCAATGGGGGCAATAGAGGAGGTGCCACAACAACAACGGTACACGGGGGTGTACTCGGTTTTCTTTGTAGTGCCGAAATCGAACGGCAAATTCAGGCCAGTATTGAATCTAAGATATCTCAATCGGTTTGTGGAGTACCGCAAGTTCAGGATGGAAACCTTGCAGACTATAAGGGAGAACTTGCTTCCGGGGGACTATATGGCATCTATAGATCTCAAGGAGGCTTACCTACATGTACCAATGTCCATCCACGATCGGAGATTTCTCAGATTCAATTACAAGAAGGGCCATTTCCAATTCAGGGCCTTACCGTTCGGACTGGCCTCTGCACCGAGGGTGTTCACCAAGGTGCTAATTCCGCTAATAGCTTTCCTGAGGGTGCGAGGGGTGAGCCTTCACCCCTACCTAGACGACATCCTGTTGAAGGCACATTCACAGGACAAGCTAGAAAGGGACTTAGCGTTGACAATACAAACCCTGTCAGATTATGGTTTCCTTATAAATACAGAGAAAAGTGTGCTGACTCCTACGCGAGTGATAACGCACCTAGGAGCAGTAATAGACACGGCAAAGGGGAAACTGTTTCTTTCAAGGGAGTGGCTGATAAATCTGCGACAAGCAGCCCGCAGCCTGAGGAGGAACAGTTCTATGGACTTGATGGCACTAGCGAAAGTGCTGGGACTCCTAATTTCCACAACACAATTAGTGGAATGGGGGAGTTTCCATGTGAAACCACTACAGAGGCTGCTAATGGGACATCAGTTGGCCATAGCGGCCAAGAAGCATTACTCAGTGGAAGTGCCTCGCCACATCCGAAAGGGAATGTCTTGGTGGCTGCGAGAGAGCAATGTGAACGTAGGAGTTCCTTTCCACAAAGAGGACATGATCCATATCACCACGGACGCGAGCCTATCCGGATGGGGGGCCCATTGCAAAGGCTTTGCGGTCCAGGGGTGTTGGACAGCCTGGGACAGATGTTTCAACATCAACTACCTGGAGATGAAGGCAGTCAGGTTGGCGCTGCAAAGGTGTCGTCATTTGCTGAAAGATCAACATGTGAAAGTGTTTACAGACAACATGACAGTGAAAGCTTACATTTGCAAACAGGGCGGATTGCACTCAGCGCCACTGGTCTTGGAGTCGACACGGCTGTTCAACTGGGCCGAGTGGAATGTGAAATCCATCACGGCAGTGCATCTCAAGGGAGAATTGAACACACAAGCAGACTTCTTAAGCAGGAACTGGCTGCATCCAGGGGAGTGGTCCCTGAACATCGAAGTTTTCCACGACATAGAAAGGCGTTTTGGTCCATTACAGGTGGACTTATTTGCCTCTGGAAGCAACGCCAAATTAAAAAGGTATTTTTCCATTTCTGGAGAGAAAGGAGCAGAGGCGCACGATGCACTATCAGCACGATGGCCTCGGGGAACTCACTATGCCTTTCCGCCAATACAGATACTACAAAGAGTTCTGGTGAAGGTCCGCCAGGAAAGAGCATCGGTGGTACTGGTGGCTCCGCACTGGCCAAGGAGGCCCTGGTTCCCCTTGCTACTAGAATTAGCGCAGGGGGGTCCATGGAAGCTACCCGTGAGGGTATTACATCAGGGACCTGTGAATTATCCTGATCCGGAATGGCTAAATCTGGCTGTGTGGCAATTGAAAAGCAGTTGCTAATGCAGCACGGATATACAGATAGCGTGGTCAGAACTATTATGGGTTCCCGTAGGGAAGCCACGCAGAAGGTATATGACAGGACCTGGAAGACGTTTTGTAGATGGTGTGAGGAAAATACCATCCCGGTAGGGCAAGCACAAGTGCCGCAAATTCTACAATTTCTACAAGACAGGCTAGAGAAAAGTTACCGCCCCAATACTTTAAAGAGGCAGGTGGCGACCCTGTCGTCAATCTTGGCGGAAGATGGGGCCTCGTATACGAGACACCCGCACATCAAGCGATTCCTCAGAGGAGTTACCTTGTCATCGTTCCGAACTGTTCATAGGTTCCCTTCCTGGGACTTAAATCTAGTACTCAATGCCTTGGTGGGGCCTCCGTTTGAACCAATGAGGGAAACATCCGTGAGGCTTATGTCATTTAAGACAGCTTTCCTGCTGGCCATAACTTCGGCTAGAAGAGTATCGAAGTTGACGGCATTGTCAATGAACGATAACTTGTGCAAGTTTGAGCAGGATAAGCTCACATTGGCATCTGATCCATCCTTTCTACCTAAATGCGTGTCCTCCACAACTAGACAGCAAACAATCCGTTTACCAACATTCTGCCCAAACCCAGTGCATCCTTTGGAGAAACGGTGGCACAAGTTGGATGTCAGGAGAGCGGTGAAAATATATTTGAACAGGACCAAGGAGTTCCGCCACTCAAAGGCGTTGCTGGTGTCCTTCCAGCCGAAAACGCTGGGGCAGAGAGCAAGTAAATCGGTCATTGCGGGCTGGATCAAAACTTGCATACATATATGTTACGATTATGCACAACAACCTCGGCCACAAAATGTCTGGCCTCATTCAACAAGATCAATGGCAGCTTCGGTAGCTTATAGCACCTCTACCTCGCTGGAGGACATATGTGAGGCGGCTGGATGGAAAGAGCCTACAACCTTTGTGAAACATTATAAGCTGGATAAGTACAAATCGGCGCAAGCAGCATTTGGGTGTCGGGTGCTTCAAGCTGTAATGTAAATCCCTCCCATGAGTCAGCTTGGGTAAGTCCCATGCGTGATGGATTGATCCTCCTGTCAGCCCAAGAATGAAGAGTTGGTACTTACGTGAATGTTCATTCTGGGATGACAAGAGGAGCAATCCATGCCCACCACTGACAGAGAGAAGACAAGGAGGTAGTTAAGGTCAACAGCAAGGAGTGGTGGCGACAGAAGGGGACACTCAGATACGCTAGAGAAAAGGAAACTGGCCGGAGAGGGCAGGGAGTCAGTTAAACGGCTTTTTCTGTCCGTTTGGCTCGTGAACAGCTCCTGCGTAGGCCGGCACGAGGATCGAACCCATGCGTGATGGATTGCTCCTCCTGTCATCCCAGAATGAACGTTCACGTAAGTACCAACTCTTCATTTTGGAATAGGAGTTCAGTTTTTTCACTGAGGGTGAAATGAAGTGATTCGTAGCACCACTGAATTGTTGGGCTCGGACACAGGAAAACTTAATACCATCCAGAAAACCGCCGTAAGGCGGGTCACGGACGAGGAGGTCAGAGCAAATGTTCAGAAAAGTAAAACTCTGTGAATCACGAAAGACGATCGCACAGCGGAGCTCCGTAAAATATTCCTGACCTCGAGCAAGAGCGAGGCTGCCAATAGAAGGGCCTCTGAAGTTTAAAAGGGAATGGACGAGAAATCAGACAAAAAGGTAAAGAAGCAAGACTAATTGGGAGGCAAAAAGCTCCCAAAACCAGCCTCAGGTAATCAGCAACTTACTGGTGAGAGTTCTGGCCGCCATCTTGAAAATAAAGATTCCAAGACGGTGTCACGGGAGACAGACAGCCCCGCTAAGGGTTCGGACGCCATTTTGGGTGCGGCTGCCCACGTGATCACTGACACAGCCTCGAATGCAGGGCGGCTGCGGACACGTGCAGGGTCGCCGCGCCGGTTATGGTGGAGCAGAACGCAGCTGATCAGGTCACTCTGAGGCATGAACAGATAACCTGGCCATTAGAAATGAGACAATTCATGGCCGGTTGGCTGCCGAATGCGCCACAGCAGAGGCCGGAAATTCTGGGAGCCCACAGAGGTATGGTGGGGTGGGCCTAGGTAGTCAGAGGCAGCACTCAATGGAGAATTTCAGATGTGAAATGCAGCAAATGGTAAAGGAGGCTGTGGCTGCACAGCTTCAAGCAGTTTTAATTAACATGTGCCAATGAATTCTAGCACAACTGATTTTAATGATCAACTGGCCATGAACAGAGTAATGAATTTGTTTAAGCAACCTGATTTACAACAACAGCTATTTAATAACAATCAATTGAATAACACCCAAATGAATTTACAACAACACATTACCTCATATGATCCAGAGGGCACTGAGGAGCAAAGGGCTTTACAACAAGCGAAGAAAAGGAGAGTGGAGCAGTATGAGAGGCCAAGTACAAGCAAAGTGTCAGCTGTGCCACATAAGGACAAGTCCTGCTCCTCAAAGGAGAAAACTCAGGCAAAAAGAATAACTTCACCTCCACCTAGAGGATTTAGCAAAACCGTCTCTGAGGAAGTGGTGCTCAGTGATGAGGAAATAGCTCAGGAAGAAGTACTAGACTGGGAGGAAAAAGATTATCAATACTCTGATGTTGAAAAAGATGATAAGTCTGAAACAGGATGTTTGAAGCAGAATTCTTTAAGGGGACGTTGAGAAGGGTGCTTCAAACATTAGGTTTGGATAGTGATAAGGAAGCACAGGAGAAAGGGAATAAGGAATGTAAGCTGGCATCCGTAATTAGGAAAAAGGAAACAAGGAGCATGGAGATTCCTCTGCCGGAATTGTTCAAAAAGGTCATCATGGCAGAGTGGTCTTCTCAGGGAAGTGCTAGGAAAAATTGGGCATCCAGTCAAAAGCTGTACTCTTTTGTAAAAGAGGATGTGGAGTTCCTTAAAGTGCCTCCTGTAGACGCTCCGATTGCAGGTTTGGTCTTGGATGCCATTGTCCCCAGGGAGGCGGACACCCAGCTGAAGAAGGTAGATGAGCGTAAGGCGGAGTCATCACTTCAAAAAGCTCAAGAAGCAGCCTCTGTGACAATTAAAGCTTCTACTGCCACTTCCACGTTTGCTAGAGCGGGTGTACTGTGGTCTCAGGACATACTGGAGAAACAGGACCCGAGTATGCATGAGTTAATGGAAGCAGTGGCGCAGATACAGAAAGTGCTGAAGTATGTCGCAGATGCGGGTTTGGATGCCGCCATATGTGCAGCAAGGAACATAAATGTGCTAACTGTCGCAAGTTGTTCCTTGTGGTTGTGTGATTGGGAGGCAGATCAGAAGTCGCGTAGTAATTTGGCTTTCGTCCCTTTTCAGGGAGATCCGCTATTTGGTGCAAAGGCTTTAGAGAAGGATTTAGTGGAAACAAAAGAGAAAAAATAGGTAATGCCCACTCTTCAAAAAAGGAGGATAGATAGGAGGAATTATCAAACATCTAATTACTCCTTTCATGGCGGAAGGTCTTATGGATTTTCAAGGAGAAGCTCTGAATATAGGGCTGGAAGGTACCAATGGAACAGACAAAAACCACAGTTCTCCAAGCAGTATCAATACAATAAACAAGGACAAGGGAAGCTTGGAAGCAATCCCAAGCAAGGAAAAACTCAGTTTTGACAACCAGCAACAGAAAGTGGAGGGAAGACTTCTGTCTTTCAGAAACAGATGGTCGCGGATAACATCAGACTGCTGGGTTCTAAGTGTAGTGACTCAGGATTACAAGATATATTTCCATACGAGACCGAAAGACAGATTTCTTCCATCTCCAGTTTCGAAAGAGCAAGCCTAACGTCAAGTTGTTTACCAAGAAATAATTCATTTGCTAAAGATAGGGGCAATAGAGAAAGTCCCGGAAAATCAGAAGTACACAGGTACTCAGTGTTCTTTGTGGTTCCCAAGTCAAATGGCAAGCACAGGCTGGTGTTGAATCTGAGGTATCTCAACAAGTTCGTAGAGTACAAGAAATTCAAAATGGAAACTTTACAAACAATCAAGAGAATTTGGTGTTGGGGGACTATATGGCCTCTATAGACCTCAAAGAGGCATACCTCCATGTCCCCATGTGTACGGATGACAGGAGATACCTCAGATTCAACTACCAAGGTTATCACTACCAGTTCAAGGCCTTACCATTTGGCCTGGTGTCAGCTCCACAAGTTTTTACAAAGGTGCTGATTCCTCTGATAGCATTACTAAGGATGCAGGGGGTGCAGCTATATCCTTATTTGGACGACATCTTACTAAAATCGCACTCGGAAGCCAAGTTGAGGAAGGACTTGGTTTTAACAATGCAAACTTTAGATTACGGGTTCCTTCTCAATTACAAGAAGAGCATGTTGAACCCAACGAAGGTATTCACACATTTAGGAGCCTGAATAGACACATCGAAGGGGAGGCTGTATCTTTCAATGGAAAGGTTAGAGAAGTTACAGCAGGAAGCTCACAGGTTAGCACAGAGCAGAGCAGTGGACTTAATGCAGCTGGCGAAAGTTTTGGGGCTCCTCATTTTCCACGACACAGTTGATTCAATGGGCCACTCAAAACTATTGCAGAGCTGCTGATGAGGCATCAGTTGGCGATAGCAATGAGAAAGCATTACAGAGTGGAGGTGCCCAGGCATATCCACACTGAAATGACTTGGTGGATGAAAAGGAGAAATATGGCATCTGGAGTTCCTTTTCAGAAGCAGAATTTGGTTCATATCACAATGGACTCAAGCCTCTCAGGTTGGGGAACCCACTGTGAAGGTTATTCAGTGCAGGGGCGTTGGATTTCCGTGGACAGGCATTACATCAGTTTCCTAGAGTTGAAAGCCGTTCATCTGGCAGTCCAGAGATATGTGCACCTCGTGAAAGACCGTCATGTGAAGGTGTTTACAGACAACATGACAGTCAAGGCATACATTTGCAAGCAGGGCGGATTACATTCTGTGCCTCTGGTAATGGTGTCGACATGTCTTCTCGAGTGGGCCGAGACTCATGTAAGATCAATCACAGCATTGCACTTGAGGGGAGAGTTGAATATCCAGGCAGACTATTTGAGCAGGAATTGGCTGCATCCTGGAGAATGGTCTCTCAATATGGAGGTTTTCCAAGTTATAAACAGTATTTTTGGACCTTTACAAGTAGACTTGTTTGCTACTGGAGAAAATGCCAAATTAAAAAGGTATTTCTCCATCATTGGAGATGAAGATGCAGAGGCGCACAATGCGCTGGCAGTAAGGTGGCCTCCGGGGACACACTATGCGTTCCCTCCAATTCGAATCGCGCAGAGGGTGCTTGCAAAGGTCCGACAGGAGAGAGCATCGGTGGTGTTGGTAGCTCCACACTGGCCAAGGAGACCATGGTTTCCATTGCTGCTGCAATTAGCCCAGGGACCTCCATGCAGGCTACCCTTGAGGCCAGACTTACTAACTCAGGGTCCAATGAGCCATCCAGACCCCAATTGGCTGAGTCTGGCAGCATGGCAATTGAAAGGTGGTTTTTAACAGCATGGTTATGCAGAGAATGTGGTCAAAACTATTTTGGAATCACACAGGGAGACCTAACACCTTGAAGAGACAGGTGGCAGCATTGTCAGCAATTCTATCAGAGGATGGAAACTCATATACTAAACATCCTCATATCAAACGGTTTCTCAGAGGGGCAATCTTGCAATATTTTCCAACCATGCACAGGTTCCCATCTTGGGACTTGAACCTGGTGTTGAATGCTTTGACCAGGCCACCTTTTGAACCACTGAAAGAGTCATCTTTGAGGTTGCTGTCCTTTAAGACCGCTTTTCTCCTGGCTATAACTTCGGCTAGACATGTGTCAGAGTTGGCAGCTTTATCAATCAATGAGCACTTGTGCAAGTTTGAACAGGACAAGTTAACTTTGGGATTCAACCCTTCCTTCTTGCCAAAGTACCTGTCTTCAACATCCCATCAGCAGACAATCCATTTACCAACTTTCTGCCCAAAACCAGTGCATCCTTTGGAGAAAAAGTGGCACACGTTGGATGTAAGGAGAGCTGTAAAAGCCTATATAAAAAGGACAAAATTGTTCGCCACTTGGATGCATTACTGCTGTCTTTTCAACCAAAGACTCTTGGGCAGCGGGCAAGTAAATCAGTTATTGTGGCCTGGATTAAAACTTGCATTTTCATCTGCTATGATTACGCGAAACAACCGCATCCAGCTAATGTGTGGCCTCATTCTACTAAGTCAATGGTGACTTCAGTGGCTTATAACTCTTTCTCCTCACTGGAGGATGTTAGCAGTGCAGCAGGGTGGGAGGAGGTGACTACCTTCATTAAACATTACAAACTGGATAAATACAGATCGGTCCAGGCAGCATTTGGCCGCCGGGTGCTGCAAGCAGTGATGTAATTAGGATCCCATCCATAGGTCAGCTTGGGAAAGTCCCAGGCATTGTGGATTGATCCTCCTGTCAGCTCGAGAATACTTACGTGAACGATCATTCTAGGATGACAGGAGGAGCAATCCACACCCACCGCTAAAGGAAGGATTAAGGCAGATATTTAGGTGGGTCTGAGATAGCAGATACACTAGAGAAAGGAAACTGGCAGGAGAGGGACAGGAGCCAGTTTAACGGTTTTTCATCTAGCTCGAGAACGGCTCCTGCGTAAGCTGGCACGAGGATCAAACCCCAGACGTTGTGGATTGCTCCTCCTGTCATCCCAGAATGATCGTTCAGGTAAGTACCAACTCTTCATTCTCTCTGTAAATTAACCAGTGGTGATTATCTTTAAGAGAACTGCTTGGCTGTAACAGGAAAAACTAGTACATTTTAACCCATCTTTGCTGGTGTAGCAGAATAGACCGTGGTGTGTGCCTATAGGGCTGCTGAGCACCTTCTTGCTGCATCTACCATACCTCACTCTGAAGAAGGGTCATTCTTCAGAATAAGATTTATTGGTTGGGGTGGCAGTGGAGAGTACTTGTGCTGCTGCAACTGCCTTGCTATAGTGCCAAATACTGTTTAATCTTTTAAAGTTTGGACAGTATGAGCTGCCACAACAGTCAGTGATCCATTTCAGGGATCACCCCAGTGCTTCCTTCTGAGGAAGACTTTATGTCAATAAGTCTTTCCTCAGAACAGGGCATTGTGGAGCATGAGGGCCCATAAAACACCTAGGTTGTGTGGTGGTGGTGGTGGCAGTGGCAGTGACTGCTGCTGCTGAGGGCAGTAAGAACACCACGAGGAGGAGAAAGGGTAACCAGAGGAGGCACACAAAATGGATGAAGCAGGAGCAGCTGGTCCATCACAGGTTGTCCCATTCTCATTACTTGATCTCTATTAGTGATGCTGTTAGTGATATATGAATCAAGCATAATCCACCTGCATGTGATTCTACAGATCAGGTACTCTAGTCTGCTTTGTCATATTTAGAACACTCTTTCTATACATTTTTTCAAACTAGCAGATATTTTTAGGTGGAAAATAATATGCACAGTAATACAAGTCATACTAATAAAAAGCTACCTATATGTATTTATAGGTACAAAAGTGTTCTGCTTCTCCTTCTTTCATTTTCATCTCTTTCATCTTCATCACAAATTACTTTTTAAAGAAAAGCAGTATTTTCCACAGGCATATACATAAATATCTCCATAAATGTTAAACACAGCAGATCTTTCCTGCCCATCCAAAAATTCCACTGAGACAAGGCAGTCCGAGATTGTAAAGATGCTGCCCATGTGGAACAGGGGAAATCTGGCACCAGCAAATTCTTTCCTGGATTTTGCTGACATCACTTCTCAACTACTCTGTATCAATTACATCAGTTCTTTCAGTGGTAGAAAAAAATATTTGGTGTACTGTTATCTTATTTAACCAGTAGGTGGAGCACAGGCTGCACTGTTTTGGAAAAATAAATTTTGTGAAAACTTTTACTTGTTGGATACTGTTAAATCTAATGATCATTCCAATACAACTGTCTTTTCTGTTGGCTTTTTCAACAGAGAATTTGGGTCCATAGAATAGTAACCATAGGATATTACATTTACTGTTAAGTATCTTTAAATCAACTCCAACTTATAGTGATGTTTTCTTGGCAAGATTGATTCAGAGAAGGTTTCTCACTGCCTTCTTCTAAGTCTGAGAGTAGGACTTGCCCAAGTTCACCCAGTTGGTTTCTACGCCTGAGTGGAGATTCAAATCCTTGAATTGTTTCTCTACCTTCTGTTCCAAAATAGAGAAAACTCTTTGAGGAGTTGCTAATGATGACATATTTCCAGAGCAAGTCCTGATAACATTGAGTGTAAGTCTTACTGTTTTCTTGAATGAAAGAAAAATATATATATAGGAAGTTTTCTACGTTCTGGGCACCTTCTGGGCAAGATTACATAAGTTTTTGCATATTTTTCAACATTTTCTACATTTTGGACTGCCTTATGAAATTTTCATGAAGAGTTTTCAGACAAAAATCATCACATATATATATATATATATATATATATATATATATGCATTTTGGGACTATATATATATATAGTCCCAAAATGCAAAAAGTCTTCCAGCAGTTGACATTTTGTCTCAACACACCTCTTTCTCTGAAAGCAAGAAAATCTGATAATATTTTTTACATTCCAAACAACACTCATGCTTTTTCAATCTGAGGCTGAACAGTCATGGTGCAACATCAAGATACCCTTTCTCTTTAAGAAAGAAAAAATCTGAAAATACTCTTTTCTGTTGTAAGTAAAAAGTAAATTCAGAAGACAAAATACAGTAAGAGAAGTAATCTTTTATATATTCTAGTTAAAAAATAAAAATAGCATATAGGTTCTCAATATACAAAGAGTTAAAAGAGAACATGAACAAGTTTGGCAAGTTAAAATACAAATACAAAATATATCAAAATATAATACAATACTAATATTTTCCTTTTAAATCCTGCTTTATGAGTATATTTCCCCATAATCTTTATAGCAATTTAAACACTCTAATCTAATCAAGTTATTTATCAATCACTATATTCTTTATTATTAATCTTTCCTGAACACTTTTTGTATACTACCCAGTGGTGAAAATGAAAGAAGTCATATGTGCATGTAAGGAGCATGTATGTAGATGTTTCAAGTATGTATGAATTGTTTTTTGTCTATTGTAAGTAGGTGTGTGTTTTTAGATGTATTCTTATGTTTCTGTACTGGTTATTGATAATTATATAAGGTATAATTTGTTCATTTACTTTATTTATTTTTGCTCATTGATACTTAAGTAATAAATACTATACTTTAAAGATAAAGATAAAGAAGAACCTAAAGATTTAAAGATTACCATAATGAATAGGAATATGAGATTATGCTCATATAGTTATAAGTAGTAATTTACATGTTGGTAGATACATAATAGGGATAATAGATACTAGTCAATATATTTCATTTGTTTATTTCAGGGGGAATCTTTTAAGTTTCTTATCAGTACACTTACAGAATTTAGTGTGTAATTATGTATATTTCTGTATTTGTCTTTGTGTATGTTTGTTTATGTTTTTAGTATACAACTCAATAAATACTATTTTAATAATAAAAATTCTTCTTCGTGGTCTCTGTGCCTTCATACACTAGGAGCTTTAGCGCCTGCGCGGTAGCGTTCGGAAACTTCTAGAGCTTGTTCGCTTGGCGGGAACCCCTCCCCCACGCCGGTACTGCGCATGCTCCTCCCGCCGAGCAACGGTCTCTCCTCAGTTCTTTCTCGTCCGCCGCCGCGTACGGAAGGTTCTTTAGTTTGTTCCTCTCACGTCGTGCTTGGCTGCTGTTTTTTCACGGTTTTACGGACTTTCGGACTGTCTTTGACCTCTCTTTCGGACTCCCCCTTCGGCTTTCGTCTTTTTGGATTTCGGAGTTTGGCGTTTCTTCGTCTTATGTCCGCGCTCTTTAAGAAGTGCGTGTCCTGCGGCCGCAAGGTTGCCCTCAACGACGGCCATAAGGAGTGTCTCTTCTGTTTGGGCGAGTCCCACAATATCCGGACTTGCCAAATTTGTAGGGATTTTACTCCCCAAACTCTTCGCAACCGCTCCGCGAGACTCAAATCTTTTTGTTGGGAGCAGTCTCTGCGGGCGATAGACGAGACCTCCACTTCCAAGATGGCCGACAAGAAGACGACCACGCCATCGACGGTATCGGCGGCTGCCGTTCCGTCCACCTCGTCGGTATCGGGCTCGGTACCGGCGAAAACGCCGATCTCGGCGTTACCGAGGATCCCGAAGCTGTCGGCGGCTGCCAAGTCAGCTAAAGGATCCTCGACGGCGAGGAAGGCTGAGGCTCCCCTTACGGAGACGCCTGCAAAAAAGCGCCCTGCTCCGGACGGAGGCAAGGGCAAGGAGAAGGAGAAGAAGAAGAAGAAGAAGGAAAAGAAGCGCTCCCCGGCTGGGGACGCTCAACCTCCTACTCCTCCTCCTACTCAGCAGCCTTCCAAAGGGCGAGGCGAGTCCGTCGACCTCTCGGAGGATGAGATCGAGGACGTTCCCCAACAGCGCCCGGACTCGCCTGTGGCAGACCCTCCAACCCTGGTGGAGGAGCGCCACCGCCCTCTTAGCCGTCGCAGGTCGGCCGACCTGCAGCAGAGAGAGCCCTCTGCTTCTCTGGAGCGGCGTTCGACCTCCTTCAGGTCCCGGTCCCGCTCTTCCGAGCGTCCGGTGGCCTCGCCGCCTCCGAGAGAGACAAGAGAGGAACAACCTCGCTCGTCTGCCTCAAGATACACCTCGGCGTCCTACGTGGCCAGGTACGCGAGGGAATCTGAGTGGAGAGAGCGCCCGGCCTCCTATCGGTCCCATTCGCCATCGTACCGGGATCGGTACCATCGTGGCCCGAGTCGCTGGGAGACCTTCCGGAGGTCCCGGTCACCTCGTCGACAGCGCGAATCGCGCTCGCCTAGAGGGGACGAGGCTCGGTACCGTCGACGCCGAAGCCGATCTCCGTCGGACCGCCGCTCCTTCAGCCGCTCTCCCTCCCCTCGATATCATAGGGCGAGGGAGCCTTCACCACGGTATCGGGCGATATCGCCACCTCCTAGGGTCACGGCAACGGCGACGCGCCCTACGGAGTCGGTGGTGACTGAGCGGGCTACGACGACGTCAGCCTGCCAGACTACCCCGGTCACCACCAAGAGGGTGAAGTCCGTGGTCAGCCATCCCAAGCGGGACGCTGCTGCTACCACCGCCCCGGCTGCGGAGAAGCCTAGGAAGGCAACACCTGCGGCGACTACGAAGCAGCCGGAGAGCGAGCGGCGAGAGGACTCACCGAGCTCGGAGTCGTACGACTCGAGTGCGGAGTCTGAGGTGTCTGAGGCGGCCTCCCAGGAGTCTCCTCCGTTGGGATTGGGGACCCGATCCAGATTCTGCTCCAGAGGACGTCCACCAGTTCTCTGCGATGCTGCTCCGCATGGCCACTACCCTCGGCCTTAAGATCGCCGATGCGGAGCCGGAGGATGACGATCCAGCCTTCTCCGTTTTCGAGGAGAAGCGACCTTCCACGGCCCCGCTGCCTCTCCTGCCCCGGGTATCCAGACTGGTGAAGGCCGCCTGGGATAGACCGGCCTCGGCTCAGCCGATACCGCAGCGGTTAGAACACCTCTACAGGGTGCAGAAGGATAACGCCGGTTATCTATTTAATCACCCTGCACCGAACTCTGTGGTCGTCGAGTCCGCGCAGACGAAGGCTCCGGAGGCAACACACCACCCCGCCGGACAAAAAGGGCAGGAAGTTGGACGCCTAAAGCAAGGAGGTTCTATTCGGCTGCCTCCTTGCAGATCAGGCTGTCCAACACTCAGGCTTGCCTCGCGGCATACCTAAAAGAAGGTGCTCGTTTGCCTGCAACCAGCGATGGAAGGGTCCCCGGAGGACTTCCGCCAAGCCTCCTCCGTGATCTTCAATGAGGCTATCTCCATCGCTCGGCACCAGATGGCCTCCTCCCGGCACGCAGTGGAGATCGCCTCCCGGGTCATGGCGGGACCCGTCGGCCTCCGCCGCCATGCTTGGCTTCGACCGGCCGACATCCAGGAGGACACCAGAAGAAGGATTGAAGATCTCCCCTTCGACGGTGAAGGCCTATTCAATTCGTCCACAGACGAAGTTTTTCCCAAACCCTTGTCAAGGCAAAGACTGACCGAAAAAAGATCGGGCTGCAGCCGGCCACGCAGACCCGCAGGGCCTCCACCTTCCGACCGTCCTGGCGACGATCTTCCACCCCGCCGTTCCAGCGTTCGGCCCAGTCTGGAAAAGTCAAACCGTCCTCCGGCTCATGGGCCCCAGACGCACGATTGGGGGCGGCGCCCGCCTTCGTCAAAAGAAGCTCCTCCTCCGAGAAAAGTCTCGGTTTTGACGTGCCTGGCAGGACCCGCCAATACCCACTCTTCAGCCCCCCCATCAGCGCTCGGAAACCGACCGACTCTCGCTCGACACCTAGCGGAGTGGCAGTATGTCACTACGGACTCTTGGGTGCTTTCCATCGTCCGTCTTGGCTACGCCATCGATTTTTAAAACCCCCCTTTTCCTTCGCGGCGTTTATTACTCCAACGCCGTCGAGCCCGGGCCCCTTTTCCTAAGAGTCCCCCTCCTCCAGAAAGGGGCGATCGAGCGGCTCCCGCAAGAGGCCAAGACCACCGGCTTCTTCTCCAAGGATTTCACGATCCAAAACCCCAGGGGACCCCCCGGCCCGATCCTAGACCTCAGAGGGGTGAACTACTACATCCGCCCCAAAAGGTTCAAGATGGTCACGATACCGTCGATCCTACCCTTCCTACATCGAGGGGACTGGTTCGCCTCCATCGATCTCCGAGACGCATACTTCCATATCGCCATTCGCCCGCAGCACAGACGGTACCTCCGCTTCGCAGTCGACGACACCTGTTACCAGTACAAGGTGCTGCCGTTCGGACTCTCGACTGCCCCAAGGGTCTTCACCAAGTGCATGGCCCCGGGGGACCCTTACCTGCGGACGAAGGGCGCTTCCCTTCCCCTACCTCGACGATTGGCTGTTGGTGGCGTCCTGCAAACAGAGACTTTACCACGACGTCCACATGACGTTGTCACTCCTGACCCGCCTTGGTCTACGAGTGAATCCGAAGAAGTCCCACCCTTTGAGCCCGGGGAGGATCTTTGGGCTTCATCGGGGGGACGCTCGACTCGACCTCCGCCAGGGCGTACCTACCAGAGTCTCGAGCACAAACTTTTATCCGGGCCGCCGCTCACGCTCGTAGGCCCCGACGTTATCTGCGAGAAGCGTCCAGCAGCTCTTGGGCTACATGGCTGCGACGACCGCTGTGACATATCTCGCCAGGCTGAGAGCAAGACCTCTTCAACACTGGTTCGTCCGCATATTCGACCCCCGCGAGACGAACAGACACTCCAAATGCAGCTGCCGGGAGAGTCCGCTCATCCCTCCGATGGTGGCAGTCGCGACGCAATCTCATGTCGGGGATGCCTTTCCAACAGCCGACACCGAAGGTGACGGAACCACCGACGCCTCCCTGTATGGATGGGGTGCCCACTGCGGCGATCTCAGAGTCCGCGACAGATGGACCGACGACGAGACCGCTCTCCATATCAACGCGCTGGAGCTGCTTGCCGTCTGGAAAGCCCTACGGGCGTTTCCCCCATGCCGTGGCGGGGGGGACGGTCCCCGAAATTCCCCACCCGGGCAACACCACCGCCGTCTGCTACATCAAAGCAAGGTGGGGCTCATTCCCACGACCCTGCCCCGACATCGCGCTCGGCCTGTGGGAATGGTGCATTCGCCTGCCCCGCATCCCGTGGCGGTTTACCCGGCCGGGCAGGAGAACACCACGGCAGACGCCCTCAGCAGGGACACCTCATCCCATCACGAATGGGTCTCCGGGGGAGGCGTTCCCGACTGATTTTTGGGCCGCTGGGCCCAACCATCGATCGACCTCTTCGCGACCAGGGAAAACGCGGAAATGTCGCCGATTCTGTTCCAGAGCGGGCCACGATCGTGCCTCCATCGGGGACGCTTTCCAGTTTCCGTGGACCGGGGAACTCCTCGCGCCCCCCCTTTCCCCCGCTGCCGGCCGGACGATATCGAAGACCCCTTTCGCCGACCGAGCCGACGCGATCCGGGGTACCCCCGGGATGGCCGAGGCAACATTGGTTCGCCCCCCTTTACAAGCCGCGCGAGACGATGCCCGGTTCCCCCACCGACACCGGACCTGCTCCCCCACTCCGGCGGCCGAGTCCCTCCATCCGGACCTGCCACGCCTGGCCCTCCATGGGAGGATATCGCACGGGGCGATCCCCTGCTCGGACCGTTCCCGTCGCGGCCAGGAAGGTTTTGTTGCAACTATCAATACAAGTGGCGACGCTTTGACCTTCGCTAACGAAGGAGTGAGCCGGATCGCCCGCGGGGCTCCACCTCCGGGACTTCCTCCTGCACCTCCGGCAACAGGGCCTGGCGTTTCCATCCCTGAAGGTGATCTCTCCGCGATCGTGGCAACCCCCAAACCCCCACGATCTGCTGCCTCGGCCTTCTTCAGGAACGAAAACCGTTAAGCGGTTCCTGAAAGGACTTCATCATTTTACCCGCCCCGGGATCGCCGCCGCTACCGCCGTGGTCCCCTCTCGCTGGGGCTCTCGCAGCTGACGAAACCGCCCTTTGAGCCGATGGCGACCTCGGATGACAGGCTCCTGACAATGAAAACTGCCTTCCTGGTAGCGGTGACCTCAGCGAGGCGAGCGGGTGAGATCACAGCTCTTCGTTCCGATGGCCCCCCACGGTCTTCCACAGGGACAAGGTGGTCCTGAGACCTGACATCTCGTTCCTGCCAAAGGTGGTGTCCAGTTTCCATCTCAACCAGGACATCATCCTGCCTGCCTTCTTCCCCGAACCCGACGACACCGTTGGGGGCGGCTCCATCCCCCGGGCGTGCGTCGGGCATTGGCTTTCTACAAGGACAGGACTGCTTCCTTCCGACAGACGCCGCATCTCTTTGTTTGCTATGGGCGACGTCGGAGGGGCCTAAAGTGTCCACCCAGCGCTTCTCCAAGTGGGTGGTGAGGACTATTGAACTGGCGTATGAGCTCGCGAGGAAGCCTCCGCCAGTCCTGCTTCGAGCCCACTCCACCAGAGCGGTGGCTACTTCTGCGGCCCTCCTGCGAGGAGTTGACCTGCATGAACTCTGCCGTGTGGCGACCTGGTCCCAACCATCGACCTTCGTGCGCCACTACAGGCTCGACTGCCGGTCGCGCAGAGATGCCCGGTTTGGACGTGAGGTGTTGGCTTCCGTGCTGTAGGACCTGACCCGCCGTCCGACCGGTAAGCTACACAGTCTCCTAGTGTATGAAGGCACAGAGACCACGAGAAGAAGAACAGGTTGCTTACCTGTAACTGTGGTTCTTCGAGTGGTCATCTGTGCCATCATACACACCCCCCCCTTCCTCCCCTCTTTCTCAGGTCCCTGTAGGTTCTACGGCGGACGACAGAACTGAGGAGAGACCGTTGCTCGGCGGGAGGACCATGCGCAGTACCGGCGTGGGGGAGGGGTTCCCGCCAAGCGAACAAGCTCTAGAAGTTTCCGAACGCTACCGCGCAGGCGCTAAAGCTCCTAGTGTATGATGGCACAGATGACCACTCGAAGAACCACAGTTACAGGTAAGCAACCTGTTCATACAATACCACAACAAAGCAGAATATGATACAAACTGCAACAACAGCAACTCAGAGCAAATCAAGAAGTGAGAGTTCACTAAGAGAATGATACTCTTATAGAGCTTTTACAGCTGCTTCCAATAACAGTAGCAGGTGAAGGTCTTCTATAACACCAATAGATCTATTAACCCCATAATGACTAAAATTGTAAGTCTTTTCAGTACCAACATTTTCACCTGTACAGAAAATCCATCTGTGTCTTATTTGTGCATGGAGCCATTTCTTTCTCCTTATACCCTTCCTCTCTTAAATGGAGTATCTTGTTAATGTGTGAAATATGTAACATTACTCAAGTCTATAACCTACAGATCAGGAAGAGATTTTATTATTCTATCCGGTTGTCTCTTTTAAAACATATGTATCCCACTCTTCCGCCTATGAACTAAGGGAGCTAATAACATCATGCATTAATACCACACTGCAGTGACACCAATTTTGCCATTGTGATGTAACATAAAGTGCATCATATTTAATCATAGATAAATTTGTGTAAACAAAGGTCTATCTTCACCAGTTTGACAACATCCTCCTCAGGCAAAGCAGGTAAATCAAGTGAAGTGTACATCAAACTGAGATAAAGTTTTTAATTTGCTCTTGTTAACTGGTGTCAAGTCTACTTGGGCTTGTGGCTATTCTATGGATGAGAAACGGTCAGGTGTCTTTGTCCACAACAGCCCTGCTCAGGTCTTAGAGGCTCAGGGCTGTGGCTTCCCTGATTGAGTCTCCCCATCTGTGATGCAATCTTCTCCTGCTGCCTTCTTCCGTACCAAGCATTATTGTCTTTTCTACTGAGATATTTCTTTTCATGATATGTCCAGAGTATGACAATCTCAGTTTTGTCGTCTTGATTTCTAGGGAGAGTACAGGCTTGATTTGCTCTAGGATCCATTTATTTGTCTTTTTGGCAGTCCATGGTATCTGTAGAAGTCTT
Organism: Ctenosaura bakeri; assembly: GCA_948474755.1. Taxonomy (NCBI): domain Eukaryota; kingdom Metazoa; phylum Chordata; class Lepidosauria; order Squamata; family Iguanidae; genus Ctenosaura; species Ctenosaura bakeri. The sequence continues at coordinate 23,833 of CAOLHI010001124.1, forward strand.
CTCCAACACCGTATTTCAAATATTAGATTTCTTATCAGTTTTTTTTCACTATCAGCTTTCACAATCATATACAGAATTTAGAAATACAATGCCATGGACAATCTTGATTTTGGTAATCACTAATATAACTATATACTTGAGGATCTTGTCTAGTTCCTTTATAGCTATGGTTTTATTTTTGCAGAGACAATGAGACTTCTCCATCTTCTGCTTCAGATATATAGTCTATTTGATTTCTCTAGTAGCCATAAGGTAACATTCATGTAAACAGTCACCCCTTTTGTTGCCTGAAGAATGTCTTTGCAATGAACAAACTATTGGCTTCACATCATTCAGTCACTCATTTTCCTGCATCTTTTCTTAGTCTTGGGCCAAATTCTCTGATGTTTTGTTATATTTATTTATTTATGCTTCACACCTTTGTGTTCCAAGTACCTGTGATTACCAACATGTCCTTTTTTGGTGTGTGATCAGCTTGCTCCTAAACTCCAGTGTAGAATCTTTCCATTTCTTCCTTTTCTGCCTCAGTATAAACTTGGATTATGGTTATATTGTTGGGTTTTTGCTAAAGTCTTATTGGTAACATTTGGTCAGTCTCTGCATTATATCACTTGACTACTTTTGTTACGTCTCTCCCCACTATTAACATGAACCCATTTCTTCTTCATTTTCTGAGTAAAACATTGTGTAATTACCTGACTCAAAATGTCCATTCCCACCCACTTTAGCTCGCTCATTCCAAGTATTGCAATGTTTATAATTCCGTTTCTTGCTTTACCATGTCTAGCATCCCCCGATTCATGCTTCTCACATTTTATGTCCCTATAATAGGTGTTGTGCAACCAGACTTTCTTTTCACCTCTGAGTGCATCAACAAGTGAGTCCAGTTACGTCATTAGCCACACGTCCTCTGCTCTTCCCCAGTAGCTTGTTGTGTGCCTGGCAATGTCATCCTCTGATACTATATCTTGTTTCATTTAGGATTGTCTCATCATAGGATTTTCAAAGCAGAAGGCTTCAGGAGTTGGTTGCCATTGCCTTCTTCTGTGCACTACTAACTAACTGATAGCTGTGTTGCCACTGCTGTTATCTCTATGAGATCCTCTGCCAGGATTATGTCCCCAACACATACACTACTGCTGCCACCCAGTAGCTGTTTGGTACACATAGGCCATTTCCACACTAGACTGTTATAGTGCTATGATTCCACTTGCAACATCCTATGGAATCCTGGGGTTTGCAGTTTCAGGAAGGGCCAGCTGGCCCCTCCTGAAACTACAAACCCCAGGATTCCATAGGATGTTGCAAGTGGAATCATAGTGCTATAACAGTCTAGTGCGGAAATGGCCATAGTCTGGCCTCTCACCAGAGGCCTGTCTGATTTGAGAGACCCTACCAGCAGCACGGCTATCATCAGTATAGCCTCTTGCCTTACAGGATCACACAGTCCCACCAGCATGGAAAGTTAGTGCCATGGTGGGTTTTAATTTGTACTTCTTCTAAAATTATTATTCTAAAATCATGCCATCATTTTGTGGCCATTATACATCAGTTCAGCATTCTGACAGGCCAGTTTCTCAGTATTAAATATTCTAAAATTGAAGACAATCCACCAAGACTAATTTATTTCCTGTGATTAAAGAACATGAAAATAAATATATAGTTTTATAATGCTGTTTATTTTGTAAGCTGATGAATAATAACAATATAATGATAAATAATAACAAACATAAATAATAAAAACAATAGCAATGGTTTTCTTCAGCTTCCTTTAATATTTTGCTATCTGAATGAATCTTACATAAAATAGCATATAGAAATTTGTAGTGATGATATATGTTATGAGGAAAAGCCAAGAGGTGATGTGAATACCCCTTTGATAACTGGTTTTCCAAACAGCTAGTTATCTTACAGATGGGGTTGAAAGCTGACCGTAGAAATGTGTAGACAGAGCCTAAGGAATGGATAGCTTGTGGCCCTCGTGAAGTTATTGGACTGAAACTCCTATTGTCCCTCACATATGCTAATTATATGTGATAGAAGTTAGAATCCAACAGCATTTGGAGGGTCACAAGTTGATACAGTCAGTAGATGGATCTAGGTTTTCAATCTTGTGTGGAGACAAAGACTTTCTATTATCTTCAAAAGAGGGAATTACTGGGTGTATGTTCTGGGATTTAGGGGTATTTGGTTGATTCCCTCATTGATGATGGTTCTGCTCCCTCACTGTTCTGCTGTTCTGTCATATATTTTCTTCCACTTAATTTCTGGCAAGGAAAATTCTGGAAAGTGGAAGTTTAAAAACTCCTTCAAAAATAACCCCACAAGTCAAAGTTTTTTTGTTTGTTTGATGTCTTGTATTTGCTTATTGTCGTCTTGGCAATTTTCTGAATGTTTTTCAGCTCCTTTTGAATTGTAGACAGTTAATTACAACCATTATTTTTGCTGCTGCTAATGCTCTCATTGTTTGTCAGTAAAGTCCAACAAAATATTTATGGAGCTTAGGGTGATAATTATAAGTTGATATTATTAACTACACAAACATACCCCCCTGTTGTCTAAAATAGACTGCACCATACATGAATTAAATGTGTAATTTTATTTAAATTTAAATCAGTCTTCTGTTTACCACAACTCCAGCTGTTACCACAACTTATTGTTAGACATTTTTTTGATACAACTGATTTGTGATACCAATTATGCATCATTTTGTAAATTCTTTGAGATTTAATATGTCACCACAGGTCTCAAGAAAATATGTGATTCCGTGTGGGTTCTATTATTACATTTTCTCCTGTTTCTTTTTGAGGTAGATCCCGTATGAGCTTTCTAAATGTATTTATGCAGAATATGTTTTTAAAAAATAGTCTCACAAATATTAAACATTTCCCTGTGTAATATAGAAACAACATAGTGCAAATAATAAAACATTATGGATTGGAGCCACAATTATCTGGGTCCAATTGTCTGGAGTGAATGATCATGTATTTGAGTGGAGATTCCCCCCCCCACTATCACATATCCGCCCCCCCGCCACAAAAAAAGATCTGCTGTAGAATTTTTTTGAAACTTCGACCACAATGTGTGAAACAGCACTGGGGAAGGAAAGCAGGAATTAGGCAAAATTGCTACCTGGCTCCTTCCACCTGTCGGGAGGTTTTGCTGGGTCTCTGCTTCTTCTGATAACCAAAGGAGTCCTTCTATTTACAGAATTTAAACTGGAGATCCAATCCTATTTTTTTTCTTTTAGGAGTACACTAATTTGCTTGTGCATTGTAGAAATGCCAACAACAGAAGCAATAAAACTGTTCAAATATAAACTGTTAGGATTTTTTTAAAGTTTTTGTCTTAATTTTTTTTCTTGTAGAAATGAACCAGCTGTCCTGCATAAAAATATGAAATTAAATCACATTGTACTACTTCAGCAGATACATTTTTAATTTTTAAGTCCACTCATTTCCAAAATACAACTGTCCAGACCCCTATATCCCAGTGTTCTATTCTCCACTCTGATGATCATTTCTAGTAACACAGGACCCCCAAGTGAGAACGGCATGACGGAAGAGAATTTCATAAGCATTGCTAGTGGTATTTCCCAAGGTTTGACAAGAGCAAGCCTGTTCATATGTGACAACAGAAAAAGATTTTGTACATGGAACTATCTGGAAGTAGAACAAACATGCAATAGCAATAGTGATTTGTAGGGATTACTTGTGGAACTGATTTGCCTAGGTTTAGTCTTGGTTATTAGTGTCAAGGCCAAACTCAGGCCATGATTAGCCAAACCCAAAACCTAAGTGGATGTGCATTTTGTAGTTCAGGATGCCTCTAAGTAGTAACTTAAGCTGGAGCCTGAAGTGCAACAAGATTTTTATACATATATATATATATTTGTTCAGATAAGGCCAGACCACTAGTATAACAGAAGTGTAATTGATCCAAAGGTTTCATTCTGCCCATCAGTGGCCTAAATCCAACATCACAGCAATGTCTAACTGCCAGTGCAGCAGAAGTTCTTACTCTCTCCTTGTTTCCCTGCTGAAATCTTCTCTACTGCCAAAAAGAAAAAAAGAAAAGAAATCTTTGCTACACGGGGTTTTAGAGCCCTTACCAAATGCAGATATTGTGGTACAGCAGGCACTGATCTCCTTCTGGTTCTACAGACAGAAGTAGTTTCATCAGGAGAACTATCATAGTAGATTCTGGTCTGTCTATTTAACAGAAGCAAATAATGTATTTGGTTGAAGCCAAAGAGAGAAGAGCTGCCTCTGTTTGGAACTAAAGATAATGGCTTCAGTCATGCTTAAAACAATCCACTAAAGTTAAAGGGTCTTTCAAATAGTCATGATTTAACCCAAGGAAAACTAGATAACAGATCTAATTCCTAAGCCAGAATTAAGTACCCTATTTGCTGGTGTATAAGACTCACTTTTTTTCCTGAAAATACTGTTTGAAAATGGATTGCATCTCATACCCCAGTGCATCTTATACACTGGTAAATAGTATTTGGTGCATCTTATACGCAGGCAAATACAGTAATAGTGTAAGATAATATGGTGTATATAATTTTAGTTCTTGTTTTTTCCCCTTTTTTCTGTGCCAGGACACAAAGTATCCCCTGCCTTTGAAGCTGAGGTATGATATATTTATTACTGATGTTATATTCAAAAGACTAGAATTGGTGGTCTATTTAAGTGTGTCTTGAACATTATGCTTTAAAACATGGCTGTTTTGGAATATAGGCTTATTTTCTTGGAAATTTTGAAAAAAGAATTTGAAAAAGTAAAATTGAGTGCTATTTTTCCTCCCTTTCACCTGCACTTTCCTTTGTGTTCCGGTGTCACTTAAATCTTGCCTCCTGTCAAGAACTGCACGTGATTATCTTTGAACCTGGGAACTGCTGCTCATTCACCAATATAAAAAGATGTTAACTATGGTTATATGACCTGAGTTATCCAGGGCTGTTCCGGTCACAATATTAAAAGATATATATGGATCTACTTACCTCATTAAAATTACAGAAAGGTTTTTCTGTGTCAGAAATGGTCATATGATTTAGGACTTTGGTCTTCTTTAATGCCTATGTTAACCAGTTAAACCTATACCCTCTATATAAACTTTGCAGAAACTATTGATCTTGGTAATCCAGTTTCCCTTTCTGCTCTGAACGCTCAGAGGTTTTTCCATATTTTCCAGACAAATACTGGTAGCACCCATACAAACACACAAAATAGAGGCAAAGAAATTTGCTCTAGCCATGAATTTTGGTCTGATGGATTGCAGTCATATCTCCCATGTGAGATCTCTAACTTGGAATAGGAGCACTGCTCTGTTGTCCATACAGTGAGTGCTGCCCCTGGTCTGAAGCCCCCAAAAACCCCATGGCCCTAAAAATATTCAAAAGAAATTGGGCAATTTTTGTCTTTCCCAACTCAAAACCGCTGTAAAATGCAGTGGTTTCACTCTCAACCCCCCTGACTTCAGTTACCCCAATTTTTTTTTAATGGTTGAAATCAAAACCAAAAGTGATACAGTTTCACTTCTGGACATGCATGGCCTGCTAGGGTAGGCATAGGGGCAAATATTATTCCCCTTTTCTTCCATAGTTGCCCTCTTCTTCTTTAGTGGATATATGCTGAGATGCTAGTTTGACTTGTTGAATCTTTAACATTGTCTTCACTGACCAATTGGCCTTGGCTGAAAAGTTCTGTGCAATAGCTTCTTTTTAAGGAAACAGTTCAAGGCATGACAGTGATTACTACACATAAGGCAATTTATTCACTAGTTTGCACAGAAAATAAAACTGTGTATGAAGATCACTCATGTGTCTGTTTTGATGCAAATTAGCACTTCACTGCCACTGCCACTGCCGCTGCCATTTGTGAATTCCTAATGTATTCTATAAACAATAAAACAAGCATATGTGGTCTTTGTATATGATGAATTAGCTCATTTAATTTTCTGTGTCTTTTTACATAGACAGTACTGTTTTGGCTATGTAATAATATCTGGAAATTAGTTGATTATTAATATATGAGAAATGTATATATCTTCAGGTGGTATAACTCAAACAGTTTCTGTAATATTTTTATTATTTTTTCTAAAGAGCACAAAAATATTAGCTTGAAAGTCTTCAATATAAGTAATGAGCACCTACCTTCTTCATGTATAGTAGCAGTATACATAAATATTGTTTTTAAAATTTGATGCCTCCCATGTGTTGTTTCCATCTCTCTTAGGGTTTGGTACCTGCTGAAAAAAGGTATGTAAAAAAGTAACAAGAAAGCTAACATGGTGTAATGGTTTTGAGCATTGGACCTTGATGCTAGAAATCACAGATAGAGTCCCTGTGTGGCCACGGAAACCCACTGCGTGACCTTGGTCAAGTTTTACTGTCACAGCCTCAGTGGAAGGCAAACAAACTCCCTCTGAACAAGTCTTGCTAAAAAAAACAAAAAAAAAACATCATAGGTTTACCTTAGGGCAAAGCTTTCCAGACTTTTCATGTTGGTGACATACTTTTTTGGACATGCATCATTTCACGAGAAAGTAATTCAGTTTTAGTAGCAAACTGGAGGTTAAACTAACCCCTTATAAGAGATACAGACACATACATAAATTTTAATAGCAAAATGTATGGAGACACAACATATCTCATGAAAACCTTATTTTTAAAAATATATGATTTATAAATAATAACATACCTTTCCAAGATTGTAGGCGAGACACCTACACACTTCAAGTGACACACTAACATGTCGTGGAACACCATTTGGAAAACCCTGCCTTAGGGTCTTCATAAATTGGAAATTCCTTGAAGGCACGTAACAGAAAAGGCAACACAGTCTTACATCCAACACCATATGAATAGCCTTCCATTTACATTGCAAAACTCCCCTGTGATGGAGTCTGGGGGAAGTGGCTATCCTGGGTGCCAGAGCTGCCCAGCAACAGGTTGCCAGACAACCAGAATAGCCACTCAAGAGAGAAATGCAGCTCATGAAGGAGGGGATGGTGGCTTGAGGGGGAATATATAAAAGGCACACTGCATTGGTTTCGTCAGTCTACAGTAAGAGCTGGCTAAGAACTCTGGACTAAAGGTTCTCAGTCAACCAGGGGAGATAAGTGAAAGAGTTTGTTTCTCAGGGAAGCCTGGAGAGAGACACAAAAGAGAAATCAACCCATTTTTGAATCTGATCAGAAAGTGTGACTTAGATTTGGGAAACAGCCTTTGGGCAAAAAGGCAGCCAAAAGGCTATGTGTGAGACCCGTGCTTTTATGCTGATGTAAAAATATAAGGACCTGTCTAAAAACATTTTGAATAATTGTTTGAGCTTTGATTTATGTATGAAATCCAATTCTTTGTTCTGTTTGTTATTTTAGTAAAGATTATAGTATTTTTTTTATAAATTTTAACTCAACTGAATGACATACAATAGTTATAATGAAACAGAACCACACTACCATAGAACCATAAAGAGGTTCTAAATAACTATTGAAAGGTTTCAGCCTTTTTACATAAAAGTGGTGTTTTAAAAGGGAAGGCATAGCAGAGTGAAGTGACAGGGCACTTTAGCACACTGGGGACGCTGCCATACCAGTCTGTGAAGAGAAGAAGCAAGCCCAGTCATATCCCCCTTCCTTTCCTCCTTGCTGTACTTGTTATCCTAAGTGTGAGGGACTTTGAGGTCCACCCACACTGTTAGCGTCTCCTTAGAATTTGGAGAATCATATCTCAAAGGAGGCCTGTAAAAGGAGGGTAAATCCTCCTTTACAGGAGGGCATGATCTTTTCACCTGTGTGTACCAGTACTAACTGTAGAGAGGACTCCAGTTAAGAGTTAGAGTATTTTATTTGGAATTAACAAACATATTAGAAATCAGACACTCTTAAGAACCATATAAGACTATTGGAGAATGTGGCAAGAAAGGTTGGATAGAGAGCCATTGCATGGAAAGGCTGATAGTTACCAGTCCTGAAGAGGAAGGTCAAAGCAGAATGACTCAGAATGTGTCTGAGGATAGCATGGAAGAACAGGAGTCTGGGTACCACATGCAGCGTAATATGCCCAATGTACTACCATTTGCTTGGGCTGAAGTTGGGGGTTTTATACTCTATGTCCTACTCTGAAGGAGAGTGCAAGGACAAAGTGGTAATTGCTTTCTCATGGGGTTGACAAAGGAGTCCAGAATGGGCTTGATCATCTTACCTCTAGATGACAAAACATTGATGGGAATCATGACAATCTCTTAATGTCTGATTGGGCAGGGAGTCTAGGAAAGATTTCCATAGGGTGACATCATAGGATAGTTTCAGATTCCTTCACCTGTGCAGTTTCACCTTCTATTGTATTCAATTGTGCACATGCAGCAGTCTTGATAGGATTATCACTAAACTATCAGCATTGGGTTTTTCAGCCATAAATAGGTCCAATTATGAAAATGGCACATCCTGCAGAGTGTGGGTGTGTGGTGTGGTAACGTACCCTCTCCTAGTCTGCTCCAGGCTGTGTCCCAGACATCTGCAGCATAATACAGAAAGCTACAGAGAGAGAGAGAATTTATTTCACTAGTTATGTCCCTTCTGTTAGCCTTGGATATAGCCCTTGCATTGTACACATGAAAGGAAAGTGGCTACTCCTGGTTCATGTTTGTGACATATAGTCAGAGTTAGAGTTTCTTTATGATGATAATTTTAAAAAACAACAACTGGAGAAACGTAACTTCTCTTTTAGACCATAATCAGAGTCAGATTTCATCAATTCCTTGGCTATAATTAGAGGCAGAAATCATTGTATATATGTTTACATACATAGTAAATGTAGAATTTTCATAATAAATTTTCATGTGTTGATACAGTTGAAAAAGCTGAAGCCAGTATTGTACAAACATTGCTTAATGAATCAACAACTATAGTGGAGAAAAACTAGTTGTGTTTTTCATCATTTGCTCATATCTGTCCCCTACTTTCTTGATCTTTCCGTGAATTCCAAATGGGTTTTTCCCCCCCTTCAATTCAAGATGAGGAAACAAGGGTTGAATTTCTGCTGGAAAGATCTTGAAAATTCTTTTAATTAGGCATACAATAGTTCCTTCTGTCATCCTTCTGTACTGTAATTCTTGCTTTCATCCTGTAGGTCTGAGCATTCTGTTCAAACCTCAGTGCAGTGGAATTGTGTTTTGCTTTATTTTCACTCACTCCATTTACTGTGTAGGAGCTCCATCACCCACAGCAATTGTGGTTCAGTTCAGGTGAACTGTTGAGATTCATCCATTCAAACAAAAAAAATCTAACCTACATAAGCTTGTATCACATAGTGTGTGAAAAGAAACTGACAGCAGTACTTAAATCTGCAATATGATAAGAGCAGTTAAAAATAGAAAATAAACATCAGAAGCTACCAAGCCACTAAAATATGTGACTCAGTCATATCAGAATTTGAAATCTTGTCACCTAGCTATACTTACTAAGATTGTACAGACTTGGTTCTGGGCTGAAATAAAATCGCTCCATAGTTCAAGGTGAAAAGTTCCTCCTTTATATAGGAAGAACAGACACAACTCTAGGATTTTTTTTAAAAGTGTGTGTTGGAGTTTCTACTATGGTTAGAAGCACAGCAGGGATTAGAGAGACCTTTGGGAGATCCAGGTTGGTCCCCTGAATGTTCACCTTTTATTTTAAAACTATCTCTAACCAACCATCTTTTTTGTTCAGATATAAGAAAAGGAGTCGGTCAGTATTCAGATCAAATCCTCCAGAAAAAATAAATAAATAAAGCTGCTCTAATCTTCCACTATTTTGACTAAGGGCGCAAAGGCACTGTGATAGCTGACAGCTTTGAGGCACTTATTTTAATTTTTTACTAAAAGCTAATATTCTTTTAATTAGTGGTAGATGCAATTAAATAATTTCAGACCAGGATTTAAAATACCCATATTTCATATCTATTTGACTACATGCACTTAAGATTTTAATGTTCAGTGTTTTTTCCAGTGGCCCCTCTCACTGCAAATTTTCTGGCAGTGGGCCTGTTTAGTAAACAGTACAGCAAATGTCATCAATGCTTTTATCAGGTGTTTTGCTTTCAGCTTTTACAGCTGTGACTGCAGTAAAGGTGACTCTTCCCTAGTACATGATACAAATGTGAACGAAACTGGAAATTAATTAAAGTCTTATGGGCTTTGAGATTTACGGGTAAATGGCAGAAGTCTTCTGACATTTTCTTGACATACTTTGAGTAGTCCTGAAAAGCTTTGGAACAGGTGGACATCTATGACGTCCACACAGATCTCAATAACAACAAAAACAACAACAATGGTAACAGTAATAGTAATAGTAATAATAGTTGCAATAAATCTGCAACCAAGACAATGAAACTGAAAAGGTTAAAAGGTGAGCCACAAGATGGATATTATTATTGTGCTGTCTAATTTTAGACATAAATCAGACATCATATTTTAAAATGTTTCTTGTCTATTTTCTTCGTTCTAATTGCATGCTATAAACCAATATATGAACAAAATTATTTATGATGTCAAGTGTTTCTGTTATTACTTAAAGCACTGATATTAAAATTATATTTGAAATCAATTTGATTTATTTTATTCATAGACCCCTTTCAAGAAAGAAAACTAAGCAAGAGGAAAAGGAACATTATGAATCCCCTTATGAAAAAGATGCTATAAGGTATTTATTTTTACATATTGTAAACTGCCCTTTTGTCAGAAAATATGCTCAGTATGATTCCACCTAAATGAGGGGTTTGAAGCCTTTCTTGGTCCAAAGGCTTAATTTCAGTTTGAGAACAATCTTGTGAGGCATAGTCTAGCAGTGGGTAGAAGTAAGCAAACAATAAGGACAAAGTGGCTGATACCAGATATAATTCTTACTAATTTAGATATTTTCCCATCAAGCATAAGTACATGTCAGTTATTCAAGACTGACCTCCTGCAAATGTAACAAAAGTTCACAAAGCATTCAGTGCAGTTGCTTTGGTACCTATGAAGTACGTCTCAAATCCATGTGGAGCTACTTTTACACATATTGTGTTAGGCAGCATTCAGTACCTCCTTACACAATACTTTTTTCAGCAGAGTAGCAAAGAGTGCCCAGCAGATAGTTCTTAAAATGACCACTGATTGATTACAGGCAGGTGCTAGGAAATTTCCAATATCTGTCACCCAAGCATTTATTTTTGTCCTTCCTCTTGGGCACCTGCACCTCTGCATATGTACACTAGCAGAACTTCAAACTCCTCTAGTGTTGAACAGGATCTCAGCCTTTGTAATACAGAATACTGATTAAAAACCCAAAAACATATAATGCAACTGAAACCTAATTCAGCAACATAAAAATATCAGCAGATGAAATAATAACAGAGGCCTCTTCACTCCTGAAGTTTAACAGTAATGAGCACTAGTTCAGCTACTTGGGAAGGGAATTTTAATGTCTGACACACAGTAGTCTACATTATCTGTTTTGAATATTACAATATTCCCCTTGTAGGAGGTAGTAAAGTTATGACTTGTTTTTATGAAATAAGGAATAGTTAAGATAAACCATCATTTCAATGAATCTTAGGGCCTTTCTGCACTACACTTATAGTACTATTATTCCATTTTTAACATCCTTATGGGATGCTGGGGTTTGCAGTCTAGGGAGGGGCATTCAGAATTCTCAGCCAAAGAGTTCTTTGGCCTTAGTAAACTACAAACTCCAGAATTCCACAAGCCATTGAAAGTGGGATAATAGCACCATAACAGTGTAGTACAGAAAGGCTCTTAGTCTCAGTCTTCTAGTTTGCCTGCAGAATTGCAATCACAAAGTATTAAAAATTAGACATTAATACTACTTCTAAAAATGCCAATTAACTTCATATCAGCTTGTCATGTTGTCCTTCTTACAGAAGAGTGACTTGGAGGAGAAAACAAAATGAACGAATCTGGCAAGCAGAGGAGCGACGTCTAATTCTAGAGCTTAACAAAAGGCCATGCTCCCGGAACCACTGTTTCACACCTACCAACTCTCAACAATGTAATGCTATTGACTTTTAATAGCATAGTTTTCTTAAATGTACAACTTGGAGGTATAAGAAATGATAATGTGGTATAGGCAAAAAGCAAACCCCCTTTGTACAAATCTTGCCAAGAAACCCCATGATGCCTTGGGGTTACCATAAGTCAGAAACAACTTGAAGACACACAACAGCAGCAAACCCAGTATGACTAAAGCCATTTCCGCACTAGACTGTTATAGCGCTATGATTCCACTTTCAACATCCTCTGGAATCCTGGGGTTTGCAGTTTTGGTAGGGGCCGGCTGCAACTGCAAACCCCAGGATTCCAGAGGATGTTGAAAGTGGAATCATAGCACTATAACAGTCTAGTGCGGAAATGGCCTGATTCCAGCTTTTTTCATGAAGTGCTATTCACACTTGACAAGAAGCTGAAGCTAAATTCACTGACTGAGATCTTAATAACTGTTAACATTGTTTTTGGGCTCCTCACTTTGGAATTCATATATGATATATATCATCGAATCATAGAGTTGGAAGGTCCCCAGTAGGCCATCAAGAGCAACTCTCCACTCAGTGCAGGAAATCCAGGTGCAGTATCCCCAGCAGGTAGCTGTCTAGCCTCTTTTGGAAGATATCCAGAGAGAGAAACTCCACTACCTCTCTAGGTTAATGGTTGCATTGTCAAACTGTTCTTACCATCAAGAAGTTTCTTCTAATAGTCAGTCAGACTCTGCCCTCTTTGTCATAGTGTCTGTTCCTCACACAATGGGTTTGTTGTAGGAATGGGCAAACCCAATCCTTGGATCCTCAAATCCTCCACACGGATTCGATATTCGCAAACTCAATCTTTCGAATCACCAAATAGTTTGTTTTTTTAAATTGGCACCCCTGGGACCCAGCAAAGGCCTGATTGGCTGGTGGGCCCCTGAGTGCACGAAAATCACAGCATAAAGCTGTGTGCACGCACCAGAGGCTGCCTGTGTTTGAGACGGCTGCCTGTGCCCGCTGGGGCTTCCTGTGCCCGCAGCTGCCTCCCTCTGCGAGGTAATGATCTCTGTTCTTTTGACGTGAGATTGGAGGGTAGGGATTGGGAATTACTGAGAATGGATTAGAGACTTGATTTGAAAGACCCTCACAGGACTTGAGGGTAGAGAATTGAGGCTGGACTAGAGCCTGTTTTCTTTTCTTTTTTTTTAAGTGCTTTGTTGCAGGACTTGAGACTTGACTTGAGACCGCAGGGTGCAAAATTGAGACTGGAAAACACTTAGAACAGGACAACATGTTCCACAAGGCTGTAGTTTGCTTTGCTTTGTAGCCTAAATCAGATTTAGATGTTGAGATTCATTCATTTGCAGCATACTCCTAGACTTTGTTCCTTGATGATGGTTTCTGATAGCCAAGTGACAAAAAGGGGTGAACGTGTGGTTTTACATATGAGGCATGAATTTTGGCTGGAGCAAATTCTGCTGTGTCTAAGCACCTTTTCATATTAATATAATCATTGTAATGGCTATTTAAATACCTACACACCTTTTCCATGTCGCAGTAGTCAGAAGGCATCAACAAAATGGGTTTTCCACTTTATTTTTTTTTAAAAGAACCCGTTTGTATTGTATAATAAAACAGTACTTTTCCATGAAACAGATGGGTATACTATTTTACTTTTAAGTAATTTTACCTGTATGTACTGCTTGCTTATGTGAAAAGACTAGATGCATACACGACTTTTCAGGTTAGTTGAGTGATAATTGATAATTCAAGCTACAAGTTGGTGTATTTTAAAATGAGCAAAACTGCAGGTTACTCATATTTTAGATATGCCTTCATAACCTGTCTGAAAAATCCAGGTCAGTTTACATTACAGAAGTCAAAAAGCTTTCATTCCCCAAGGCTATTTACAGACATATTGTTTGTCACTAGTATACTTTTTTACCTGAAGACAGGTTAATTCTTATCCACGATCTCATATTCTGTACCAGCAAGCTCAATTTGAATGGAATGCCTAGAGGGCAACATACTCATGCAGTACTGCCTGCACCTGGTACCTTATTCTAATTGGGCCCTTACCTGTTTCTTCTGCTGTGTGAGCAGACTGGTGTACTGCCCAGGCTACGGATCCATGCTAAACATTGCATGCAAAGGAAGGAGATCAGGTTCCTTTATCCTGCTATAGTTATATTTACATTGGGCCCCAGGTATTCATATTGATAATGCAGCTCTAGTTTTGAGGTCATTTCACTTAACTCAAAGTAAGTACACTGTGGATTTTGCTTAGTGATCTAGCAAGTAACTTCTGCCCAAGCGCACTTGTCACAGAGTGGCACAAGTATTTGTTCACAAGCACAAAGTGTAATGTTCAAAATTCTTTCAGGATGCTTTGGATAGCGCACAGAAGCGCAATTTCTACCTTCTGTAAGAATGCCCTTACACATCTGCAGATCTCTTGGCTGTCTGGAAGATTGTTTCTCCAAGGAAGCTGGGACTGGGATATATCACTGTTTTCACCTTTGTAACAAAAGCACTATTGCTTTAGGCTGCACCACTAACTTTAAGTTCATTTGCATCTCAGATAACAGTGAGTTGAGTTAAAGCAATTTGAATCACCATAAAAAAAATTAAATCATTGACTTAAACAAATTTTCCTTTTTTAATGAACAAATAAACATTGTTACTAGAAAGTTTATAATACCTGTGTGCATAAATGAAAATCTTTGATTTAATAGCCCATTTATCTTTTGTTCTCTATAATTATATCTGCTTAAGAGAAGTAAGGCAGAGAGAGGGGAGTGTGATAATGTTTGGTTCATTTTCTCTCATCTGGAAGGGCCAGAAATGAGTGCTCAAATCTGTCTTAATCTGGCAGTTGGAAGAATGATGTTTCACTAGGAAAAGCAAAATCTATTTGAGTGGTATAGTCATAACATTCATAATTTGGAAAAAAAAACCCCACCATGGATCTCAAATAGTTACAGGACATAAAATGAGAGTATATGATTCTCCTAGTAAATTCAGTTGCTAATCCTGCCAAGAAATAGCATAGCACCTTATGATTCTATGACTTTCAAGTCCCTGAATACAGTAGGAAAATCACAATACATTGATTTATTTTCCCATTCTTCAATGACATCTTTTCTAACATGTTTTAGAAATAAAATAAAGTAAAATAAAACAACTACATAATAAAAATGAAGAGCAGACTTAAGTATGATATTACTAATAACCAAATTTAAAATGCAAAAAGGCTCTGAAAATAACAAGGCCTCACCTAAGACTAGATGCAATGAGTCTTCCTGGAGAAAATATTCCATTATAAGGATGCTGCTACTATTATTAATATTTATTGCCTTAAGAATTAAGGTAATACTATCATACTTTAAAACTTCCTTCTCTTAATCCCTGATTACCTAGATCAATATCTACAGTCTTCTGAAAATATTCCTGAAACTTTGTTTACCTGGATGAAGCCTTACAAACAGAGTCACAACCATCCATACACTGTGATGGAAGAAACTACCTTTAAGCTCCCTAGAGATTTTCCTTACAGGTAAATGAAACATCTGCATTTTAAAACTTATTTTGCCCTGTCATATTTTTTATATTGTTTTCTAGTCATTCATACAAATGGTAGTTCATTTTCCCTGAAATTAATGAGGGGGTATATCAGGTACTCTAGGTACACTAGTTTATATTCTAATGATACAGAAGGCTAGAAATGATAGTTGTATCCAGTACAGTGCAGGCTAGTGAGGAAAAGTGAATTGTTTCCCCTCTTCATTTTGCTTTTTCAGACTTCCCTTTAGAGCTTTGCCTTTAACCAATCCTTGGGAACATCAACTGTTTTGTTTGTCCTACTTCACCTCTTAAATGTCTTGAAGATTGAACAACTCATCCTTTTTTGTTTAGAAAGATTGTACAGCTACCTTTCTAAATTCACTAGAATTTAAGTTGACAGGATATTGCATTTCCTGAGCAAATGAAGTACAATATTTTCTTTTCTCCCTGGGAAAGTAAGATGCTTCTCATTCATTGTACAAAGGGCATGGTTATACATTATATATTCCTCATGAAACAGTCTAGTACCATGAGAACTGACTTTCCTCTTTTATTTATTAATTTAGTTAGTTAACACCATCCTTTTTGCTATATAACTACAATGTTGGACTGTTTATCGGATTTTTTTTTAATTCTTGAATGTTGAAACTCAACAAGGTTATCCATTCTATTCCTCTGTGCTGCAGTTCTGTGAACCTTTATGCACAGTTGAGTTTTCCAAAGACTAGGAATTGTTCTCTACTTCACTGGTACATTAACTAAACTGTGTTCGAAGAGACAGAAGGTGATGACTGTTTCATCCAGACTATCCATTATGAGCAGAGATATAGTATTGTTGGTGCATCGGAAATTACAGGAGCCAGGACCTAAGAAGAGCCATATTGAGTCAGACCAAAGGTCTACCCAGTCCAACATTGGGGTTGCACAGAGGCCAATATGGAAAGCCTACCAGTAGGACATAAGTGCAACAGCACTGTCCACTTCATGCTCCCCAACAATTGATATACAGGGGCATAACCCTTATATTGGAGGTCATTTATTGAAAAGGATAAAAGGTATTGTTACCCTGTTCTCTGGGGGTCCCAGGAGGGGCACCCAAATAACCAAACAACAACCTTGGGGAAAATTAGCTGGAGCACTCACTAAAGCTAGTGAGAGGCAGGGTAACTTAGCAGGATCTTGCAACCCAGAGTCTACAGGGTCAGGTCAGTCAAGCAGTCAGATGGTTTGAAATAGCAAAAACGAAGTTTTATTAAACACAGGCAAACATAAAAGACAACACAGTCATACAGCTAACTAAAGAACTGGGAATAGGGATTTTTGGAGGGAAATGGGTGATATGACACCTGTCTTGTGGTCCTGGAGAAATATGAAGATAGAGTTCGTTGGGGTGCAGGGGAGAAGCTCAGCGCGATTCGCTGAGGGGAGCTCGCCGAACAAAGCGGCAGCAAGGCAGTCTGGAACTCGGGAGTGATCCTGGGTTGAGCAGGCTCAATTACTGGAACTGAGGGGACAGCTTGCCAAGCAGAGCAGAGGCAAGGCTGGATGGAACTCAGGAGCGATCCAAGGTGGTCTCGGAATTGGGGGTTTATATAGGATGAATTGTGACTGCAGGCCATACCTTACTCGGTGAGAACAATGCGATTTTGGAGTGGGACAAAGCTTGCAAAAGGTCAGAGTTTAGCATGATTGGCTTAAAGCCAAGTCAACAATAGTGTAGCCAGTATGCAAATGCGGAGCGCTTAGTACAGCTTTGCACGGTTACTTGCTCAGGGCAGGGCGCCTTTGTTAGTATCGCACATAAGCAAAAGGGTGTTTGCTGGAGAGGTCCCTGAAGCGACGAACCGGCTCTGTTCGGCCTGCCTAGGTGGAGAATGGAATGTCCAGCAATTATTGGCCACACCTGTTTACGTGCTTGTCCGGAGGCCTCGCAAACACGTGGAGCGGGGTGGCAGAGGAAGGCCGAATGGTTTTGATATAAAAACGATATCATATGCTATCTCCGGGTAGACCTGGGCCGCAGTAACAGTATCTTGACCAAAACATTTTTTTCAAGACATAATTTGGTCAGGAAGTATTTTTGAAAAGAATAGTGCTTTTGTGCAGGCTTGCCTTGTTAGGCAGGAAGGCTGAAGTCTCTGCTCCATTCATGCTTTCATGGAAACATAATCCCATTGTGTTCAAGTAGGCTCATCTCCAGAGCTATACTCCTAGGCCTGAGATCCAAAACATCTATTTTATTAATTTGATGTGTGTCTTCATAAACTGCGCTTTGACTTTTCTTTTGAGAATTTCTCTTTGTGCTGCATTAATTTGGAAATTAGTATAACCTATTATATATTTATAGGCTAGCCTGGGGAACACCAGCCACACCGGACTTGGGCATAAAGCTGTATCGCCCCAAGATGAAGTTAGTTAAGGAAAGGAAAGTAAACAGCCTGCTTGTTGAGAAGAATCTGCAACCAACAAAATCAATCCCAGAAAAAGGGTATGTTTAGAAACATAACAGTCACTCTCACACAACCATGCCTCTTGCAGCTTTCCCCACAACTCACATGGCCAAAGAGGGAATCGACCTCTGCCTGCATTGATATCCCTGCCTCCAAACCATCTTAACTGTCAAAAACAAAAACATCTTAAAGAAATGTAGGCCTGTGACTGTAATAGCATCATTTTTTTCTTCTCTTGTAGTTGGTTCAATGAGTCTGTTCTAGTTGGGGCTACCCATTAGGATACAGGCCAAAAGATGTGAGAAAAGAGTGGAGACAAGTTTCAAACTAGTCCTGACTAGGCAACTGTAAAATAAAAATCATGAAAAGTTTGGTTCCTTTTATATATACATGTATTTTTTTGAGAGAGAGAGAGAGAGAGAGAGAAAGAGAATGAGAGAAAGAGAGGAGAAGGATGCTAAGAGAATTCTCTTTAAAGAAAAATAGAATGAAATTATGTTGCCTTAGAGAAAGATTTAAAATTAAAATTCATTGCAGTTCCAGATCCACAATGCCAGTTTAAAGTTTAATGCCCCTCCTCATTTTACTTCTTAAATAAACCAATCTTAAATAAGCGAAAAACAAAAACCTACATTCCCGCTATATCAGAATGTGAAGCAAAACTTTATTATTTGAGCATCTAAACTTATTGGTTCTTAGTGCTAGTAGTTCATGATCAACAAATTTCCTTTGCCTTGAATTTGGAATGGCCTAAACTACCAGTCCTTTCTTTCTAAATAATTGTAGCCCTTCCCCTCCCCAGCAAACTAAATTTCTTAATTTCTATCTGTTGTCCCCAACACTGTGAAAACAAAGAGGCCCCACCTTTATTCTGCCACTCATTCCCTTTCACTTAACTGTTGCTAATGTTGTCATGAGTCAGCCTCTGGAGGGCACTGGAAAAAAAAAAGTCTCTGTATTGGTACAGCCATCATGAGATAAGTTTTAGGGGAAAAGTAAATCTTATGTAATCAGTGGCACCAAACTAATGCTCAACAAACTAATCTCTCTCAAGCTTGATGTGGGATGAAGTCTTCAGTTCATCTTCATAAAGCTTCCAGTCCCAAGGATCATCACTCATGGTAACAAACAACAACCACAACAAAGCTTAACACTTTGAAAGAAGCCCTTACTGTTATTAGACAAAAATAATGCAATTGGAAATAATGCAATTTGAAAGCTTTATAAATACATTTTGTAGTGTCCCTGCTTTTAATTCTTTCATTGCTACTGTATCATTTGAGCTTCCCAAAACTCATTGCTGATCAGCTGAATATTTGTTTCTCCTCCTCTTTTTTTCAGGAGATACGTCTTAGTGAATGGCCCAGTTTCAGCACCTTCAACTCTTATGAGCCCTCTGGAGAGCAAGTTACTTAGTCTCCGTTTCCCAAAGATGAAGGAAAGGATTCTTCATTCTCCCTTGTTAGGCTTGCAGAAATTGTGCTAGTCTTTCCTTTAATTTTCAGCAATTTCAGCGTATGAATACCTTCAGTATCTTCTGTTCCTTCCATGGGTTCAGTAGACAGCAAGTTCTTCCCACGCTTGTGTGTTTCCTTTCATATTGTTTGAATAAGTTCCCAAGATTGGTTAGCCAAGTAATAACATCAGTATTTGAGCTCTCTTATTTCATTTTGTTGTATGAATTATTTTTATGATGTATTGTTTGTTGCTTTTGATTAATTTTCAAATGAATATTTCATAAATTATAATCCTCTGTTCAAAAGTATTTAGTAACTAAGTATTAATGGCTAAACAAAAGATTACTTATGAATTAATTATAGATTCAGCTGAACCTAGAGCTGTTATTTGTGCAGGTGTTTCATGTTATAGGAGGCTTGGATTCCCAGGAGAGTAAAATAGTATCTCCTCTTGAGCTCCATCTCATTTGAGCTTTCAGTTGAGACTTCTAGTGCATCTTTACAGACTACATACATTCTTTCCCCCCACCCCCTCCATTTGTCTTCAGAACAGAATTAATTCTTTGTAAGTTGTCTTTGAAAAACCAGTGGCTCTTCCAGAGGGACGACCACATATTGTGGGATGATCCATTCAATAAGCTGATCATCCTTTCCCCTACTTTTTCTTCCTCCTCAGTGACTGATTTATAGCTACCTGAATGGTATCCTTTGGAAATGATACACATACCTAAATCCAGAGTTGATACACTTATCTGAACACTGAGGGAGGAACTCAGCTTGTGAAGATTCTTCCAACTCAAAAATAGTTGATTGCATCAACCCTCAAGTGGCTCAAGCCTATCTGTGTTTCTTTCCCTTTAGTATTCAGCTTTTATTTGGTATTGACTAAGACTATTTAGCATATGCCAATTGAAGAAATACAAGGACAATTTACACCATTAACAAGCTTCAAAAAAGACTTCAGTCCTCAGATCTTTAACCCAAATATTTGCTATCAAACAAAAATGATATAATGTTGCCAAACCATTAAATAGGATGTATTTTAAAAGGTACTCTTAGACTGTCTTCTTCTCCTTGTCTAAGGTTTTGTCTTTCAGATGCACTCTGAGCATTTGACCGGTTTTGTCAACTGTCAACTGGATACAGTTCAGTGTGTCTGAGCCTCCGTACCTTAGAGGCTGCCTTCTTCAGTGTACTACTATGATCTGAACCAGGAGTAGTCTCCTCAGCAAACCATCTGTATAACATTAGAAGGAAGGCAAACAGAGAGGCATTAGTGCTGGCAGTTGCTTGTGGTAGCAGTTTCCAGAAGGAGAAATCTCTCTGGCATTGTATGTTCTTAATAAAATGAACTTCATATCATTTTTATTATTTGTCTCCTGCATCAAAATGTCTAAAGAACTGCAGTGAAAAATATTCTCCTCTTTCACTTCGGCTCTAGAATTTGCTTCATTTTTCTTTCTAAGCTATAGCATCTTCTAAAAGCCTTGCAAGACCTTTAGGTGTGGGCAAGCATTCAGTAGCCCAGAATTTTTGGCTGTGTGTGTTTTTGGATAACACTTAGCAGTAAGTGTTAAATTATTTTGTATTTAAATAGATGTTAAATGTTAATTATGGAATTACCACCTGCCTAAGGGTCCAAATAGATAGGATTTTTAAATGTCTTTTTGCATTCAACTAAGTGTGCCAGCATAGGATTTCTTACCAATATAAGCAGCAACTTCAAAGGCACAGTTTTGAGCAGGACCACAATGGTGTGTGTGTGTGTGAATTAAATTCCATATCCTCAACAGTTCCAGTAATTGACAGCCTCCAAACCCAGCATTTGAATTTAAACAAATGTTTGTGTTAAATGCAATATATCCAAGTTGGCCATAAGTGCGTGTGATTCAAAAGGGTTATTATATATCTTTTCTTTTCAGTGGCTTAAATCCAGTTTAGTCCCAGTTAGAGCACAGCCACTGATTTAATGGAAATTACACAAATGCTAACTTCCAAAGCTCAAACTGATTTCATAAGTCTACTGTATTACATTTTGTGATTACCTGATAATCAAATTTCTCTGGGTAGTGTGCAATACACACAGAGAGAGACGCCAAAATCATAAATAAAGACAGCACATTATAAAAAATTAAATCATTTTCTTGACAATTTGCTTGTACATATTTTCAAAAAAACTCCTAGTATTTGAATGCAATTGTCCAGTTAAACAATATGAATAAGAAATAAAGGAGGACAGTTAATTTCTCCTCTTCTGAACCTTATCTGTATCACTATTGTCATCTTTCATGCATATGCCCAATGGCACACGTAAAGGAGCACTTGGATTATGTCCAGCATTAGACTCTCCTGTTTTGCAGCACTTCTCAAATGATTTTCAAAATTTTCCATTAGTTCTCAAAACAGTAGCACATGCAGTTTTTAACTTATATGCTGCACTATTTCAAGCACAGCTCTTGCCACAGACACTATAATTTGCTTCACAGGCACACACCACATACGCAGACTGTATCATGGCACTGGTTGCATTTAGTTAGACTCTCTGAAGAAGGTACACATGTATTCCTTTTTCCATCAGCTGGAAAAAACCAGCTGAGTAACATCCAACTCTGCTTGAACGTAGGCCTTGTGGAAAACTTAGACAGCATTGAATCCGCTTCTTTATTTCAATCTAAATAGCAAGGCTTTTGAACAGGAAAAAAAAATGTTTTCACAGATCAATGAGAACTGCCCAGTTTAAGACAGGCAGCAAAGCAACCTGGCTTTCCACCACCCTTACCAATTTGTTAACTGAGCATGAGGCCAGAAGGAAAAAAAACACCTCTACCTTGACTCAAAAGGACTGGGCAAGAGAAATGCATCCCTAGATTGCTCAGGAAGGTTATACAACTAGTGTTGAAAAAAAGAAATAAAAGAATTTTTCTGCTGTATGCCAGAGATGTCTTATATTTTTAACTTATGTTTTAATGTTTTTAACTTCTGCATTTTCCCTGTAAAACTTACTCACAAGAAATGCTCATTGCTTATTGAGCTTTGATCATGAGCAACATGGTTTTGTTTGTTTGCAAATCTGTGAACACATCAAACTATTTCCCTCTTCCATTATCCAGAAACTATTTTGTCTTCCTCTCCATCATATCACCTGCAATTGTTGTCTGAAAGACTGACAAACATAATTTTTCTTCCCTCTTTCACTAGAGTTGTCCTCTTTCTGCAGCCATCTCTAATACCAACACACATTTTGCATTATTGGCACATGCAACTGTCCCAAAAAGACTGAAATGCACTGGGTTAGTTTTCCTTAGGATCCTCTGAGTAAGCACTAGAGGCACTGCTGCAGTGTGTGCATGCTTTGGTTGGCTGGGAGCAGGGAAGAGCATGTAGTAATGTCATGCTGTTCTGCCCATACTCATTATTTCTTTGCCACAGATATGCCCACCTAGTCTGAAACTGCTCATCACTAGGGATAGCTGGAGTACTCATGAATAAAAAGACTGATCTCGTGTGGCCTGGTGTCTCATCTTGAGTCACAACACAGTATTAATTTTATTACTTTTGTGGTACAATTTTAATATATATTTTTTTAAAAAATTAGGTACTTTGGGGACATTCCTCAATTTTCCTGCAGAAGAGCCATAAAAATAGAAAGATTTCTAGCCAGAGTCACTGGCGTTGCTATCATTATTCTACATGATTGACTTGCCTCCATTTCTGTTAGCTTCATCACCATTTGCAAACCTCACATTGGCAGACAATGGATATAGATGGTCAGAAATCTTAATGGAGATCAAAATGTAATCACATCCTCTGGGAAGATGCAACTAGGGCTGCCAGATCCAGAGTACTCCAAGCCCTGGGAAGTGAGAAGTAATGGATTACTTAGGAATAAGTGTGAGCAGCAAATTCTGAGCGCATCCAAAAACCTATCCCTTGCATGTAGTAGTGGTGTAACAATTTTCACCCACACAGCAACACAAGAATCCTCCTTTGCGGGAAAATTTTCCTCTTGGAACCCCACATTCACAGAAGGAAAGTACACAAAAGGGATAAAACCATGAGTATCAAATCTGGAGCAGATGTCTGGAAGTAGGGAAGGACAAATATGTCAGTTTTGCTTTCTCCTGAATTCAAGATTTTTAGGAAGTCTCGTAAATTCTGGCCCAAATAATCACATATCCGTATCTGCATGTTTACTTGCTTCAGCAATAAAACACGTCATACACAGTTTTGATGTAAGAATTACCTTTCTATTTGTAGAAATGCCAGAAAATTTAAGAAAACTTCATAACATTCCTTAACCAAAAACACCTTCCTCTTGTCATCTTGCAAAAACAAAACAAAATTGGAGAGAGTACTATATCAATAGAAAAGATTCTGGGACACAAAATTTAATTAGAGCCAATACTGTTCTTTTGCTTTATCCAAATGCTATAATCCACCAAAACCTGAGGGAAGAAAGTTGCAGGCTGGGGGGGGGGCTGGGGTTGCAACACATCTGGAAGGCACCAGAGTGGGGGGTGCTGGTCTATAGAAATGCTGTGGGACTACTGTGTATTTGGTTTGTCTGATAATATCTAACATAACAAATTATTGAAGCAAGATGGCTTTTGTTTAATGTGGTTACATTTCCTGTGAAGGGGAAATGTTGGCTGCAAACACCTAAATGCACCTGTGCGCACACACACTGTCTGCCAGTAGCTTGTTAAGATGCTTTCAGTATTGCAAAATACAAGTGCATTTCAAGCAGATATAAGTACCTCATGCTGAGAAAAATTCTGTGGCCTATAATTTAGTTTCACCCCATCCTTACTGTTGCTTTTAAAATAAAGTAACTTGCATTTATATTTTCAATTACACCAGCAAGGAAGCTGCAAGAAGCAATGATTAAAGATTTCCCGAAATCTTATTTTAGAACTTACCAGCATGTCACCAAATAAGTCTAAATTTTCAGTCTGCATCAAATTCTTTCCAAGAATATTTTCCTAAGTATGATTCTGAAGGTTTTTTTTTTCTTTCTTTACTAAATAGTATGTGGTTATGATTTTGTCCTAAACAGATGTGTCAGCAGTAATATGGTATTACCAGCCTGAAAACAGTTTAGTGAAAATCTAAATTTATTGCCAACTTATTCCCAGTATTCCCTCAGGTTGCCAAGTGGGCACCAGTTTCAGCTGCCTCCTGATCATTTACCATAAATGAAGCATCTGAAGAAAGCAGCAGGGCATTTTCTTCAGCCACAGAGCCAATAGCCCTTTGTGGGGGTTGCAACAGAAATGGACAGGGCCAAACCATAAGTGGGCTATGAGAGCTAGTGAGTTCAACTGTTCTGCATGAAATCCAGTTAGATGGTCCTGATGCTGGAATTCCTTCTGTCACTAGAATTAAGAAGGTGATTCCCCTTGCAGCCCCTCCATGCTCACAAAATCTGCTCTGGAGGACTCAGGGTGCCTCTGAAGCATATTTGTGAGGACACAGGAGACCACAAGTCTCCTAAGGCACTGATTCCCATCTAATCTTGGAAGCTAAGCTGAGTTATCTCCTAGTACTGAGATAAGAGACCACCAATGAATATTAGAGAGCCGCAGGCTATATTTCAGAGGAAGTGGCAAAACCACCTCTGAGTATTTCTTGCCTACGAAAACCCTATCATAAGTTGCTAAGTGACTTGAAGACACGTACACATGAGCATACACACACACAGTAGACTCCAAGAAGAAAGAAAAAGTCCCAGAGCATGAGCAAAAGTTGTTTACACTTCATAGGATTCTTCCCAACATTACATATTTTCTTCTATGTTTTTGATAATAAGGATGAGGATGATGAAGTGACAGCACATCCATGCTTCATAGTACTCTGTTCTAGCTTGATTTTACAGGTAGCTGTTTTTCTCCACAGAGGTCAAAAGCACTGTACATGTTTTCAGAGGTCCTGTGTCTTTTCATACAAAATCAGAAAAGGTAATCTGTAGATGCCCAAATATACTTTGCTTTTAATATTTTTCTTTTTTAAAAAAGTGTATTATTCAAGAATGAAGAAGGACCCAGAGGCTCCAATATTGCCTTGCAAGTTTGATACCCAACTAAATGCAACTGATTTCAATGAACTGTATTTAATTACACATAAGGGAACTTTTTAAATAACTTTCCTATAATAATACTGATCTTTTCAATTGTCTATTATTAAAATGTCTATATCCCATCCTAGATTACAAAATCTCAGATCAGCAAACATAAACAAATTTAAAACAATAAGTAATGTAACTGTTTAAACCAGCTGAAACCAAATGAAAGCCATATATCTATACTGATTTGGGCAAGATCTTTATATGAGAAATGCTTTGACAAAAAGCCTTTATTAAAAAAAATTTTTTTTTTAATCTTAGCAGCTGAATGAAGCCAGTATCTGTGCGAGCTGGGTCTCTAAGAGGATGGCATTTCACAACTTGGGGGCTACAACAAAGCATTCCCTTTCTCATGTCCTCAGATGGCCACTGCAGGAGACCTCAGTCCTTGGACAGGAATATACAAGATGCTCCTTCAAGTATTGAAGTCCTAGACCATTTGGGATTTTAAATCACCAGCACCTTGAATTCAGAGTAAAAATATACTGGCAGGCAGTACAGTTCCTTTCAAACTGGAATTATATGGGCTGGCAGCTGTCAATGGCATACACATTACATCTGACTTTAGTCACTGAGAAAGTTGGTGTTTCCTTCTTCACTTCACAACAACCAGAACCCCAGATTTAAGGTTGAGCCCCTACATGACCATTTTGTGGCTGTTGGAGAGTGGGAAAAGGATCAGAGAAATGTCTGGCTATGTCTCTGTAGCCAGATGTAAGGATCCTGGAGCATCTCAGCAGATGATACAATCATTCAGTGTTTGGCTATGGGGACATAGATGATTTTCTGAGCCCCCCCCTTCACCAACAGGAGACAGCTAGGGGAAACAGTCTGGCTGCAACTGCTGTACAGCAAGTTCAGATGTAGTGTAGCTCCACACACAGAACTATTACTCTATGCTGTGCTAGACAGGATTCCAGTACACCCATTTAGATGTTCCTGTTAGCAACCTAGCTATTGCATTCTACAATAGCTAAAGCTTTGTTTTGTCTTCAAATTCAGTCCCATATAGAACACATTTCAGTAATTAACTGGGAAGTTCCCAGTGTGTGGTCAATAGAAACTGTTTCCAAGCATTCTAAATAAAACGGAGTCCACCTGGGCCTCTAGTGACAAAGATGGGTCCTAGAGTACTCCCAAGTGATGTACCTACTACTTCAGAGGGAGTGCAATTCCATTCAGGCCAAGTCACTTGCCTAGCCCCAATGCTTACCTGGGAACCACCAGTCCACAGAGCTTATGACTTACCTGGATTCAGCTTCAGTTTATTGGCCTTCATGTAGCCTGTCACAGCATCTAGATATTGGTACAGCATCAGCGCAGCACCAGTTGGCTCCAATGATAAGAACGAAGATAGTTGAGAATCATAAGCACACCACAGTTTAATAGTCATGAGGTTAAAGAGACACCTGTCCTGTAGACAGAAGCAGAACTACCATAACATAGTGCCTACTGCTCCCATCCTATAGAGCCAAAACAATAGTCAATGGTGTTGAAAACTACTGAGGAGGATCAGCAGGACAGCATTCCTCCTATCTTCCTATCTTTCACCTGACCAGGGCAATGTTGGCTGTTTCAGCACCATATCCCAGCCTGGAATCAGACTGAAATGGATCCTGATCACTCAGATTATTGTCTCCATCAGGAATATTTGAAACTGTCTAATCACAATGCACTTAAACACCTTGACCAAAAATGGTCAAGTAGCATTCATACACTTCTGAGTCTAGGGAGGTCTTCTACAGGCAAAAAAGCCATCCAAAGTGGCAGCCACACTCTCTCACAGTATAATAATGCCTCCTAACTGACAGGGTGCACCAGACCAAACTGCTTCTATTGGACCTCAACAGTCAAGATAGGTAAAAGTATACACAGTGAAACACACTGATTCAAGTACTTTCCTAACATTGTCAGGCTGTAAAAAATGAAGTATATCCCAAACAACTTGTCCAGACAGAATGCTGGCCACTTCCCCAGACACTGAAATAAAGAATATAAGCAACTGTTTCCATGGAGTGTCTACCAGGTTTATCACAGCAGGTAACTGAGTGTTCCAGTCTTAATCTCTTTGAGCTGGAGCACAATAGGCTCCTCACCCCTCAGAGCCAGCCTGTTGGGTGATGTGTCAAAGACGAGACGGTAGAGGCAACGTAAGACTTTGGGCAACTCCACTGCCTCCAAACAGGCACAAAGAAGAGTCTTCAGTAGAGAAAGTGATAGTTCTGCATAGAAAATAAGATTGAAGTTATTATATAACCAAAGAAATCTAGGCATGGGGAAGCACAGGAGAAAAACATGGCAACTCTGAATATATTAGAAAGAACCTCTGTCACTTACATTTGTAGTAAATGCCACTCTAAACCTGAAGCAGTTAGGATTTCTGCTGATGGTTACCTGGGGTCATTCTTATTCTGATTTTTTTTTTTTTTTTTTTGATGATGATGAAGTTACTATTCTTTTCAATCTTGTCACACAGCCCCACTTTGTGGGCTTCAAGGAAGTATGATGCACACACGATGTTTCTACTGAGAAGGCCTTCCTGCTTACTTCAGTGTAGGAGGAAGTTCTTACTTCCCAGGACAATGCAGGATCTGACATAGTTTTGCTTTCTCTGCAGAAGTGAACATATACATAGTTTCCATCAAAAGCAGTTCAGGGAAGAACTTTTCCAGTGAACGAAAGAAGTTATTAACATAAACTAGCAACTGTTACCCAGACTGATGACATTATGACTCATTTAAGCCTATCATTTTTTTTAACTGAAATACCAAGAATTTGAAAATGAGATACCAAGGTATTTCAGTCAACTTCCCACATGCTACACAGATTTATTTAAAAAACAAAAAGACAACATTAACTGTATCAATACAATTCTCTAGGGCAAATAACCAGAAGGTAACTGTTGTTCCTTTGTATCTTCAAGTTGTTTCTGATTTATAGCAACCCGATCTGTAAACAAATCACAGGGTTTTCTTTATGATTTATGCAAAGGAGGTTTGCCATTGCCTTCCTCTTGAGGTTGAGAGTATGTGACTTGCCCAAAGTCACCTAGTGGGTTTCCATGGCCAAGCAGGGATTCTAACCCTGGTCTCCCAGAGTTCTGGTCCAACATTTAAACCACTGCACCACACTCTCAAGAGGGAGCTAACACTATTGTAAAAAAGCCTATTAAAGATTCATTTATTTATTTACTGCAATATAAATCGTACTTTTGTTCTACGAATAGCTCTCAAAGTAGCATACAATTAATACAAATATAGTTAAAACATAATACCACATTTTTTAAGAATGAATGCAATCAAAATAACAACAAAAGAAAAACATGGCACTTCCCTCGTTAAAGCATCCTTCACAGTCATCCAGGTGAGCTGCCAAAGGCCTTTCTAAATAAAAATGTCTTTGCCTGTTGGCAGAAGGAGAAAAAAGGATGCAGCTTAGCCTTACTTGGTAAAGGGTCTCAGAGCATAGGAGAGGTCATCCAGAAGACCATGGCCCTTTTTGCAGCGCCGGCGCTCGCGCAACGGAGGAGGGCGGCTCGCGCAAGAAGCCTTCTCCGGGAGGCTGCCGCTTCCCCCTCCTTCCTTCCGCAGGTGAAGGAACGAGCGGGGAAGCGGCAGCCTCCCGGAGGTGGCGGCGGCTCACGCGTCCGTCCATTCCCCCCCGTGCGCGTGAGAAAGGAGCCTGTCCCCTCCATCCCCCCCGCGCGCGAGAAAGGCGCTTGTCGCGTCCGCCCCCCCTGCGCGCGCGAAGCAGGACGTGTTGCGTCCGTCGCGCTAGCGCCCCGCCCCATCCCTTCCTTCCGCAGGGGCGGAGGGAAGGAAGCGCGACCCGGCCGGCTCCCGACGCTCCGTACGAGAGGTAAGTGCACGCAGGCGCCAGGAGCGTTGCGTGAGCGCGGGTGATTTTCGCTTCGAAGCGAAAATCAAAAAACCCGCGCTCGCGCCGCTTCAGCCCCATGAGCCCGGCGGAAGTGGGAGTGCGTTGTGCGGAGCGACGATCCCACTCCCGCGAGGCTCACGGGGCTGTCGCGCGAGAAAAGGCCCGTGCGAAAAGGGCCCATGTTTCATTTCATCACTAGACATGCCTTAGGAAGTGACAGAATGGAGAGAAGGGCCACCCTGCAAAGCTTTCAAAATCTGGGTGGCCTCATATAGGAAAAAAGCATCCTTTCCACAGCCTCAACCCTAGTAATGTAGTGCTTGATAGGTCACAAACAGTACTTTGATTTGTGCCTGGAAACAAACTGATAACCAGTGAAACTGTAACCAACCTCAGACACAGGCCATTTCTGCACAATATAACAGTGTTGTGCAGAAATGGCCTGTGTCTGAGGCTGGTTACAGTTTCACTGGTGTCTGGCTGATATTTACCTATCTGGAGAGAAGAGATGAAAGGCCTTTCTGCATGACACTGTATAATACTATAATGCTATTATTCCACTTTCAACATCCTGTGGAATTCTGGGGTTTGTAATTTACTGAGGCCAAAGAGCTCTCCGGCTGAGAATTCTAAATGCTTCTCCTAAACTGCAAGCTCCAGAATTCCGTAGGATATTGAAAGTCAAATAATAGGACTATCACAGTATAATGCGGGAAGGCCCAAAGCAATGTAATTGAGAATAGGTTCCAAGGATAGTACAAGAATGGGAATCGGAGCAGTGGAGTGATGGTCTGTGTCCAGAATATTGCAAGCTATTTGGCTTAGAGCCAAGGTTTAAATACCCTTTTTCCGCCCTGTGGGGGAAGGTATTAAAGACTCTCTGGCAGAGTAGACAATGGGGTTCTGAATGAGCTAATGGTCTTAGCATTAGGTGACAAAAGACTGATGGAAATTGTGATAGTTCTTTAATGGTGGGACAGGTAAGGAGACAAAAGGGGAGTTTCCGTGGACAGTAGAAGAAGGTCCAAGACAATTGGTTACTCTGCGGATGCAGTTTCAGGTGCTATTGTTTCTAAAGGTTAAGTTGTTGAAGGACATTTGCAAATCCATTGCCACCAGAGCTTCCCTGACTATGACCTGGCGGTGCCTTGAGGTATCATCTGATCTACTTTTGGATCGCATGTGTTCAGCCAGTCCTCTCTCACCAGCATGGTTTTGGAGGCATAGCAGTGTATAATTTATATCTTAAATGATATTTGTCCATTAAGCCATATCATGGAGTGAGGGTGTATGGCCTGGTAACATTGCATGTTGTTTGCAAGTGGAATATACTTATAAGTAAATGTGCACATGACTGCAGCCATCATGACTAGTCAGGTCTAAGCAATGGCATTTTTGTTCTCCAGAATGTACATGGCTAATCGATAAGTTTCTTTCAGTATCCATTCAACTACAATTTGACCTTCTCTGTTATTTATCACAGTGAATGAACTCAATACTAAACCTGTTTCAGTAGCAAGCAGATTGGAATTATTCAGGAAATTGCAGTGAGCCCAAAACAATTTGATTTCCCCCCCAGCACTGTAGGAAAGAACATTTGACTGTATTTTGATATCATGAAGATGCCTGATCTTTTTTATATGGTTAAGACTGCAGTTCTTTGCACCACTATCCAATGATTTTGGCAACTGTCTGACTTTGGTTGGGGAGGGAGTGGATTTAGACTCTCTTCCAACTCCCAACCATCCACCATGAAGATTGATTGATTGATTGATGAATTCCTTCTGACCTCCAAAGAGGAGGAGGAGGAGGTCTGAGAACAAAAAAATAGACAAACCCCACCTCTGTCCATGCTTCTGTCCTGCTAGACAGAGCCTGGCAGTGCTTTGGATGGATTGCAACCTCTGTCTCTTCAGCTCCTCATCCCTTTGGATTGATCTCTAAATGAGCATAAAGCATTCTCAGTTTCTTATTGCCTTCTTGCTTGACTGTGGCCATTTCTGCACTACACTGTTATAGTGCTATTATTCCACTTTCAACATCCTGTGGAATCCTGAGGTTTGTGCTTTACTGAGAGGCCAAAGAGCTCTCTGGCTGAGAATTCTAAAGGCCCCTCCCTAAACTACAAACCCCAGGATTCCACAGGACATTGAAAGTGGAATAACAGCACTATAACAGTCTGGTGTGGAAATGGCCAGTATCTAGAGTCTCATAACAACCCATGCTTTTTGACTGGAGATGGGGTGGAGTGGGCAACCTTTGTTTCCAAAACTGTCAGGTTGGATTCACAGACCACAAGCCCTTTCACACTACGCAGTTAATTGCTATGGTTTCACCCTATGGAATCCTGACATTTGCAGTGAAGGGAGGGGCATTTAGTTTGTTGAATTCTGGTGGGTCACCAAAACTACAAATTCCAGGATTCCATAGGATGTCACCATGGCAAGATATCCAAAAGGCAAAGACAGAACATAACTGAAAAACTACATACGCTGCAATGCTCAGAGTCACTGGGCTGCATTAGGATATATGATAGGTACCCTAGGAAGCCTTGGTTCAAGGCCCAGTTCAGTGGAAAAACTTCCTGGACAATCTTCAACAGTAATCACTTAGCCTGCCTCGCTGGATTGCTATGAGCATAAAATTAAAATTAAGTGACATGGAGGGTAAAAACAGAGAAGTTTTTCATTTCGTTTGTCTTATCTGTGTTGTAAAGTGTTCCTCAGCTGTGAGTCTCCCTGTTGAATTAGGTGCTTATCACACAATGCTATTATAGCAGTGGATAAATACCACCTTTGCCTTAGTTTCATCTTATGATCGTATATCTTTCCCAGTTTTATTCTAGTATAGTCTTACTCGGAATCTGATTTTTTTTTGCATGCTGGAAATCATCTGATAATTATACCTTTTCCCACTATGATTCAGAAACCAGTTTGAGCATGAATGACTGAACAGTGGGCACAGTCTGGGTATGTTTCTCTCTCCTTCCCTCCCTGAGTTTTGTGTATGTACACATGTATTTATTTATTGTTACTAGGTAAAGGCTTGGAACCCTCTGAGTGTAGAGGAGTCATCCCTACTGGCTACTCAAAAGGGAAAATTCAGGCTGTTTTGCTTCAATTTATATAGAGTTGGGGAATGTTATGTTTTATTTAAGAAAAAAACTGGATTGTGGGTATCAGAGCGTGGGGATTGTAGCTTTTCCAAGCACTGGTGTACTACTGCCTAATTGCTTAATTACTTCTCTATTGTTTGTTGCTTTTAATTCTTTTTCAGCTTTCAGTGATGTTAGTATTTGCTGTATAGACCCACTGAGCTCAAAAATGCAGTAATTAGGACACCAATAAATACACCAACATCTAAATAAACAGAACTGACTAAAAACTTCTATTTTTCATGGCTTTTGGAATGAATATAAATTTTCTCTCTCCTGGATAAATAAATTCCATTCACTCTCCTGAGATCCCAAAAGGAAGAGTGGAATATAAATAAGATAAATTCATTGCACATAGTCCTCTTACGATCCATCTTTCAGGAAAAAATATACATGGGCAAGGATGTTGATGGCAACATTATCATGCTGTTGTGGAAATGCCAAGGCCATTAAAAGCATGCACTCCTTTCTGTCAGAAATGTCCTTAGCCTCCTGAGGCTACCCAAGTCACCCTGCTGGAATGAAACCAAGGATCCAGATTCTATTGTTAGGTTTATGTAACCTGTTTTGATTCTCTTCTTGTAAATAGCCTCTGAGAAATAACCCCAGCCAGCTCAATCTTTGTTTTTCTTCTTGCAAAATCCCTCCGTCCCATATAATGCCAAAGATATGTATGCCCAGGCCAGAGAGTCAATAAGGATATTGTTTCACCCTTTCTTCTCCTCCCTCATCCCAAGCGGTGTTTCATTTGGGTTAAATTTTTACCACATATGGGAAAGTGCACTGGAGACTAGTGTGTCTTTGTGACATTCTGCTTTCTTACCAACTTACAGTTTTAGCAGACGTCGGGGACAGGGAGGAACAAAGAAGCAAGGCAGGCGTTGGGACACCAGTTGCAATGGTGAAACTACTGTTGCAGTCTTCTTCATCCTTATTTGGGATTGGGCTGCCTGAGACTTTGGTTTGAACAGTGGAGGATTACACAGCACAAGCCAAAACTAGTTTTCTCCAGAAACCTCTTAATAAAACCGTCATTTAGTTCTTCTTTCACATAACCAGCTTCACAACCTTCAGTCAGTCACCTATAAGTAAGAATAGGTTGGTTGTCACAGAGATATAACACACCGTTTGCCCATTGGTAAATTGCACCAATCAGTGCTCAAGCCAGGCCATGCTAAAATTTAAAACTAATTTGGGTTTTTTTTTTACAACATACTTAATAAAATGTATTATTTTTGTCATTACCAATGAAAACTTTTTTCCACAAAACCTTTTGTAGTGACTGACGCCCATCCCTTCTGCTGCTATTTTGTCTCTGTCCCCCACTGAAAAATTTCTCACTACAGGCCTTTTAAAATCTTCACAAAGTTCTTCTAAACTTTGAACAGATGTGGAATTGTTCGGCTGTTGGACCAGATCTGCTTTAAGAATGTTGCATTTTCTCAACAGCAAAATACAAATTCTTGCTAGGAAAAAAATCTTTGCTTCTTCCATAGCTAGCAAAGCCACTGTGACATAGAATGATGGTTGGAACAGTACTTCACTATTGTTTATTCAATTTAACATGGATTACAAAGAACAAAATTGTGCCATCCTATATCTGAAACACAAACTGATCTTCACATACCAGGATTATCTAACATAAAGGAGACTTATATGGGAGTTGACAAAGACAGTATGGAATTTCCACCATTGGTGCTAAGTCTTCAAAGTTGACCTTCAGGGCTTGCATCTGAGGCTAACAACCAACAAAAAACTTTTCTTGAAAACTGGTCATTTTGCACTCTCCATAAGGCCACAAATTTACAAATAGCCACTTATTCTTAGCAGACTAGCCACTCCTTATAGTGATTCCATAATTTAAAACTACCTTTAAGAATAAGGGTGAGGGACAGCAGGAGGCCATTTCGGCACTCTGAGGTAACAAAAGCAAGTGTTTGGTCTCTTTTGTGTAAGAAACTTTCAAGTCTTAGAAGAGCGCTGCCATTTCTCTATTCAGTCTCCCTTTCCTCCAAGCTAACCTTACCTTTTTCTGTCAATTTGTCTATATATCTTTCTTAAAGTACGCATTGCCAGAACTGGACGTAATGCTCCAGATGAAGTACAACTATTCCTGTCACTAGCAAAGTAACCTTAGACTACAGAATGGAAAATATTAGTCAGATCTTACCTCACTGCAGCTAAAATGGAGTAGAAACACACACCGGGGTTGGAGAACCTGGGGCCTTACACATTTTAATAGACTATTACTCCCACCTTCCCTCTCCACTAGCCAAACTGGGAATTGGAGTCCAACAACATCTGGAGGGCTACAAGTTCCCCACCTCTGGGTTAAACTCAATCACCTGCATAAGCTGTTAAGATTAAAAACCATAGTCATCACTTCCAGCAAGGCATTGTCAAAATGTCTAGGGCAACCTCATATAGTAGACTCCTTACAGCTCCCTTTACACATGCCATGTCTGAGTGGGGCTGCTGTTAGTCTGATATTACAGGCAGACCTTGAGATATAAAGATGTTGACCACACTTACCAGTATATTCATACTTCTTTTAACTGCTGTGTTATGCTAAAATGAGGGTTGTTTGGGTGTAGAATAGATGCTGTTAGGAAAGGGTGAGTTCTTTTCTTTCACTGGAAATAGCTGGGTAGTTATTTTATAGAAATGTTGTAGATGCATCCTGCATTGCATAGCCTGCACTGAGCAAGGGAACAGACTAGATTGGAACATGCAATGTGGTATATCCAGAATTGTTTAACAGTAGCATCTAGCATTCCTTACCATTGTCTGTGCTGGCATGGAGCTTGGAGCTGGTGCAGATTGAAGTCTGGCACATCTGGTACTGAATTTGAAAACCACCCTGAGCCAGATGATCTCCATCATCTTGCCCAACTCAAAAACTCAACAAAGCTGTCTGCAATTGGCCCAGTCCAGCTCAGGAGTTGAGTGGAATCAGGAAAAGCCCAGACTTCAAAATCCAATTCCCCACCCAGAATGTTTAGTCTGTGCTCAAGTTTAACTACACAGTTCACAGAATCTGCAATGAAATGGTAAAACATTTTCAGTCCATTCATCAAGGCAATCAAATCTGTAATTAACTGGTTTATGAATACCATTTTCTCCTTTTGATCAAGGCAGGAGCCACTGGCTTTCACTAGCCATAAATATACCAGTAATCATATCCAACACATATCAAATTGCAGCTATGAAATTCAAAATCCAAAAGCTGCAAAAGGATTTTAGTCCACTATGAAAGCAAGATGCCAAGAATTAGATTATTGAGAGCAAAATTTTATTTTAACAGGCCAAATCTTCAGTCAATTAGGAATATAATAAAATCTGGAATGACAATCTGGGATGAAATATATATGCATATATATGTGTGTGCATTGTATGTATTTATTTCTACTTATTTATTTTTTATTTACTAAAGATTTTCTGTCCTGCCCTTTATCACAGGCTCAGAGTAGGATATCATACATATCGTATATGTATAATGATGGTGTTACCCCAAAACATGGATGCCATGAGGGCCCACCAGCAATGCCAGTACTTCCATTCAATAACGGGAAATAATTAGCTCAAAAATAGGAGGCCTGTGGAGGGGGATGAGTAACTTAGCGAGATCTGCCACCTTTGTTTACAGTGTCCTTGCAGGAAAGAACCAGCCAGAGATTCAAAAGTAAACTAAAAATGTGTTTTATTGAGGGGAATTCACTCATTCATGCAGACAAGACATAAACAGTCACACATTCACACAAGAGCTGACTGAAGGATAAACGGAGGAAAAATTATGGATTGAGAGGCTGAGAGTTTGGGGCTATAATTACCAATCCAGAAGAGCAATGAAGAAGCAGCAATGTGGCTTAGACGTATGTTCAAGGGAAGTACACAGCCAGAAAGCAAACTGGTGAACTGCAAAAGTAGTTACTCAGCACAGGGGATTTTTAATGCTCTATTTCCTTTCTTGAAGGGGTGTGAGTTAATTGCTCTAGTGGACAATGGGGTCTGGATGGTGCTAATGATCTTAGTGTTTGAGTGACAAAGAGATAATGGTTGCCATAATAGCTGGGTATTGCAGAGAGGTGGGGAAACAATGGGGAAACTTCCAGATGTACAGGGACCAGGGTTAAGACAATCACAGTTTGGTGGTAACTTCCCTATTTCAGCTCTGAGAGTCCAGGTTGGTGTTTCATGCCTATTGTATTCAGAACAACCATGCTATTGTCCTGAACTGACTGAGTCTCCTGCCTAGAGGCAGGTGAGGCTGACCTTCCTTGCCATGTCACATTTACAGTCAGAAATTTGCCTCTTGCAGCATGACCTTGCCATCACCTGAGGTATTATTTATATCAACGCCAATTAATATAGTGCCATTCTAATATTATTTGCCAATTAAACTGTGCCATTCTTGGGAGGAAGGCTACACTCTTCCACCAAACTTCAAACTTATTTTATTAGTTTATTGTTATGTGTTTTATCAATTTTCAGTCTTTGCATGGATTTGTATTTTACTGTACGGCTTCACTGAATGATCTCAAGTACTTATATGTGAATGAACAATTCAGGAATCTTATTTAAAAAAAAAACCTAAAAACTAGAAAGTAGCAGCATTAAGCTTATATGATTTTAAATTATCAGATCATTAAACATAAAAAAAAACCCTGTTTAAATAGACAAGTTTTCAAAACATATCTGAATGTGGGATGAGAGGCAAAGCCAGAGATTATATATGTCAGTGGTTGGAGAAGTGTGATATGAAAGCTCCATTTGCACTCATCCCCTGCTCATGGGCCTTCCATAGTTAACTAGTAGGCCACTGTATGAACAGAGTGTGGGCAGGATTATAAAGCCCTCGGTCTGATCTAATAGGGCTCCTCTTTCATCCTTAAACCTCCCTA
Source organism: Ctenosaura bakeri (assembly GCA_948474755.1). Classification (NCBI taxonomy): domain Eukaryota; kingdom Metazoa; phylum Chordata; class Lepidosauria; order Squamata; family Iguanidae; genus Ctenosaura; species Ctenosaura bakeri. The sequence goes on from CAOLHI010001124.1 coordinate 61,363, forward strand.
GGAGGTTTCAGACTTGTACCTCCCCCATCAGACCTCCAGTGGTGATTGATAGAAAGCAGGGTCCAAGCTTCTAGGATTCCTCAGTGTTTTGGGCATGCCCAAGTCTTATTTGGGGAAGGAATAAGCACATCGGTTCAAATACCACTAATAGCGACAAACATGTAAGTATTGTTACTGTGAGTCTTCAGGTCCTTTTTGACTTACAGTAACCCTAAGGTGAACCTACCATGTGGTTTTCTTGGCAAGATTTTTTCAGAGGGAGTTTTGCCTTTGCTTGCTTCTGAGGTTGAGAGAGTATGACTTGCTCAAGGTCAACCAATAAGTTTCCACACCCAAGTGGGAATTCAAGTCCTGGTCTCCTGAGTCATAGTTTAACATTAAAAACCACTATACCACGCTGGCAGGAGAGGGAGAGGGAAACCGTATATTTGACCTCCAGCCTCTGCTTTTAGCAAGCAGAGCAAGATGGCAAAGAGAACTAATGTATTTAATGCCAGTTTATATAATCTTTATTTACTATACAAGTCTTTACCACCTGTGGTCATCATCAAATGTGCTACAGTACAACTCCCATCATTCACAGTGATGTTAGAGTAAATATTAGTATCCCAAACCCTTCAAAAGAGAAAATCCTAACCGCTTTGGTAGTGCTTTACACTTCTGTAATTGTAAGTGAACTAGAAACCAAATATTGTGAAAGACACTGTACACCTGTCTCGGTGACTTTAGCTGCTCTCCTTCATTCTTGAGATCAAATAGCTGAGTTTAAACCGATACACTGACAACAGCATCATTATTATCTGTTACATTTATACAGTTCAGACTTTCATTGATTCAGGAGACAGACATCTAAGCTCTTATTTATAATTAATGGATAGACAGATACCACAACAAATATCTCATGAGACAGTTGAGAAGTTGCTGTGTTCACAGCAAATATTATATAGCTTCAGCAAATGCTGCATACTTTTAGCAAAAATGACTGATTGCCCCATCCTACACAGAGTTAGACACAGTGAAGCCAACTTTGAAAGTAATGGGTTTAGGCATGCACAACTTTGCACATATATCTGGGTTGCATGTATCTCAGTAGAGCTATTAGCAACCCAAATCCTCCATATCTTTCAATAGAAAGAAGTTCCACATTAGTGGGACTTGTTTCTTAGAAGCCTGAGATAATAACCCTAATTATGCTTGTTTATTTGGACTTAAGTTCTGTGGACATAAAGCAGACATTATTGTTACTGGGCCACAATGCAGGAGACAGGAGTAGAAAAGGTCTGCAAAAATGGATGAATCTCTTGAATAGACTGGGACTTTAAAACATAATTCAGTTTAGTGAATTTTCAGTTACAGTCAACCCTCTACAGTTTCCATATCCACAAACTTAACCAATCACGGCTTGAAAATATTTCTCTCTCTCGTTCTCCAAAAAAAAAAAAAACCCAGAAAGCAAACTTTATGGGACACCATTTTACTACATCACTGTACATAATGGGACTGAGAATCCATGAATTTTGGTATCCGTGGGAGGTCCTGGAACCACATCCTAGCAGATACCAAGGGCCCACTGCACATTCTTCCCCCACATTGAATCCCAAAAGTGTGACAAGTCACTGTGCCTCAACCACTCTATCATTCAATTTTACCAAGAGGTGAGGGAGGAGAGTTTCCAAACAATATCACCTTCTATTTCTAACCTTCCCATGCATCCCCACCACTTCTGTTTTTTGGGGGGTTTTTTTCTCACCAGAGAAAATCGATTAAAAAGGGAAAGAAAGAACAGTTATACAGTGTCTTTTGAGTGGCGGTGTGAAGTGCCATCCACAAGGAAGCACCTCTGGCATTCATACAGCACTTTTTAAATTCTTTTAAACTGTTGAAGTGCCTTGTCCAAGACACCGCTTCCTGAAGCAGAGGACAAGAGGGTCCCTGGGCCCCATTGTCTGCACAGAAGCCAGTTGGATGAGCAGGAAAATCTTACTTCAGTGCCCTCCACTGCACCTGTAATGGGCAAGAGGAGAGGTCACAGAGGACAGACCCTAGCAGGCAGTTTACACATGGCACTGCACTCCCAACACCTCACTGCCACTGCCTACATACCCAGCATGCCACCTGAGGCAACTGCCTATTCAGCCTAATACAGGACTGGCCTTGGCAGCAGGCATATGTACACTTTCTTGTGAGCATTGTTGTAAGATTAATGCAATCTTCCTATATATTTACTTTGAAGTCATACCACCAAACTTTGTGAGAAATGTAGAGCACAACCTCTGCTGCATCCAAAACGTCCCAGAATCAGTACCTGCCATTTCCAGGTTGTTGCTGCTTTGTGCCTCCAAGGCCATTTCCACACTACACTGTTATAGTGCTATTATTCCACTTTCAACATCCTGTGGAATTCTGGAGTCTGTAGTTTCCTGAGGCCAAAGATGCCCCTCCCTAAATGGTAAACCCCAGGATTCCCTAGGATGTTGAAAGTGGAATAACAGCACTATAACGGTGTAGTGCGGAAATGGCCCAAGTCATTTCCCACTTACGACAACCCCTGAGGTGAACAGATCACAAGATTTTCTTGGCAAGATTTGTTCAGAGGAGGTTTGCCATGGGCCTCATCTGAGGCTGAGAGAGTGTGCCTTGGCCATGGTTACTCAATGGAGTTCCATGGCCAAGCAGGGATTTGAATCCTGGTTTCCCAGAGTCCTAGTCTGACATTGAAATCCTAGTCTGACATTGAAACATCATGCTAGCTTTCAGCATTTCCAGGTAGGACTAAAACAAAACAGAACAAAACCCTCTGCCTGATGGCCTGAGCAGCCAGTACCAAGCAGCACTGATGTTATTAGAATACAGTTGGCCCTCCACATTTATGGGTTTCACTTTCATGGATTTGATTATTTGTGAGTTTCTCCAACCCTGCTCCCCCAAGTGCTTTTTTCCCCCAAGGGGAACCTTGCTGCTTAGCAGCTTCCATGCACAACTCTTTAAAAACCTGCCTCTGGTCCTCTTCCATCAGCTGCTGCCTGCCCAGCTAAGGATGTCCTGCAACCTGATTTCTCAGGGCCACAAACCCTCCCCTAATGCCCCCCACGCACACCCAAGGAAGGAGACGGCAAGGGAGAGGAAGCATAGGGGCACCATGCCAGCCCACCCCCTTTCCTTCTCCTTGTGGACCCTGGGTGTCGGCTGTCTGCCCCCTTCTCACAGTCAGACACACCTCTTTTGATATGTGTGGATGCTCCACTTTTGCTGGGACCCTGTGCCCCTACCTCTAGTGCAGTGGTTCTCAACCTTCCTAATGCCGCGACCCTCTAATACAGTTCCTCATGTTGTGGTGACCCCCAACCATAAAATTATTTATTTATGATTTACAATGCCTCCTCCTCCCCCCAGCAAAGGCCGCCTCGCCGGCCAGGAATGGTGGGGTGGGCAGGGAGGGAAAGAGGAGCCGCTGCACTGTGGAAGGAAGGAGCAGGGTGGTTGCGCGACCAGGAAGCCAGCTGTGGGACGAAGGAGCAACGAACAGACTGCCTCGCGCAAGAACCTGCTTGTGCAAATGGCACCCCCCACCTCCACAATAAGGTAACGTGCGGAAAAGGACCAGGAGTGGTGGTGTGAAAGCACAAGCCATGCGCTGGTGTCCTCCTGCCCATTTTGGTGGGAGCGTGTGCAGCCACACACGCTCCCGCCAAAGGGGGCAGGAGGATGCGAGCGCATGGCTCGTGCTTGCGCACCACCACCGAGGAGGGAATGGAGCCTAAGACCATCGGAAATACGTATTTTCCGATGGCCTTAGGCGACCCCTGTGAAAGGGTCGTTCGACCCCCAAAGGGGTCGCGACCCACAGGTTGAGAACCGCTGCTCTAGCGAATACGGAGGGTCAACTGCAGATGGGCCAATGGTCTACTTTTGCATCAGGCCCTTCCTTGCGCCCTTGGGCTTACCTCAGGGAAAGCATACCGAGGATATGACAGCCCATATGGCTTGGCCTGTATGGACGACTCGGTTTTGTGGACGGCAGCCCCAAGCCCGTGGGAGCCTCCCAATCCCTTCTGAGAAGCCGGCCCTCTTGCTGAGCTCCCCAGTCCCGATGCCCATCGCTCATGGCCAGGGCTGGGGTGGGGACTGGCGAGTTACTCCACCGAGTGACACCGTTCGACTGAAAAGCACTCTGCAGGTGCTCAGAGTCGCTCTCTCTCGCCTTGACTCCCCCCTCTGGCGCGGGGTGAACTCCGCCGGCGCTTTGTGGGCTGGGGGTTCGTACCTTTAGGACCAGAGCTGGCGTGGGGAACTTCAGGCAACCCCGGCAGGTAGGTGGCTTGGAAAGGACGCGCCCTCCCTCCGCCACGGTGTGGGGTCGCTTGCGCGCGACTCCCCTTCCCGCCTCCCCCCCCCACACGCCCTGCCTCAGCCGGACCGATCCACGGGGCGGAGAGAGAGCAGGGGAGGGGGCGAGGAACCGCCTCCCTGAATGAGCCGCGCGAGAAGACCCCCCCCCGCCTTTCCTCCCCCGCCTCATCCCCTCGGAGAGGCCGGGCGGAGCAAGGTCTGTGGGCAGCGCGCGGCGAGAGAAAAGGGATCCCGGAGGGGGTACTTTTTTTTCCGCCTCTTCTCCTCTGGCTCCTCCCCGGCCCTCTAGTTGAGTGCGGCCCTGCCCTGGGCAGAGGTTTCCCTTTGCCCGAGCCGCGGGGCGGCGGCGGGGGGGGGAGCGAGTTCGGAACCTAGAACAGCCGCCGCCGCCGCCGTTACTGATGCGTCCGAGGCGGAGGGAGGCAGAAGGTCGGGTCGCGGCCGCCAGCAGGGCGCTCAGCCGGGCCATGAGGAGCGGCGGCGGCGGCGACGGCGACAAGAGGCAGACCCTGGCGACTTCCCCCCGCTGCCCCGCTCGCCCGGCCCCGGGGCATGCCTTCCTGTAGAGGCGAGGATGAGGAAAAGCCGGGTGCACCGGATGGTCCTGGCCACTTGCGTGGGCTCCTTGCTCCTGGTCGTCTTTTACTTCCAGAGCAGCCTCAACCCAGGTGAGTTAAACATTCACCCCGACGGCAGAACCCCTCGCTGCCTCCCGCGCTCATTGGTGCGCGTGGCGTCTCGGCGCCTCCGTTCCCAAGGCCATTTCCGCACTAGCCCGTTGTAGCGCGATGATTCCACTTCTTTCAACCTCCTCTGGAATCCTGGGGTTTGCAGTTTCGGGAGAGGCCGGCCGGCCCCTCCCGAAACTGCAAACCCCAGGATTCCAGAGGAGGTTGAAAGAAGTGGAATCATCGCGCTACAACGGGCTAGTGTGGAAACGACCCAAGTCTTTTTACCTCTCTCCTCTTACTGAAAACTCAAAACTTCAACTCGGGTTTTGGGGGGAGGGCTGGTGGACTGTGTTTAAGAGGTCCCAAGACCCTTTTTCTTTGGTTTTTCCTGTGACAGAACTACCCACTCTGAAAAACTGATAGTCTGTAGCAAATTTCTGCCCATTTTCTTTTCGTTTTGCACCATTTTATTTCATTTTATTGCTTAGGGCTGGCACGGGTTCCTTTGCTTTTAGCTCTTCTGAAGTAACCTCACAGGCAGAAAAGTTGCCCAGTGGAAACAGTGGCTTTTCCTGCGACAGAACTACCAGTTGCTCTGAAAAATTGCTAGTCTCTAGCAAATCTTTATCGAGCTTTTTGGGGGACATTTTTTTCCCCCTTAGGACTGACACAGGTTCCTTTGCTTTTAGCCGTTTTGCAGTAACCTCACAGGCAGTGGAAACAGTGGAAGAGTCATGGCTCTTAGCCTGTGGTTGACACTTAACTTTGGCTATTCAGTTCCATTTGTCTACATGAAAAGTCTGAGAAAAAAAATGTTTAAAACCAGCCATAGAATGGCTGGCTTTCACCCCCAAGTACTTTTAAAAGTCAGGTAGGCCCTTTTGAGGCCGCTGACTTCAGTGTGGGAAATGAAGCTAGCGACCTCACATTCATGCTAAAATTAATGGGATGTAAAAATGTGTTAACTTTGCTGGGGTTGGGCCCTAAAATGGCAGAACTGTAATAGATGTTCAGCAGTTTAGTTTCCTTCAAGAGCCTGGAGAAGGAAGTGTGATATAAGAATGCCTTTCCCTGATGGTGGGGTTTGGGCATAAAGGTTGCCAGGTGGAGCCAACCTCCACCTGGCCAGGAACTTCAGTTAGGGCACATGTGGAAAAAAAAAATCCTAGTTTAGGTCTTCCTGTTTGGTCTTCCTTTGGCAAACGAAAGTTCAGATAAGCGTGCAGTGTGACTTTCATGTGGGACTTGAACACTGTTGTGCATATTTCAAGGAGGCACAATAATGTTGATGGAGTGTACTTTTAACTGAGTGCCTGAGGATCATGGCTTTGAGGCATCAGAATTAAATCCATATTTAAAGTTCCCCTTGATTCACTTAAGAGGAATCAGTCTGTGAAACCGACGGGACCTTCTCCTGACAGAAACATTCAGTTAGCTTTGCATGTTGCATTTTCAGAATTGAAGTATACTGTGTCTTGATGTTGAGTATGTGAAAAAGTTTGGTAAGCAAATACGAACTTGCTACAAGATCCTTCTTAAGATGAATCAAGGAAATAGCCCCAAGGGAATTCACTCTGAGATATTACATATTTTCTAGCTAAGATCACTCTCCTTATCAATGTACATTTTTGCAGGAGGATGTGAAGTGCAGAGTATGCTTACTGTGCTCAAAACTGCATTTAAAGGCGGATTTTGGCATGGATAACAGTCATGCAGTGAGTCTGCAGCTGTGGTAAAACCAACATTGAAGCTTTTAGATCCTGGATCATCTGGCTTTTTCTAGGTTACATTTTCTTGAGCAGTGAGGGAACAAACTTTATTTGCTGTTCTAAATACATTTACTAGGAAGCAAGCCCAATTCATCACAGGGGAATTCCTTCTGAGTAATATGCAGAGGGCTCAGGGCCTTTCCACCCTACACTGTGATAGTGCTATTATTCAACTTTCAAGGTCCTGTGGAATCCTGGGGTTTGCAGTTTAGGTAGGGGCGTTTAGAATTCTCAGCCAGAGAGCCCTTTGGCCTCAGTAAACTACAAACTCCAGAATTATTCCACAGGATGTTGAAAGTGGAATAATAGCACTGTAAGAGTGTAGTATGGAAATGACCTCCATGTGCCTTCACACATGCAGTTTTTAGTGTGGTGTATATGCACAGATTCACACAAGGCTCTGTTTTTTATTTTAAAAAAACCAATTTGAATCCACTAACTCCATTTTACATCTCTTTTATTTAGTGAGGTAGAACACAGACAAAACAATGAGACATTATTAATTTAATTTATATCCCACCTTTCTTCCAGTTTGAGAAACCAGACAGCATACAACACCTTAAAAAACACAATACTATACAACTTTTTAAAAAATCTCTTAATACAAAAATTAAAATACAGTTAAGCTAACTTTGATTTAAAAGCAGAAGTTAAAAACACAAATTAAAACAGCATTAACAGACATTTATAAAATAAAGACAGTACAACTCCCCATTAAAAACTCTTTTGAAGTTATGGAGGCATCTAGAATAGAGCCTGGAAAAGTTCTTTTGATTCACAGAATCTGTCAGTCAGTATGATCACTGACTATGATGCCTAGAAAATTCTGGGAGTTGTGAGCAGACACATAACTTTTCTAAGCTTCCAAGACAAGAGAGTTCTTCTTGGTTATGATCTCACTGTACTCAGAGGCAAGGGTGAACTGAAACATTGCTATATGACAGACTGATATCTCTGTCTGACAGTCCCAGGCAGATGATTGACAGTGGGTGCCTGTCATTTGTTGCAGTGTAGTGGTTTGAATGTTGGACTAGAACTCTGGGAGATCAGGGTTAGAATCACCACTGAGCTATGGAAAACCAAGTCACACTCTCTCAACCTCAGAGGAAGGCAATGGTAAACCTCCTCTGAGCTAATGTTGCCAAGAAACCTCCAAGGAGATAACAAATGATGAGTCTCCCAAGGTGGAAAATAGTACTGATGGTGGCTGCATTTTGTTTCTAACCTTGTTCAAAGCTTTCTTGGGTCCCATGTCAGGTGGGAGATGGGATACAAATTTCACACATAAATAATAAAATACCCTTTCTCTCACAAGGTTCCTTGAGATAAACTCTAGTCTCTAGCTGCTCCCTCCCCATTCCCACAATAGCTGACCAGTCCTGTGTTAAGCTAGGCTACTCCATGTGCAATCCCTACTAAAGAGGAGATATTTTTTCCTTGGTTCAGGATCATGCTGACACGTGCCAGCACTTCTGTCACATGTGCATGGCTCTAGGTGGATATGAGATCTGACTTTGGCAGAACAATTTGGAATAAGTCTAAACTCACATCCGTTACTTACGTGCTAAATATAAAACCTCATGTTTTCCATTCATACTACATACAAGTGAAGTCCAGAGAATTTTAGGTACAGACTCCATCGTGCTTAAGCAGTTATGTGGACTTCAGTAGGACATTTGCACATGTGTAACACATCAGCTGCAGGTCTACTTAGACATAAGACACATTGAGTTCAGTGGGGCTTACTTCCATGTAGGTATGTATAGGACTGCAGACTTAGTGGGGTGGGAGGGAGTGGAGGTGAAGACTAAATTCTGTGTAACTAAAAGCAAGAGTTCCAGTTAATTACAGAGCAATTTTATCTATGTTTACTAAGAGGTAAGTCTCACCATGTTCAGTGGCTGTTTCTCTGGCAATTCTGCATCAGATTGTAGCCTTGGATTTTGACTTTCTTGATTACTGTGGAATTTAAGAGAGCCATTCTCTTGCCTAATAAGCAAAACCAGATCTTTTTATTTTATGAAATTATTGCAAGCAGACTGACTGACCAAGAAATTCAGAGGACTGACAATAGAAATTGACAATAGAACTAGCAGTCAACTAAGTTCACAAAGGGCCTGCTTTAATTAAAGTTTATGTGAGCCCTGTGGTTAGTGAACTAATAGATTAATCCACTGATTAATTTGATTAGTGTTTTGGGCTGTTTAACAAAACAATGTGAAACTGAGGAGAGTCACAGTTTCATTCCTTCTTTCTGTTTTTGTAAGTAGGTTGCTTCCCATTTCTGGAAAAATATTCCTGTATTATTTTTATGATTCAACAATATACTAGTTTTTCCCATGACATTGTCAGTTGTTACCAAAATTACATTGCCCTAAATCTTGATGGGGTTCTTTTTTTCTTTTTAACCACTATGGACTGAAAGGTGACATTTCAGTTTTACTTCCTAAGAGAAAACTGTAGCTGGATGAATATCGCATTACCTTAACAGGGCATCATGAGATTAATGTGTATGTTTTAAATTTTGCTGTGAAGGTCTCAGTAACATTTACTAGATAGGTACTACAACTTTCTGTAAAGAAAATACTGCATTTCCAGTAATGTGTGTAGACATTACTGTTTTCTGGTAGTGTCTACATTTTATCTTGATGGATGTATGTGTGGTGGAAAAAGCACTGGAAGAAAGAGACACAATCCAGGCCCCAGTGGAATCAGTGAAAGACTCCATGGGTCTGGATCACAGCAAAAATTGTAGTCCTCTGTATTCTTACTGGTAGTTAAGTTCCATTGAACTGCCTGAACTGTAATTTTGCAGAAGGGAAAATTAGGAACTGAGGTACACTGTGGTCTCAAGAGAGCAGAAGTTTTAGATTTATTGAGGAACTGAAAATAAACAAATCTCAGGTCTAGATGGCATCTGTCCAAGAGTTCTTAAGGAATTGCTGATCTTCTAACAAAAATATGTGATGCTTCCCAAGACTGGCCACTTTGAAGCACTCTACTACAGAAGCCAATCTGACATCTGTTGTTTTTTTTTTTAAAGGAGGTCAAGGAGTTAAACCCAATGTTAGTCATAGCATAATGAGTAACGTAACTACTCTAACACAACTACTCTAGCATAACATGTTAGAGTAGGCTAACTAAAATCAGCTGTGATTAATCAGTCCCATTTATTTCAGCAGGGCCATTTTAAATAGGACAAATACTGCATTGAGCTCCTGGAAATTATATATTGGTTAGCTTAATGTCCTCTTCAGGTAAATTGGCAACTTTATCAAGCACGTAGAAGGAAATGTCTTGCTGAAGAAGAATCAGTGTAGCTTCTGTTTAGGCAAGCCCTGTCTCACTGATCTTTTAGAGTTCTTCGGGAATGCCAAAAAAGATGTGGACAAGAGTGATCCAGAGGACACATTGCTTACTTGGACTGTGAAAAGGCTGTGTCATGATACTTTTATGCTAGGGATGGGGGCAACTTTGGTGGATCTGGGGACAAATTTTCACCTGTGTGAGCTTTCATCCTAGGCCTGAAACTGGGGGAGCGATGAATGAAAAAAAGATCAAAAACCACTGATTTTCACACACTGGAGGGCTTTTCTGTCTTGGATAGTGACTTCTACAAGCCTAAAAATGCTGCTTCTGGGCATTCCAGCAGTTGAGGAAAGCCATTTTTGCCTGCCTCCTGCATTAATAGGTCACTTGGGGTAGGGTCTTGGTGCATCTTGTTGATTGTATACAGTCTGTGGGCCACACTTTGGGCCATCTGTTCATTATACTAGTTCATGGCACAACTGTAACTTCACTTTGATTATTTTGTACTGTTCTTGTCATTGCATATCAAAAAAGATATTCATGAGTACAGAATGAGGAAACCAGAATCATCAAGGAGCTGGAAACAATTCCCTTGGGAAGGGAGATTGTACCATTTAGAGGTTTTGTTTTTGTTTTTTGCTTTTTAAGTACAGGAATAAGGCCAAACAAGTAGGACATGATGTGTATATGTGCCTTCAAGTTGCCTGTCAACTTATGGTGACCTCATGAATTTCAGTAGGGTTTTCTTAGACAAAGAATACTCAGAGGTGATTTTACCAGTTGTTGTTGTTGTTGCTGCTGTTGCTGCTTCTGAACCTATCATTGGTTTTTCTGGGGCTGAGAGTATGTCATGTGCCAAAGTCATCCAGTGGGTTTCCATGTCCAAGCAAGGAATCAAACCTTGGTCTCCAGTTCATAGTCCAATTTTCAAACTACTATAGCATGCTGGCTCTCCTGACAGAAGAGTGTAAAATAATGCATGATGTGGAGAAAGTGGACAGAGAGCAGTTTTCTGCTTCTCATAGTACTAGAAATTGTGGTCATCCAGTGAAATTGAATGGTGGAAAATTTGGAACAGCTAAGAGGAATTATTTCCTCACAAGCCAGAAAATGTAGTAATGACTGCCAGATTGTATGGTTTTGAAAGGAGGTCAGACATACTTATGGAGAACTAGGCTACTGGTGGCTACTACTCATAATGGTTAGATCTTGCCTCTGTGTTCTCAAGCTGAACACCAATCTCAAAGGATCAACAGCAAGAGAAGGCTCTTGTTCTTGCTTGTGTGCTTCTCAGATGGCCTCGGCTGGCCACCCATGGTGCTGGCTTTTGGCCTGTTTCAGGAGGGTTCTTAAATGTTCTGCATTTGGAAAAGCATATATTTGCTTTAAAAATTCTATATTCTCTCAGCTAACCTTTAAAATCATGCTCTTTTGCTGTCATCAGCCATGTGACTGACTTTCGAGTTGAAGTTTCTTTTCAGTTCTTTGTTAATAAAATGCCATGCAGAAATTTAAAAAAAAGAATTCAGAGCAAGTGCACACCTCACTAGTTTCCTGTAAAGCCATCAGGTGTCAGAGATATCTTCTTGGGTTTTGGTTTTGGTTTTAGAAGTCATCTTAGTTTCTATTTTTAAGTTGGTTTTGGTGAACCCAGTGTGTAGCAAAGCTGTACACACAGCCTCTCATTAAACTTGAAACTTAAAGATGTGACATTCATTGGCCATCTCTTCCAGTAAAGAAAATTGCAATCTCTAACAGGAAAAGAAAGCTTTTTCAAAATGACACTCCTTTTAATAGTCCGCATTGTCAATTGCCATTCATGTGGTTTATCTTTTTTAAAGATTTCTCCTCAGTGCAATCAAGTAAAGCTTTTATCAACTGCAAAACAGTGTACTGTTGAATTCATAGACCCTGAGTGAACCAAAAAATGAGTAATATGGGCAGGCAGGTGAATTAATAACCTTTAATTTTATGGGTTTACTTACAAATTGCTGTTAACTTATTTACATGTATGCAGTCTAATTTGTGTGTGTATATAAATATTATAAGGGTAAGCAATCTACTATCCTCCATATATAACGGCACCAGGTAGCCTATTGCTGTTGTGAATTAATTAATAAACAGTATGTGTATAGGTCTTTAAAAATAAATAAAGAAGGAACCTTTTAACAGCTAGACTGATAAGTATTTAAAAAGCATAGGGCTAAATCAGGGATGAGAATCTTTCAGTCTTCCAGATCTTGTGAACTATAGCTCTCAGCATTCTGCAGTATTGGCTGTACTGGCTAGGGCTGTTGGGAGCTGTAGTTCAGTAACATTTAGAGGGCAACCTGATTCCCACTTTGGGCTTAAATCCAGTTGAGGATCTCAACTGGAACAGGTCCATTGGTGGAATTCTACTTGCTGCAATCTTTTTGTTACTTTGCTACAGAGCCACAGGTAAGGAACACGAGGGCTGCAAATAGAAAAGTTGGTAGAAGGCTCTCCTTGGGAGTGTAATAGCGCTGGATAATCAGTCCACACTTGGTCTTTCTCTAAAACACGGGAAACTGAGCTGACAAGCATGTTCCCCTTATCAGTTGATTGTTTCACACCATCTCTACCAGCAGTGAGCAAAGTGCTCCCCCAGGGGGTCAGATGCCCCCAAAGCTCTCAAAGGTCTCAGGGCATTTCCACCATGTTTAGAGGACTCCAGGGCCCCCAGTGGTAAAATGCTATTTTATTTTTTTTTATTTTGCTTCAGAATGCCCTCAGGGGGATGTGGGGGAGGCATTTGCACTATATTTTGTGTCTACTCTAGGCCAATTAAACCCAAGAGAGGTCTTTTTTGGAACAGAAAATGAACAGCATGTGACTGTCACTTACTTCCTGTTAAAAAAGCCTCTCATGAGCCTAAAATAGTCCTGGAAGATACCGAAGCATGATGGAAATGCCTTCTTATCCCCTCGAGAGCATTTGAGGGCCAAAAGTTGAATATTTTGTGGGTGCAGGTATAGCACAAGGTTTTTTGTCCTTCAAGGTCTGTTCCAGAGCTTCAAGAAGTTAATTTGTTGCACTACAGCTCCCTGTATTCCCCAGAAAGGCTGCCCATGCTGCCCAAGAGTTTCTGTGAGTTGTAAGAAATGACATTTCCAAATTCTGGTTTGTTCTAGGCATGGAGAACAAGTGAGTAGGTCTACAGAGGCAGGACTAGAGGAAGTGGTTGTGATCTCACTGCCTCTTTGCACATTAAGCTTTCTCAGGGTTGCGATTCTGGAAAGAGGTCTGAAGTCTTTAATTGGTTTAGGATTATGCAGCCTTTGATGTAACTCTTTTATCAGGCAGGAAATGGAACAAATTTTCACCAATTATACAGGGAGGAAAAGTAATTACCATTTGAATTATTTTATCCTTACAAAGATTTTAATCTTAAAACTTTTGTTCACTTCAGTGGTATGATATTCTTGGCCCTGCAGTGAAAAATTGGACTGTCATTAAACAGTAAAGAAAGAAAGAAATCTCTATTTATATTCATTGTTCTTTGTACTCGACAGGGGTGAGATTTTTAATTGTCATGCCCATCTTTTAAGAACACTTTGCTTTATATGATAAGAAAAAGCTCAACAGAGAGAGGTCATTCTGAGAGAAATATTTGTTCTGCTAATGGAAACTAACCCTTTGCTGGATGTCCATCATCCAGTGAAATTGAAAGGAAGAGAATTCCAGACAGACAAAAGGAAATACTAGTTAGCCTAAATACCCTAAAGGCACCCGGTCCTGCCTGTTCTTGGAAGCTAAGCAGGGTCAACCCTAGTTAATACTTGTATGGTAGGCAGCTAGTGAATACCAGGTGCTGTAGGCCATATTTCAGAGGAATGAACTGACAAAACTACCTCTAAGTTTTCCTTACGTAGGAAAACCCTATGAAATTCACAGGATTGCAGTACATTGACAGACAACTTGCGAGTGCGCGCGCGCACACACACACACACATGGAGGTACCACTTCACACAGCACACAGTTAAACCATGGTGCTTACTAGCACCAAATATAGTGCTGACCAGCAGTCTGGATGGCTTTAGAAGTGATTAGACAAATTTGTGGAAGATAAAGTCATCAGAGACTACTGTGATAGTGGGGTTTCCCCATTATCTCAGTATTATAGCTTGAGAGAGCTAGTTTTCCCTCATAGCCACTAAGGGTTAGGTTACTTTGATTGGAGGTCGCATGACAGAATTAGCCAGTCACGGGGGAGAAAAGACAGAAGCTTCTAGAAGCTTAGAAGAGTCCATGAGGAGAGTGAGGGAAGCCGTTAGAGGCAGAGAAGGCCACCTCATGGCTCTCTCCAAAAATACCAACTTAAAAATGACTAACTGCTGTGAGTAGCATAGAGTGGGTCTAGGAGCTGCTTTAGAGCTCTCTTATTCTGGACAGTTTGGCTGATTCTGTATTTGTCCTTATAATTATTTGTAACTAAAAAGCATACCTGAAGGGAGGGGGGAATGCCCTTTCATGAGCATTAGTTCTTGCTTATCTTGCCTGTTTAAAATAAATATTTTTCTGTAAAGCCTCTGTTCCCTCTCCATTTCCATGCCTTTTTCCTCGGTGCACGTGTGGATAGGATCCCTCGTACCTCAGAAGGGGGAGGTGAGGAAAGGGAAGGATCTTGGAAGATGGAGACCAGGAATCCCAAAACAGCGTTACACTGCATTGCTGTAGAGTGGGTTAAATCAGTGGGTGGTGGCAGCTTGGAATTAAGCGAATTTGGGGGAAATTCCTAGCTCCTTTTTCAAGGCTGAAGGCAGCATTGAGGGGGAAAAGGGGGACCCAAATCTCCACAACTACTCATCATAAATTACCTCTAGGAATACAGACATATGCCTCTTGGTACCAGTTACTAAAAAGTACAAGCAGGAGATGTTGTTTCTGCCTGTGAACTTCCCATAGACATCTTTGTTGTTGATTTCCTTTGAGTCAGCTTCAGTTTATGGTGGCTCTTCATGAAACTCTGTTGTTAACAGGCCTTCTCAGGATAGAAACTCATGGTCATGGATTCCTTTAGTCTGCCCATCTGCAATGTGGTCTTCCTCTTCTCCTACTGCCTTCCACTTTACCAAATATTATCATCTTTTCTATTGAGTCATGTCATTTTATAACATGTCCAAAGTATGATAGTCATTTTGGCTTCTAGAGAGAGTTGAGGCTTGATATCCCCTTAGATCCATTTATTTGTCTTTTTGGTATTCCATGATAACCATAGAACTCTCTCCTAGCCCCATATCTGATTCTGACATTGGTATTTAATTATATTTTTATAAACACCTTAATTTAGAATACAGGCAGTTAACAAAGTCTCTGACAGTGAAGCTTCTTTTCACAAATTCTTGTCACATCTACCCATCCCCTGTTTATCTGGATTTTTTTTAAAAAAAATAGTACTGATGTTGAGTGGATGATGAAGAAAGGGTAGGGAAACACAGACTTTTAGTGTCAGGTTGCAGCAGCATGTCTGCAGTAGACAATGCAATAAAGCCTGAGCTGGAAAACAGTGAAATTCTGCTCTGCTCAATTCTATCATATCCATGAATGCCTGCCTATAACAGGCAAGGTAAACAGTAGCTGCATCCAGAACCGCTCACTGAACATGAAGAGTAAAACAGAGAAAAAAGGTAGACCAGATAAGTTGCCCTCATCTGTGATGTGCAGTATGTTAAAAAAGCATAGATCCGTAAGTTTGGTAACAAAATAGAAATCACAGGGAAAGTGGAGGATGATGAAAGAAAAATTATTTGCAATTCAGATTCAGAATGTTTTAAGTTTACAAGGCTTACCTGATCTGGTTGTTTGATTTCACATGTGCATATTGTTAGTTTTGAATAAAAAGTCTGCTGAAATATGTTGTTCCTTTTGTGGTTTAGGAATCTATTCTTATCATTTCCATGTTATTTCTGCCTTTGGTGTCAAATTTTCTGTTAAAAAAGTAATACCCAGGAATACATCTGCTTTGTTAATTGAGGTACGACTGTATAGAATGAACAATGTGTAAAGAAAAGTCAGATGTATACACCACCTTGAAAAAGTTTCAAGAATGTTAGGCATCATTGTTGTCGTCCATGTTGAAGTCTTTTCCAAGTTATGGCAACCCTAGGGCGAACCTATCATGGAGGTTTCTTGGGTTTGAGAGTGTACAAAAATAACCTTCCAAAATTTGACATCTAGTTGGCTCCTAAGGGAAGCAGGGAACTCGGATAAGTTAGTGAGGCCATTGTTGTACTCCAGCATGGCTTTTTCTGTGTTCCACTATTGTGAGAAGAAAAAAAAGTTGTATTTGGCTAAATCCCACGTATCTCGGGACACAATGTGATAGGAACTGAGACCTTGATACCAACTATAATTCCTCCCTCTCACTATAATCCAGGCAATTTCATATAGTCAAGAATATTATTTATTTTTACATTGAACTTTTTTTTTTAATTGCCCCTGCACTCAATGAGTGCTGAAGGAAAATTAAACACTACTATAAAAATTAAAACCCGTTACAACATACGAAATGAATTAAAAAAAGCCTTTCTGCTAGGACAAAGCTGATAAATATGTACATATATTAAAGAGGAAACTTTTAAAAATGAAAAGAATGGCATTTACTACTGAAGTCTTCACAGAATGCTCTGTGTATGTAGATCTGTGTGTTCACAAGGGCACATGGTATATGGGTACATTTAAGTGCACATTTCTATACTTTCCTCCCACAATTACCTTCCAGTACAGAGGAGAGGTCCTCTGTTAGAACTCCTATTTAGGATTCAAACCTCTATTCATTACTGTGGGGAAAGGGTCTGGCTGTAATTAATAAATTTAAATCAACATCTTCTGTTGGCTCAGCCCCGTTGGAACAACTTGAGGTTAGTAAGCTTCCCATTATATTCTGCATCCCCTTTCTTTTTTAACCAGGTTTCAAAGTGTATACAGGGTTAGCTGTTTTGACAGTAAGTATACCTTTTGTCTCTTCAGAGTAAAGGGGATTTTGTGGAAAGTAGCAGGGTGCAAAACATAGTTTGTTCTGAAATGAATATGGTAGATGAATAGTTTATGGATTTGCAACCTGTGGTTCTTGTGAATAGAATAAAAGAGAGAATAAAATATGCCTCTGTTTTGTTCCTTGTGGGAGAGGGGAGAGGAAGGGGAAGGGGCTTACCTTTTAATTCACTTTATCTAACGTATTTCCCTTGTGCTTGAACCCTGTCTGCCCCTGCTTGGCAATTAGAGGTGCAGTGCAACCCTAAACATAGCCCCACAAGGCCTCTCCACCTCCATTTTGGATATCAACCATTTACCATGTGCACTTATACACAAGCTGAGCAAATGGATTTTATGACATATTTAAGAGGAAGGCAATGGCAAACCGCCTCTCTGTATTTTTGCCTAAGAAAATACTATGAAATTCATCAGTTAAGTATAAGTTGACAGACACATACGCACAGAGACATTGTCAGAGTTCTCTTCCTATGTTCCTCTCTTGATTGCTCTCAGCATATGGGTCATCTGTAGGGATGCAACTAATTGAAGTATGTAAGAAAGGGAAAGTTAGACTAATGCTTTTGTTGCCATTCACACTGAGGAGGAGGAGAATTTAGTGTCTGGACTTCTGTGAGGACTGAATTAGTGGAACTGGTCAGTGAGCCAAAGCCAAAGATTCTAACTTCTCAGCAGTCTAAAATGTGACTTTTCATTTTGCCTTCAAAATGTTGTTGATGCAGCTATATAGACAGAAACAACTTTTTATTTGGAGTTTTTAAGGCTGGATGATTGCTTGGCATCAGTTGTGGATTTCTGTTAGCATTTCTATTTTAGCATTGCAAATATTGAAGCTTGAAGTTTGTTTTTCCTTGTGTGTTTTTTCTCTCTCTTTCTCATTCTGTGAAGCTGTTAGAACTATACTGTCTTGTTTGGGGTGGGTAAAAACTCAACATCCTTCTTTCTTACCATGGTTTTTATACTTCATGAAGTTGGAAAGCTGCTTGGGTAGCCAGAATTGGGAAATGCTATGAAATCTCTTTTGTGCATTGATTAGGCCTGTGCCCTGCTTTTCTGGCTGCCATCCATTTACCTGCCCAGACTGTTGTTGTTTAGTCTTTCAAAAAGGGGCAGTAGAGTCTGTCACTGTTGCTGTCATAGTACAAGAAAATGCTTTCCAGCAGCTTTTTGTATCTAAACATCTGCTTCTCTTTGGCTACAGTAGCAACTGATCTCTCCAGAGTATATATAAAGGAGGCAGGGCTGAAAAAGATTAACATGATGGCGCGATGTTGCAAAAGCTTTTCTTTTTACTTTCCCTTTAAAGGGTACCTACAGACATAAAAAAAAATTAATCCATGGCTTTAGAGAGAGGCTATATGTTAGTGGCAGAACATTGTTTTCTTTTTTGGCATTTTTAAAATTTGTATATTCAAACTCTGATCTTCCCAGCTGAAGTGGGGATTATGAACATGGATAATGTACAATGTTTTCAGCATTATATTATATTTTGAATTTTAAACTGGTGTAATAGTAGATTGAATGTCACATTCCAGATATCTAACTGTGTTGAGTCTGTTGCAGAAAAGCCACAAAGAATCCTGTTACACTTAAAAGCTACCAAACACATTATAGCATACATGTTAATAGTAGAGCCCTCACTCTGTAATTCAGTAATTATTTCTGAGTAGCTTCTTTGACATCCCTAATGCCTCCACCCATATCTAAGATATCTGTAGTTCCCAAGTCCTTTAGGAAGACGAAGGTACTTCATTATTAACAGCTTCAGCATTTGAACAGCTCATCTCATCTCCATTTCAAATGCGATGAGATCTTCTCCAGTTGTCTCAGGCAAAAAAGGGTGATGATATATTGGAATGATAGGGAATAGAAATGCTGTATCATCATTCTCCCATAATATAATTGCTGTATTGTGGGCTTGAATTCATCAGTTCCAGATGTTGAGTTGGCAGACTTGCTAAAGACTAACCAACCAACCATGCACAGCTTTCCAAGGAAGGCCAGGCGGTGAGCAATACATCATCAGGGAAATCTGTTTCTTCTGTGTGTGTGACATCAGGAGTTCCTGGAGCTCATCTAGTGATGTGTAAAAGCAGTAATGTGAAATGTCTGGGTAATTTACAGGAGGACAGGATAGGTGAGCATATTTGTTCTGAAAAGCACAGGGTTGGCTATGCCAGCTTAAGCACCACCTATGCATCACCATGTGGTGAAGTGAATGAGTATACACTAAACGAGGTGGCTGTTTCTTGATAAGGCATTTAGAATCATAGAGTTGGAAGAGACCACAGGGGCCATCGGGTCCCACTCCCTGCTATGCAGGAACACACGTCAAAGCACTCCCAACAGATGGCCATCCAGCCTCTGTTAAAAACCTCTAAAGAAAGAGACTCCACCGTGCTCTGAGGCAGCATATTCCACTGCTGGACAGCTCTGATCATCAGGAAGTTCTTCCTGATCATCAGGAAGTTCTTCCCGAGGTTCAGATGGAATCTCTTTTCCTTTAGCTTGAATCCATTGTTCCTTGTCCTAGTTTCTGGAGCAGCGGAAAAGAAGCCTGTTCCCTCTTCAATATGACAGCTTATCAAATATTTGAACATGACTATCATGTATCCTCTTAACCTTCTTTTCTGCAGACTAAACTTACCCAGCTCCCTAAGCCACTCATTGTAGGGCATGGCTTCCAGACCCTCCATCATTTTGGTTGCTTCTTCTGGACACATTCCGGCTTGTCAATATCCTTCTTGAATTGAGGTGCCTAGAACTAGACACAGTATTCCAGATGAGGTCTGACCAAAGCAGAACAGAGTGATACTATTACTTTCCTCAGTCTAGACATCATACTCTCATTGATCAACCAAGAATCATGTTGGCTTTCTTGGCTGCTGCATCACATTTCTGACTCATGTTCAGCTTTGGATCTACTAATACTCCTAGATCCCTTTCACATGTACTGTTATCCAACCACGTGTCCCCCATCCTATATTTATGCATTTCATTTTTTTCTGCCTAAGTGTAGGACCTTACATTTCTCTCTGTTGAGACTCATTTTTTAAGCTTTGGCCCAACTCTCCAATCTGTCAAGGTCATTTTGAATTTTGATCCTATCCTCTGGTGTGTTAGCAACCCCTCCCAATTTGGTATCATCTGCAGATTTGATCAGCATGCCCTCTATTCCTTCATCCAAGTCTTTGATAAAAATATTGAACAGCACTGGGCCCAGGACAGAACCCTGTGGCACCCCGCTAGTCATTTCTCTCCAAGATGAAAAGCAGCCATTGGTGAGCACCCTTTGGGTTTGGTTGGCCAACCAATTACAAATCCACCTAACAGTAGCAATGTCTAGCCCATATTTTACCAGCTTCTTTGCAAGAATGCCATGGAGAACATTGTCAAAAGCCTTACTGAAGTCAAGAAATGCTACATCCACAGTGTTCCCTGCACCTTTCAAGCTTTTAACTCTATCATAAAAAGAGATGAGAGTAGTCTGGTGTGATTTGTTTTTGAGAAATCCATGTTGACTTTTAGTAATCACAGCATTGCTTTCTAAGTAATTGCAAACTGTCTGCTTAATGATCTGCTCTAGAATCTTTCCGGGTATTGACATTAGGGTGACTGGGCAATAATTATTTGGGTCCTCTTCCCCCCCCCTTTTTGAAGATGGAGACAACATTTGCCTTCCTTCAGTCTGCTGGGACTTCTTCTGTTCTCCAAGATTTCTCAAATATTAATGTCAGCAGTTCTGATATTCTGCCAGTTCTTTTAATTTCTTTGGATATAGTTCATCTGGCCTTGGAGACTTGAATTCATTTACAGTAGACAGGTATTCATATACTACATCTCTACTTATACTGTGCTGAGTTTCTGCCACTTCCCCACCTGGTCCCCACCCCCCAGGTTAAGCAGCTTTTTCCTTTTGGGAGGAAACTGAGGCAAAGAAGGTGTTGAGTAGTTCTGCTTTTTCTCTGCCCCTATTAGTACTTGGCCATCTTCTCCATGCCATCTTCACCCTATCATTCCCTTGTTTTTCCTTTTGCTGTGGACATATCTAAAAGAACGCTTTTTTATTATTTTTAATCTCTCTGGCAAGCCTGAGTTCTTTCTGTGCTTTAGCTTCTCTGACCTTCCTCTTACATCTCCTGGCTATTTTTTAAAATTCCTCTTTGCTGATTTCCCCATTGTTCCATTTCTTGTACATGTTTCTTTTAACATTTAGCTCAGCTGAGAGTTCTTTGGTCACCCATTCTGGTTTCTTCAGACACACCCCATTTTTCTTCCTTAATGGATCAGTTTGAGATTGTGCTTGCAGTATCTCATTTTTAAGAAACTCCCATCCATCATGAACTCTCTTCTCTTTCAGTATTCTTGACCATTGGTTTTCAGCCAGTATTTCCCAAAGTTTACATAAATTGACTTTCTTAAAGTCTAGAATGTGTGTCTGGCTACACTTGACTTCTCCTTTCCACTGAATGACAAATTCCAATAGAGCATGGTCACTCCCCACTAAAGATCTCACCACTTCCACCTCATTAACAAGGTCATCCCTGTTGGTCATGATCAGATCTAAAATAGTTGATTCTCTTATTGCCTCTTCCACCTTCTGAACCATGAAATTGTCAGTAAAACAAGTGAGAAACTTGTTGGACCTTGTGCTTCTGACAGAGTTTGGCTGCCAACATATATCAGGATAGTTGAAATCTCCCATTACTACGTCATCTCTCCTTTTTGGATGCATGGTCATTTGCTCCAAGAAGGCATCATCCAAACCCTCAGGCTGGCTTGAAGGTCTGTAGTATACCCCCACAATGATATCCCCATTGTTTCTTGCTCCCTTAATTCTTACCCAGGTGCTCTTGACCTGACTTTCTGGATTTAAGTCATGGATCTCTTCACAAGTGAAAACATCCTTGACATATAAAGCTACTCCTCCTTTCTTGTTTGGTCTATTTCTCCAAAATAGGTTATACCCACCTATTCCCACATTCCAATCATGAGACTCATTCCACCAGGTTTCAGTGATGCCTGTTATATCATATTTATTTTGTTATGAAGTTATTTGTTATGAAGTTACTATGATTCCTTCAATCATATGGGGAGGGGTGTTTTTCATACACCATCATCATTGATTTCTTTTTCTTTTTCAGTCTGATGTGGGAGACCCCACCAGCAGTGGTGCTACCATCTAAGCAGTACTGCTGATAACAGAGTGACTTGGAAAGCTCTCATTCATAGGGCTGCCATGAGTTGAAGTCAACTGGACAGCAATTAACAACAACAAATGTTTTCCCAGTGCTTTTTTCATTGTAAACAGTCCAACATTTTTGAATAGGAAGGGAGAAAGGGAGAGTAATGTAAGCTCTGTTGCTCCAACAGACCTTAGAACTACTCACACATGGTATAGTGATTTCATTGTTGGACTAAGACTCTTTGAGGCCTGGATTTGAATCCCTGGTCAGCTGTGGAAACCCACTGGGTTACTTGTGTAAGTCACGCTATCTCAGCCTTAGAGAAAGGCAATGGCAAGCCTCATCTAAATAAATAAATTCTGCCAAGAAGACCCTAGGATAGTGTTACATAAGTTCGAGTTGACTTGAAGGCAGATAGCAAAAACAAATTTTGAGGTAGGCAGTAACATATCGAGCAACTGGTAGGCATTGAATTCCTTGACATTGTGATAATGACTCTTCCCTGAGTTTTACTCTGACATTTAAAGGATCTATCCAAAACACCAAATCAAATTTTGTGGACAGGGTCTAGAGCAGAGCTTTCTAAGCTTTTCATGTTGGTGACATGCTTTTTTAGACAAGCATCATTTCACGACACAGTGATTCAGTTTTACTGGCAAACCAGAGGTTAAACTAACCCCTTGTAAGAGATACAGACACATACATAAATTGTAATAACGAAATGTATGGGGACCCAACATATCTCATGAAAACCTTTGATATATTTTTTAAAATATATGATTTATAAATAATAACATACATTTCCAAGATTGTAGGTTACACACCTACACACTTCAGGTTACACACTAATGTGTTGCAGCACACCATTTGGAAAGCCCTAGTCTAGAGCCTTGAATAGCTCCTTTACAAATCTGACTGAAACTCAACATGCATTTAAGTTGGTCTTGCACAGTAGCTCTGTTCCCCAGGCTGTGGCTCCCATTGAGAGCTAAAAGGTTACATTAAGGCTATAATGTGAAAGGCCATTTTTAAAAAACTTTTGTAGATTAAAATTAAAAGTGGTGGTAAGCCCTGAAAATGGGTGGAGAAATGTAGAAACAACTTCTTATGGTGAGGAAGGAGTTAGGGCGTAAGATGGGCTTAATTATACAAAAGCAGAGCAATAGGTTAGCAGAAAACAAAACAAAACAAAAATGGAGTTCTTCTAAGTTTGCATGCACGTGCTAGTTGCTGCTCTGGGAACAAAGGTAGGCTCTGTCTCAGCTTGGTTAACAGTTCAGTCAGTCTAGTCTTGCATCTTCTGCTGTGAAATTTGGCAAACTTTTGTTACTGGTGTCTGGATTTTTCATTGTATGATTTATAGCAGGTAAAGCCTTTAGGGCTCTGGCTCTCTACCTCTCTTCCTTTGGAGCTGTTTGACTAGGCTTTGTAGATGTATCCCACAATGAGTTAAAAATGAAAAATTGCTTTGAAGGAGGCCATCAAAAACACTAACTTGGCTCTGGATATTACTTTGGGAGCTCCTTCCGGGGCCAGGTGTGCAGATATCCAGATATCTAGGGCTGGCTGGCTGGCTGTTAACTTGGCCAGAAGAGACTTGGGCTTAATTCTCAGTGAGCCAGTCAATTTATATTTGGGTTATATTGTTTTGGCTTGCAGGTGAGGGCTTATGTAACTGAATGCTCATCCATTGGGGATGGGGTGAATCTTTGCTCATAGAAAACTACGTGTCAAGGAGAAATATTTTAGATTAACTTTCTCCTTCACGTGTGTGTTTGTTGGGTACAGGGAATATTTTTTCTATGGAGAGTAGTCAGTCACAAAAACAATTTCTTCCCCAGTCTGAAGTAGTAGAGCCCAGACAGAGGTTCACTACTTTATTGAGAATGAAATTCAGACACATGTAAAAATGTGTGAATAAGTAGAAGAGCCAAGGCCTGAAATATTCTTTCTCTTTTTTGCTTTTTTTTTTAAAATGAGGCTTTATAGGATGTGTAGTGGTGCTACTCAGATGCTGTTAAATACCTAATCTAGAGACGCAGCAGGTGACATGACACAAAATGAGGAGACAGAGGAGGCAAGTTTTCAGATTGTAAATAGGAGATGCCATGTTTAAAATGGTTCTTCATATAAAAATCTTGTAAGTTTTTTTTTAAAGAACTGCCACATAAGCAGGAAATATTGTAGCCTAGCTCCTTCTTGATATTTTATACCAGCTAACATATTCTTGGCACTATCTGGGCTTATACCTAATGCTCCAGAAGGGGTCGAGAGGCCTTGTATTCCCTCTAACATCTTTTTTTTTTAACATCAAGAATCTTACTGGCAGTACACCAAAGAGTTCTTTCATATTTTCTTGATAGGTTTTTAACCTCAGGAATTTTAGCAGTGTCTTGGCTCTCTTTTGTTTTCCCACCTTTTTGCCCAGTGAGGAATCTTGATAGCAGTGACTTGGTGAACTCTCTCCTGTTTTCTAGCCCTTTAAAATTATTTCCTGATAAGTTTTGGCTAGTTCCTTTTTTATCTCTGGGAGGCTTCCTATGTTGAATTTTGACTTGAAAATGGACACTGGAACAACTAACAACAAAACCTCCACCAAATTTTGAGGCGTCTAGAACAGTATTCCAATGAGCTATGGTTGCCAAGGACATGGAAACATCTGCTTTTTTTATAGAACATTGTATCCTTTTTGTGTTGGATTGCCTTAGTATTTTCTTTACTATTTGCTATTACAAGCTGTTGAGGCATTTCAAAAGATGATCTAAAACCTACAGGTGGAGACTGACTGTTAAAATCAACTATACACTTATGTGGTATAATGGTCTGAGTTTTGGACTTAAGGCTCTGGAGACCAGGCTTCAAATCCTTGCTCAGCTGTGGAAGTCCCCTGGGTGACTCACACACTCTCAAATCTTTCCAAGGAAACCCTTGATAAGTTCACTTTAGTGTCACCATAAGTTGGAAATGACTTGAAGGCACAAATCAGTAACAAATACATTTACTAAATATGCGAGTGTCTTAGTTCTTCAGAACTTTTTAATTTAATTTAATTTTTAATTTTTAATGTAAATGGTGGTGAAAAAATAGAGGGGCATAGCCTGATAGGCAGGATATTATTTATAAATAATAACTAGCTTCTTTAATTTTCTACCAGTAGTTTTTTTTTTTAAAGGAGAGCTCTGAATGTGTGATTCAACATCTACAGTCTGAAATACTAAGGTGTACCACCTCAAGCCCTTATTCCCTTATTTCTCACCTTGTTTTGGCAACATATTTAGATCTGGCCCCAATGGCTCTTTGCAGTTAATCCATGAACATTTATATCCACTGGTGTTTCATGTGTATTTAGTGCCAGCAGTGATGCTAGACACTGTACAGAGCACGTGAGATGGCCCCTACCAAAAGATTTATTAAGCAGATAAAATGAGGAACAGGGAAGTAACATTTCAGGGATTGAAAATGGGCAATGATAGTTTGGAAACAATAGTCAATTGGCATTTGAGAAGCAGGTAAAGTTAACCAAGGTGTCTTCAGAAAAACTTTTGCTTAAAAATTGGATTGTGAACTGAAAAGAAGACAATACATGTGACTAATAGATAAACAAAGAGTTAGCCATGCTTATGGAACAATATGGCATATGTGAGTAGGTGAGAACTTTGGGTTTTTTCCCCTAAGATTTTTCCAGCCATGTAGCTTTGAGTTCTCTGTGCCATGTTGTCATACTGAAATAGGGTTTCCACATCTGTTCTTTTTTTCCATACAGACTTACTATCTTCAGTAGCTACATGGCAAGCAAATACATGATCCTGGTCATTTCCGTTTCTGAAAAAAGGACCCCTCTTGGCCCTAATACAATTCAAAGGGGGGAAAAAAAAAACCTTGGAATTGCTTTTATTGCCCAAAAAGGGCAGAAGAGGCCTTTTCCAATAAAAGTAAAAAGTAGAAAGTGGGGGCTCGTGGGGATATGTGGCTCTCCAAAACCCAGTGGAGAGCCTGTGCATGCCTTTGGACCTTAAGAAATTGTCACACCTGCAGCTTAAATGGAATTCGGCTGTCAGAAGGCACAAATGGGGGAGGGGCAAAAAGTCATACCTTTCTCTCCTCCCAATTTCTTACCATTTTTGGGACTTGCATTCCTGGCTGATGCCCATGAGATCTAGAAACTTTAATGTTGGAATATCTCCAGAGTTTGCGAGACAGGTTTCTAGGCACAGGTTTCTCAACAGAGACTTACTGCTGTGGATTGTGGCTAAGACTTCATGTTGTTGTTGTGTACCTTGAAATCGTTTCCTACTTTTGGTGACCCTAAGGCAAACCTGTCATGGAGCTTTCTGGAGCTGAGAGTGTGTGACATGCTGAAGGTCACCCAATGGGTTTCCATGGCCAAGGGGGGCTAGAGCTCTCATCTCCAGGGTCCATAGTTTGAAGCTCAAACCACTATGCCACACTGGCTTTCATAGTCATTTGCAATTCTTTTCGCTTCCCTTTATTTTTTAAGAATATAAACAGCTCCCCAACCTTTAGGGAATTTCTAAACCATTAGAAAATATGTTGTGGCAGTCCACATTTCCTGGTCACAGATACTTTTAGTAGGAAGTACTGCTTACTGATATTACTGTTAATTGTTCAACACTTTGGAGTGGATTAAAATAAGGAAAATAAGAAAATTTCTGGCTCAGTTAAGCTTTTTCAATGTCATTGCAAGGAATTATGCCTAATTAATTCTGATATAGACCATTTGATTTCACTTATTAAATGATATTTACCAGCCATTTAATGCTGAGTAATCCAGTGTCACTTTTCAGATTTCCCTTCCAAGGAAAATCAAAGTACAGAAAGAGAAAACGAAACTACACAGAAAATTGCAAAGATTTCTTTAGTATCAGGAAATTCTGTGTCATAAACTAGCACATGTGCGGTTGTGAATAGAATAGACATTAAACAGCAGTTGATCATTAGTAGGATGCTGAAAGCATTGCTTTGTCTTTGAGAAATAAGGAAGAATTCTGAAAGTCCGCTTTGGGTTCCATAGCTTGGAAAAGTCATTGTTTATAATTCTCAGCTAGCATGGTTGCTTGGATGTCCTGGGAGTTCAAGTCCAAAATGGTAACTTTTCCAAGATCTGCCAAGTGGTGCTGTCCTCAAAAGCTCATGTGTAGTTGTTGAGGATATAGGCCAAATTTTTCTGCATCCCAGCAGATGCTCCACTAGTTTATCTGTGTGAGATAAGCTGGTACATACTTCCTTCCAGAGAGATACTCTCTATAAAACTGTCTAATTCTTCAGCACCCAGCCCAGAGAGGTCCTCAGAAGCAGGGAAGAGTGACTTGGAAAATTGATTTTGGCACAGGCTATTTTTGATGCAGATGATTTTTCAAGCTACCACTCCTATAATGCCTTGATTCCCATGCCTCTGTCTAGAGCTGACCCTTGGCAAGAAACAATGTGACAAGTGGTTTCTTACTTTGGTATGCAGTGAGAGCTAGAATGAATTGCAACCCCTGGTTGTTTGTTTGTTTGTTTGTTTGTTTTTGCCACCACTTTTCTTTCCTGTGGAAAAAAAGTTCTGGATACCCCCTTGCAAGAGTATAAAAGTGTTTACTAGCTTCTATTGCACCAGAGGCTTGATTGGTCTGGTCTGGTCTGGTCTGGTCTGGTCTGGGAATCTGGTCTGTGCCTTTAGTGGTTTCAGGCACAGAAACAGAATCTCTCACAGAACTTAATTCTTGCAACCGTACTTTATCTGTTGCTTTCTTCTCACATTAATTCCAAAACAAATACACTTAATCTCCATAAAATCTGGAATATTTGCATACTGACATCTGACCAAATCTCTGAGGAATCAGTACTGAAAGAGTCTGATATTTGCTTGCTGATTCATGAGAAGTAAAGGTTAGGAACAGGGTTGCTAATAAAAACTGTATACAACTAAAGGAACCTGGTATTAAGATGTGCGCCTGTGTGTGTTTTCCAAGAAATACAGCCCAGTGTGTTTCAACTAAGCAATATTTAAATGGACTTCTTTAGAGGCTAATGGAAAAGGGGACGATGCACAAGCATTAATGCAAAACATGAACTGAACACATTAAAAAAACCTGCCTGCATGCATATTTCATATTAATAGAGGCATGAAATAAAATCCATAGAGAATATTATGGTAAAATGAAGTAGTGTGTGTGTATGTGCCTTCAGGTCACCTGTTGACTTACGGTGGCCCCCTGAATGTCTTAGGGTTTTCTTAGGCAAGGAAAACTCAGAGGTGGTTTTGCTAGTTCCTTCCTCTGAAATGCAGCCTACAGCACTTGGTATTTGTTGGAGGTCTCCTCTCCAAATACTAATTAGGGCTGATCCTACTTAGCTTCCAAGTTCAAATGCAAGCACTTACGTTTAGGGTAGTTTAACTGGCAGCACCATAAAAAACTCTTCTCTTGTTCATAGTCAGTTCCCAAAGGCTGGCGGGAATAGACAGCAAAGAAGGAGCCATCCTAACCTCCTCTACGAATGTCTGGGACCAGCCACAGAGAAGGCCCTCTTCCATTTTATCACCAGACACCCCGGTGAAGGTGGAGGAACAGAGTGAAGTGTCTTCTCTGATGCCCTTCTTGCTCAGACTGGCTCATGTGCATGTGTGGAAGACCCGGTCCTTCAGATGGTCTGTACCTGTGACATATGGGGCTGTATAGATCTTGACCCACACTTTGAACTGTGCCGCAAAGCAGACTCTCCAACAGCAGAGCCAGTGGAGCATACAGGCCTGTCAGTGGAGCATCCTCCAAGCAGCCCTCCTTCAGAGGCTTGCCAGTGAAACATACTGTCTCTCAGTTGTTGCCACTGAACTGATGCAGTACACTGGGAAACACAAAATTGCTGAATTCTTTGCAAGACAAAACAGAAGACGTACTCTTTAAAAAAGGGATGAAGGCTTCCTTACTGCCTGGAGGCAGCTGTTTGGGCATGAGATAAGTTCCTGTTATATAAACACAGTTAACTTCCAATTCAGGAATCACTAAAGGTATGGAAAATCTGATATACAAAGGCAATACTGATATTCTGAGACAACTTCAAGCAATTCTGAGCTGTGGTAAATGATAGTGTAATTATGGCCTTTGACCAAATTCGTGAAAAGATTCACACTCCATCTGCCTTCCTCCTTCTCACATGCAACCTTTGACAACAGCGAAGCAGTGCCTTGATGTGTGGACTTATGGCCTGTACATTTATTATTTTGTGTACAACCATTTCCTTCTTTGTTAATGGGAAACAATTACATACACTTCATTAAAATGACAGTTTCAACTAAGCCTTCTACCACCGCTCCCGTATTTAAGAACAAAGCTAAACAAAACATGAGGCTGTGGCTTCTCTTGAGATCCCAGGAGATCCTGCAAGACAGCAAGAAAGTAATCAGAACTTTGTGCCCCCCCCCACGTCCACCTGCTGATAGAGAATGCATATTTCTGGCCAAAAAACACACTTTTTGCAGGCTTGATGAATTGCTAGTTTATATCCAACCATCCAACAAATGGCAGTTAAATTAATTTTGCGGAAGAGAGGAAAGTACTGGCTTTTAAAAGGATGTGTTGCATAATATTTTTTTGTTTTTGAATTCAAGAAAAGGCAGCAAGTCTGGCAGAAGAAATCTGTCTTAAGAAAAGGAAAGTACCTTATAAAAGACAAATATGAAACTAATCTCAGCAAGTGCCATCATGGCCTAGGGACCTGTTGGATTGGCAACACCTGGATTTTCCTACTTTCTACCAATTTCTTTCTCATGTCCAAAGAGCTGAAAGTGGGCAACGGCAAGGCCTAAACATCAGGTACTCTGAAAAATGTTTCATAAAATTATTACTTACATTTTATTTCGAAACAAAGGATTCTTACTGGAAGTAAAAAATAAATGGAGTATACATCCATTTTTACCCAGTAAACACATCCAAAGAAAGGAGCCCAACTCGTTGCAAAAGAGCCACAGCAACTTTGAGCCTATTGCGTCATGTACAAAACAAACACTTTGAGAAGTTGCTTGAGCAACTCTGACTCCATTCAGTACTCCTAGATACTATTTTAAATATGTCTGGAAATGGTTACCTTACTGATTTCCATTGCAAATATCTGGATATGGCTATGATGTCTTTAGACAGAATGTAGTCAATTTGGAAAAGTGGCTGAAGCTGAAATTCAGGTAGATGGAAATTAAAAATTGAGGACAGTTATTTGGTGTTCTAATGAGCTTCATCCAGTCTGTTTCCTGTTCTTGAGAGCAATGGAAAAGAAGGAAAGAGTTTTAAATAAGCAGTCATATTAAAAAAAAAATTGGAATCCTAGGCTTTTGATGACTTAGCTGTGGTTACTGACAATAAATTTTCTTATGTCTCAATGTCTGTTAACAAATTTAACAGCCAATATGTCTCTTGGTAGGAATACCTCATATAGCTGACTGCAGTCTCCAAAATGCACAGTGCCAGAAATAACTAGCAACACGTCGCAACTGGCTCTTGAACAAAATCTTTTCCCCCTTCACTTACTAGAAAAGATAATTCCAAAAGGATACATGTAGAAGACACTGAGTGCACTATTCATTTTCAAGCACCCAGTTTTGTGTTTTTCTATCTTTCCTATAAAATACACATGAATTTTGAAATCGTAACAGTGCCCTCCTTGCTCACCTAAATGGTTTGTTTTAAAGGTAGAAAACTGTACCCACTGACAGTATGTATTCATTCTTCCGGAAAGCAAAACAATTTTTAAAAAAATATGTGGCCTCTCTTTGCAACTGACAAAACACTTACAACTTTTGCTTTTGACATCAACACTGCCTCTCTTCATGTGTCCATACCAGGGTTTCTGTTTTGATGATATTTATAAAACCAAGTTTGTACCTTCTCCAGCATTTCTTAAATGAAAATACAAGCGTTCATTTGTCACACCCATCAATTGGCATAATCATCCTTTGACTAAGGGCTACACCAGTTGATTACAATGTTAGAGTGTGGAGACTTGCTTCTGTGCATCAAAATATTTCAGTGTGTGGGGTTTTTCAGGGCACCAGTCAGCCAACCATGCTCTTGTCTGTGGTACTCTGTTCCCTGTTTCATTAGTTTCCCTATTTCCTCTCAAAACTCACCCAGTATTCTCTTCCAACTGTGCACAATCAATTCTCGTTTGGTTCTTTAGTAGTTCTCCATCTCAGTTCCTTTCATCTTCCATTAAACCTTGAGGTTCTCTCTAGCCAATTCTTCCCTCGTGTGCATTTTAACTACCTAGACCTTCCCTTGTAGTAACACTGGGAAATGATTTGAACTCTGAATGACAATGTTGGCAACTCGCGTTAACAAAGGTATAAGACAACCATAAAAGGTTAAAAAAGTTGTATTTTTCCAAGGACAGGTATGAGAGAATCAGAGCTGTTTCTGACACACAGGGACCTGTTGCAGAACACATGCTAATTTGGCTGGAAATTTTCCATGTGCAGGATCAAAATGGGAGCCAGAATGGTGTAGTGGTTTGACTGTTGGACTAGGGCACTGGGAGACCAGGGTTCTAGTTCCCACTTGACTGTGGAAACCCACTGAGTGACCTTGGGCAAGTCATACTCTCTCAGCCTCAGAAGAAGGTAACGACAACTCCCCCCTGAAAAAAACTCTGCCCAGAAAACCCCATGATAGGGTTGCCATAAGTCAGAAATGACTTGAAGGCACAGAACAACCAAGGATTGGAATGAACATAGGCTCATGTTTTTTGGCCAAGAAAAATTCATTTTCTTTATATACCTGCCATGCTATGTCCCAGTGTCAGAGATGACTCACTATAAATGTTTGCTTCAGGATAAGTGCTGAGGCCCTTAAAATCTCAGTTCTGAGATGCACAGATCAAGATTAAAAATGCGTAGGATTTATAGGAGCATGGAAAAAAATCCCACACTAGGTTTATTAGTTAGTGCAATATTACTTATGGTGGGAACTGCTGCTGTTTATGATTAAAAAACAATTTCCCCTCCTCTTTTTATACATAAGCTCCAGGTCTGGAGATCTCACTTTCCAGAAACTATGCCTGTTGTTAACCAGTGAAGGCTCCTGGCAACTTTAACCTAATATTCAATCTTCTAACATTTTTGCCTCCTACAGGGCCATCTTGGAGGGCCCTGGAAAGTTAAAAAAAAAAAAAAAAAAGTTCCAAGATGCCCACAAATGATCTATAAGAGATGAGCCTCCCTGGACTGCCTAGGATTCAAAATGAAATTTTGTGAAATTGTACAACAAGAACAAAAAATAGCCATGAAATGTCCAAAAATACTCTCTAGGGGCTCAGGAAAGCCCAAAACATGCTCCCATGGGGGCAAAATAAAAGTATTGGAGGAACAGTTGCAGCCCTCTAAGGTCTCCTGGAGGGCTAATGCTTTCTTTCACAGTTGCTTGCCCTGGTATTGAACATCAAGAACTTTTATTATTATTATTATTTGTAGGTTGGCTTTAAAGATAAAAGACCCCAACAGTCAATATAAATTGCAAATAATAATAATAAGCTTCAAATAAATGGATCATTAATAAGAGCCACCAATTTGTTTTCTTTAAAAATCCCCCTAGTAAAATATTAAATTCCAATAAAGTTTTCCCCACTAAAACCACCACCAAGTAGGCTACAGTTACTTATAAAAATGTCACAGCAAATAAATTAAGTCTTTTAAGGCAGTTCTGAAGACCTGTTGGGAGGAGGCATCGTGTAGCCCAGATACACAAGTCATACCACCAACGTGGGGCTGCAGGTGTACATCTGTAGATCATGATATCAAACTGAGTATGTTGGGAAAGCTATTTTTAATTCTTACCTCAACCTTTCTTCAAGGACTTCAGGGAGATTTACATGGTTTTCTTCCCTTTTCCCCCCACAACAATTATCTGAAGTAAATTTAAGTTGGGAGACCATGGCTCAAGACGTCTCAGTCAGCTTAGTGATTCAGTGAAAATTTGAGCCCAGGTGTCACTAATCTAACAGGTCCCTAGGCTGTGCTGGCCCTTCCTGTGGCCAGTTTTGTATTTGTCTTTTATAAGGTGCTTGATTTTTAATAAAACAGATTTCTTCTGCCAGGTTTGCTGCCTTTTTCTTGAATCCAAAAACAACAACAACAACAAAAAATATTATGCAACACATCCCTTTAAAAGCCAATACTTTTGTCTTGGTAGATCACAAGCTGAACATGAGTCTGCTGTGTGATGAGGCAGCCAAGAAAGCCAACATGATTCTTGGTTGCATCAATAGGAGTATGGCGTCTAGATCGAGGGAGGTAATGGTACCCCTCTATTCTGCATTGGTTAGGCCTCATTTGGAATACTGTGACCTCAATTCAAGAAGGATGTTGACAAGCTGGAACGTGTCCAGAGGAGGGTGACCAAAATGGTGAAGGGTCTGGAAGCCATGCCCTATGAAGAATGCCTTAGGAACCTGAGTATGTTTAGTTTGCAGAAGAGAAGGTTAAGAGGGGAGATGATAGCCATGTTTAAATATTTGAAGGGATGCCATGTAGAAGAAGGAGAGGGCTTGTTTTCTGCTCCTCCAGAGACCATGACAAGGAGCAATGGATTCAAGCTTCAGGAAAGGAGATTCCACCTGAACCTCAGGAAGACCTTCCTGACAGTCAGAGCTGTCCGGCAGTGGAATATGCTGCCTCAGAGTGTGGTAGAGTCTCCTTCTTTGGAGTTTTTTAAGCAGAGGCTGGATGGCCATTTGATGGGTGTTCCTGCATAGCAGGGGGTTGGACTCGATGGTCTCTTCCAACTCTATGATTCTATGATTCCACTTTCCTCTCTTCCCCAAAATTAATTGTACTGCCATTTGCTGGATGGTCACATGTAAGCTAGCAATTCATCAAGCCTGCAAAAGTGTGTTTTTTGGCCAGAAATATGCGTTCTCTATCAGCTGGTGGGGGGTGAGGTGGGACCACAAAGTTCTGATTACTTTCTTGCTGTCTTGCAGAGTCTCCTGAGATCTCAAGAGAAGCTATAGCCTTGCATTTTGTTTAGTTTTGTTTTTAAATACAGGAGCGGTGGTGTAAAGAAGGCTCAGTTGAAACTGCCTCTTTCATGAAGTGCATGTAACTGTTTCCCATTGACAAAGTTGAGAAGGAAATGGTTGTACACAAAATAAGAAATGTACAGACTGTAAATCTGTACACCAAAGCCACTGCCTCACTGTTGCCAAAGGCTGTGCATGAGAGGGAGGCAGATGGACTTTGAATCCTTTCATGGATTTGGTCAAAGGCCATAATTACACTATCATTTACCACAGCTCAGAATTGCTTGAGGTTGTCTCAGATATCAGTACTGCCTTTGTATATCAGATTGTCCACACCTTTAGTGATTTCTGAATTGGAAGTTAATTGTGTTTATGTAACAGGGACTTATCTCATGCCCAAACAGCTGCCTCCAGGCACTGAGGAAGTCTACTATATCTGTTGCTTTTAGCCATTTTTTAAAGAGTATGTCTTCTGTTTTGTCTTGCAAAGAATTCAGCAATTTTTTGTTTCCCAGTGTACTGCGTCAGTTTAGTGGCAACAACTGATATACAGTAACAACACTGGCAAGCCTCTGAAGGAGGGCTGCTTGGAGGATGCTCCACTGACAGGCCTGTATGCTCCACTGGCTCTGCTGTTGGAGAGTCTGCTTTGCGGCACAGTTCAAAGTGTTGGTCAAGATCTATAAAGCCCCATATGTCACAGGTACAGACCATCTGAAGGACCGGGTCTTCCCACATGAGCCAGTCTGAGCAAGAAGGGCATCAGAGAAGACACTTCACTCTGTTCCTCCACCTTCACCGGGGTGTCTGGTGATAAAATGGAAGAGGGCCTTCTCTGTGGCTGGTCCCAGACATTCGTAGAGGAGGTTAGGATGGCTCCTTCTTTGCTGTCTATTCCCGCCAGCCTTTGGGAACTGACTATGAACAAGAGAAGAGTTTTTTATGGTGCTGCCAGTTAAACTACCCTAAAAGTAAGTGCTTGCATTTGAACTTGGAAGCAAGGTAGGGTCAGCCCTACTTAGTGTTTGGAGAGGAGACCTCCAACAAATACCAAGTGCTGTAGGCTGCATTTCAGAGGAAGGAACTAGCAAAACCACCTCTGAGTGTTCCTTGCCTAAGAAAACCCTATGACATTCATGCGCTTGCCATAAGTCAACAGACGAATTGAAGGCACATACACATGCACACATTGTTTTTCATCTTTGTTTTAAAGTAATATTTTAAATAATTTTTAATTCTTATTTTAATACCTTTTTAATTTCCACTTTTGGAGGTTTTTAACTGTATGTGTTTTTATTGTAATTTTCTGTCATTTTTAAGCAGATGGCTTACCTTTCTTGGTATATTTACATAATCTATGTCTTATCTATATTTTCAGTGCCTGAACACAATTCTGTATTCATCCTTATATTCCTGTCTCCCCCTTCTCTCCATGCTGAATGAATGAGAGTGTTCTGTTGATCATCAGTGCAATAGAAAAATGCCACACAACCCTTTTGTTACCTTTTGGATAAGTGGAAAGAGTGAAGAGACTGCCATTTAGCAATGTGGAATCAGATTGGTTGTGGAAGGTGCTACCAGATAAAAGTGATTCTCTGTGATTGGCAGGTGTTACAAAATTATCTTGTTGTAGCTTTGCCTTCCAAGTTTTTTGTAATTTATGGTGATGCTAAGGCAAATCTGTAAAGTTCTTGACAGGGTTTGTTCAGAGAGGCTTTTGTTTTTGCCTTCCTCTGAGGATGAGAGAGTGTGGTTGCCCAAGGCCACCCAGTGGGCTTTCATGGCCAAGCAAGAAGTCAAACTCTGGTCTCTGGAGTCGTAGCTGATTCCTACGAGATCACCTAAATTCATGTATAGTCCATGCAGGAATTTGCCTGATGGTCCTGACACAGCATAATCAACTTGGCAGGCCTGAAAAATGCCACACAAAAACAGTGATTGTAGCTGCTTATGCCCTCAGCATTGTTTACTGTCTTCTTCCCTAACTTCTCATTTGACAGCAACAGCAACAGCATTGTCCATAGCTGGAGCCACCCAAAGGGTGGTAATAGATATTGTGAGAAGTGGCAAATGTAAAATGCCAGTTTGAAAGTGGAAGGCATAAAATGCTATAGGCTTACTGAGTGCAACACCCAATTTGCAAGTTTCCAGCTGCTCTTATTTTTATAGAATAGTAAAATTTAGTTGGGAGATTATGACCTTATTCAATCTAATGCTTGCTCTGAGGCCTGTTGCTCTTCAGAATTATAGCAATGATTTACTTATGTATTTGTTTGTTATCTTTATTTCTACCCTGCTTTTCTCCCCGAGGGGACTCAAAGCAGCTTACAAACTTAAAAGAAGCGTAGTTAAAACCATGGTATACAAACACGCATTAAACAACAATAATGGTTAAAACAATGTTAAAATACATATTAAAAACAGCATGTGTGTGTGTGGGGGGGAGAAGTGTTGGGTCCTCCAATAAGAATTCTCAAGAATCCCCCAATAAAAAATCTCCCCCATGAAACTCCCTTTCAACTTTTCAGATTTATAACATTGTAGTAACTTGAAACTTCTGCTGAGTATTTAGAAATACAATGTAAGCATCTAATGAAAAGGGTCAGGCAGGCAAAGTTAACAAAGCAAATATAAGTCTTCTAGATGTGAATGATTTTCTGTGTCTCCCTCTCTGCAGTGCTAGAAATTTGGGGAAAGAGGGAAGATTTCATCTTAATTCCTGTTTGGCGACAATGTCTTCATTTTGCTGTACCATGTAGCTATAGTCCAGCACTTTCTCTGTCTCCTCCTTATACTCCACAAGATTCCCAAAGTTTTTCAATACAGCCAGTGCAGGCCAAGTGCTACTTAAGCATGTCTTAGGTAAGCAGGAGAAGAGAATATTCTTGTACTGCAGGGATGGTTGCTCATCATTCTCTCCAAAAAGACATTTGTCCCAAAGATGATAGGAAAATTGCCAGTGTGATTTCCTAGCCAGTTCTGGCAGAATTTTTTTTTTTTTGGAAGATTTACTCGAACTCGTGTCATAGTTGGCTGCTGATACTTCTGAAAAGGTGCTTGTAGCAAGGTAGAAGAAAGGATGATATGTTTAAGCTTGCAAAGCTAATTTACGTGGGCTCTGTCTCTTCTCTGGAAAGATCTTGACAGTGATGATACTGGAGTCTGCTGGCAAAGGCTGAAGGACATGGTTTAAATGGATAAATGGGCCAGGGATAGAAAATAGTGGGATCTTTCACTTTGAGTTGGCACTTACCAGTGATATAGACTCAAGTCAACTAACTCGGACTCAAGTTGGACTCAAGTTTGCTTCAGTGAGTCGACTTGGACTCGAGTCAGCAATAAATGATGCACTGACTTGACTCAACGTGAGACTTGTTTATTTTTAGTGACTGACTTGCTGCACTTGGTTCAGTAACATAATACATTCATTCAGAAACCTTACAACTTTGAACAATGCTTCCATCTCTTTTTGGCTACTGGTCACATAGCGATCTGTCTCAAGCCCAAAGTGTGGGCACATTTCTCAGAGGGGAACAGCAAATGGGTTAAGCAACAGGCTTGAGGAGAAAGGATCCTTCCTTCTAAAACTTTTGAAGCTTCAGTAATGGGGAGTAAGAAGAGTCCTGGTGGCACAGTGGTTAATTGCTGGTACTGCAGCCACAGCATTGTGAGTTAGATCCAGCAGGGCTTCAAGTTAACTCAGCCTCCCATCCTGCCATTGTTGATAAAAGGAGTACCCAGCTTGTTGTGGACAATTAGCTAAAAACACACTGTAAACCGCTTAGGGATTGCTTTACACTGATAAGCAGTATAGAAATGTGACTGCTATTGCTAACTGCTATCCTGTTCCCCACTTCTGAAGCTGCAGACTCTTTTATGGTCATTGGCACAAAAGCCTCCAGCTTCAGGAAGGGGGAGTAAGAAGGATCTTGTCCTCTACTTCTGAAACTGCAGATGTTAAAATCGTAAATGTGGAAGGCTGACTCTGCTTAAATTGTTAAAGCTGACTTTATTCAACTCTGTCCAGAAATTCTGGAATATAGGTTGTGGTATAAAGTTGTCTCCCAGACTTGAGGCTTGACTTAAGACTTGACTTGAAAATATCTTCAACAACTGGAGACTTGATTTGACACTTGGAGTAAAAGACTTAAATTCGTCTCTGGCACTTACTTGGCACATAAGTAGGATATTCCCTCTCCCCAGGAATAGCCTTTTCATGTTTTACATGGTTACTTTTCAGCTGTGGTGTTCAGCTGTGGTATACATTCATATATATCACTTGATTACTATTACTGTGGGTTGGAAAATCAGTAGCTGAACATTTAAGTAGCTGCGTAAGGCAATAATTGTGTTTCTAATATTCTAATGTAAGTACGGTATTAGAAACACAATTTTATGTGCTAGGGGTATTGTATGTACTCTGCACCAGTTTTTTTTTAATTGTGTGCCTTTGAATTGCATCTGACTCATGGTGACCCTATCACAGATTTATGTAGAGGAGATTTATTATTGTCTTCCTCTTAGGCTGAGAGAGTATGATTTGTCCACAGCTACGTGGTGGGTTTCAGTGCCAAAGTCCTAATCCAGCCACCACACTACTAGACCACATTGGACCTGTTTCATTAAAAAAAATGCCCTTTAAATTGTTGTTGTTGAGTGCCTTCAAGTCATTTATGGCTTATCGTGACCTATCATGGGTTTTTCTGAGGCTAAGAATGTGTGACACACCCAAGGTCACCCAGCGGGTTTCTCTGGCCAAGCAGAGACTCAAATCTGGTCTCCAAGGTCATAGTCAAATGCTGAAATCACTACACCTTGCTGGTTCTGCCTTTTAAATACTTGTGGCCTACTAAATAAAATTAAGCAATGAAACAGAATAAGAATTAATAGCTATAGTAAAAGGAGAAGGAGATCAAAACAAAACATAATAATACTAAAAGAAACTAGCTGAAACAGCTCAGTTGTGATTTTTTTTTAAGCAAAGATCTTTACCAATGAAAAAACAGAGACACTGATGCCACAGAAAAAATATTTTGTAAATAATGCTCCACTGCTGAGGAGGTTCCTTTGACATTCTCCCCATGCCTCTCTTTAGAAAGTGAAGGATACTTGGAAATCAGCCTCTGATAAAGGTCTTCATGAATGGACAGACCTATATGAGAAAGATTGACCCTCCAGTTACTTCTGTGCACAGGTCAGGAGGCATTGCGCTTTCTGTAAAATGCTATCATGGGAGACTATCAAAGAATACCAGGTGCTATAGGCTATATTTCAGAGGAAGGAACTGGCAAAACCACCTCTGAGTATTCTTTGCCTAAGAAAACCCTATGAAATTTATGGGGTTGCCGTAAGACAACAGGCAACTTGAAGGCACCAACATACTTAAATTATGCAAGCAATGTTTGACATGGTCTGTGAGTTTATAAACATCTCTGATACTTTCAAAAGGCAAAGATAATGATTTCTCAACTGTGCCTGTTGTAATTAGTGGAAAACCTTTGCCATCCCAGCAACCTTGAAGAATCAGCTGACATGAAGGGCTTGCCACAGTTTCCGGTTTACCACAGTTTCCACTTACAGTAGTAAAATAAGAATACCATTTGTGGCTCTTGAGCCCATTTTTGAAAACTCTCTGGTGCAATTGTCAGATTCTCCCATACCTTTTAAAAAGTCTGTCCTTATTTTTCTTTCAAGGGGTATACACATTGGTTCATGCTCATATATTTACCTGCTGATTATTATTTAATTGTTATCCTTATATTCATTCCTTGATAATTATTATCCTGATAATGATCTTCCCAGCTGTGTAAATTTTCTATAAATTACTGGATTTTTACTGTATATGTAGCTGCCACCCATAGTTGTGGCAGTTTAGGGAAACTGGGAATAATGTCCTTAAAAACAGGGGCGGGGGCAGGTGGAGATGAGGAGAAGTCTTTCAGCAGTTTTGATAAATATTCATTGAGCTTTGAGGTTAGATGAATGAATGTTTGGGAAGAAGACTGTAGAAAAGACATGAGTATATGTAAAACATACTCCGAAGAAATGTGTGAGGACTGTAGAAAAGAACAGAACAACAATGGAAACTAACTATTCATAAGGACAACTTTTTTTTGTCTCTGTCAGTGAAGATACCACATATTTAGGAGTATGACTGGTGGAACCTATGGGCCTCTAATACTCAGCTTCAGAAACAGTATGAGGCTGAACCTCAAACCATGACAGAATAGCAAAAGTGCTCATGTTAGATACTGAAGGCCTGTTGTTTCTTCCTGTTCAGTCTTTGTACATGTCAGTCGTTCTTTCCTTCAAGTCACTAAATTGCTATTTCACAAGAGGCAATTTCTTACACAGCTGTTCCTTCAAAAGTTTTTTTAATAAATATGTGACAAATATATCTCATAAGAGCTGTGGCAGATCAGGGCAAAGACTTGCCTAATCCTGTGTTCCATTCACAAAATGGCTGACCAGCAGCC
Organism: Ctenosaura bakeri; assembly: GCA_948474755.1. Classification (NCBI taxonomy): domain Eukaryota; kingdom Metazoa; phylum Chordata; class Lepidosauria; order Squamata; family Iguanidae; genus Ctenosaura; species Ctenosaura bakeri. The sequence goes on from CAOLHI010001124.1 coordinate 102,147, forward strand.
CCTCAGTAGCTCACAAAGAGTTCATGAGGACAGCAGTATCTTCCCCAGCAACTGGTGTATACAGAGGCTATATTTTCCCATCGAATACTGGGGACAGTGTATAACTATTAAGCCCAGTCGTCATGCATTTTTCTGATCCTTTAAAGCTGTCCTGATTGGTGCTAAGTATGTCTTCTGGTAATGTATTCTACAATTTTGTGTGAAAAAATTTCTAATGTAATCTGTCCTAAATCTCTTACTGTTCAGGGTCATTGGGTAACTGTAAGTTCTAGATTTTGATTGGGCTCAAGTTAGCTGATTTTAAATGCAAAACTCTTGTGAGCTTCAGGCCTCATGCTGTAATGAATTCAGTAAAGATATTGTGAACGCAGGAAAGCCAGGAGAGCTCTGTGCCTTCAACCCCATTGCAGGTCCCTGTCGCACTAGGGAATTTGGCATTAGATGCTTTCTGCCCCAAAACCTCCCACCACTGTATGTCCCCCCTCTTTTCCCTCAGCCCTCCTTGCCAATTAAATCCTTGTATGCCAATAAGAAGGCCAGCTTGGTTGTTGTCTTTTACCATCAAGTACACTTCATCTTACAGTGTCCCTATACATAAGAGACCTGCAAGAGCCCCCATCATCAACTGCCCTGCTTAGGTTTCACAAAGACAGGACCGTGGGTTCCTTGATTGATTCAATCCGCTTCTTTTTTTCCCCTGCTGCCTTCCACTTTACCAAGTGTTATCTTTTTCAATGAATTATGTCGTTTCATGATGTGTCCAAAGTATCGTGGTCATCTTAGCTTCTAGGGAAGGTTCAGATCTAATTTCTTGGAATGATTTATTTGCCTTTTTAAGCAGTCTACAGTATCTATAAAACTCTCAGCACCAACACACAAGTTGATTGTACTGTAGGAACAGCATTATAATGCTTACTGTACCAGGCTAGTACACATTGTACTCTGTTTCCTGGGAGGTTTGATGCTCACAATGCTGCTGTGTGCAATAAGCTTACCTAGGTGAGTGTGTGAATTGGTTCTGTTATCTATTCAGTCATGTACGATATGGTGCTGCATAGTCTTTTTGCTTTCTTTATTGTAATTGCAAGTCTCTGCTTTTCTCCGGAGCAGTAGAAAATAGTATACCAGGCTGGGCTGTTCTCTCTTTGCCGTTGCCTGTCAAGCAAACCCTTGAGACAGCTGTGCTAGACATGGGTCTTTGCCAGTCAGCAGTCTGCCACTGCATTGCCTGAGTGAGGTGTCTACTTGGTGGATTGTCCAAGATTTCTCAGAACAGACTCCTGCCTGTTGCATGCTGCTTTGTCAGACCACAAGCATGCAGTTCTTCCATAGGAAAGGAAAATGCCTGTATTTGGGAGGCAGAGAAGATTCAGGAGGAAAGGAACACTAGTGATTAAGAATAAAGATGCTATTCTAAGGCAATGTAGGGCAAAGACTGTTTGGCAGAGTAGTTGCTGGCTGTCCTCCATTCAGGGCCATGCAAAATGATTCTTGAAGCACTGTGGCTTTTAGAGAAGAAGGAGGGCAGAAAACAGTCCCCAGTTTGGATGCAATGGCTGAATTTTGTGTATGGCCGTTTAGTTCCAGAAGAGACATAGCCATCTATTTTGCTGGACTGATGGACTGTTGTAGACTTTGAAGCAACAGTGTCTGCTAGTTGCACTCCCCAGTTGGACAGCATTGCATAAAACCAAAGGTTTGAAGAGCAAGTTTGAAGTGAAGGCAGATGTACTCCATCCTAATCCAGCTTCCCATGTTCTCTAAACTGTTCTCCCAATCTCTTCAGGAAACTAGTGGGGTGTATGAAATGGCTACAGCAGTGGCAGTTCATCTTGGCATGTGAAATCTTAAGGAACAATTGAAAGCTGAAGCACTTTGTGAGCATCCTGTCCCCTAGATCAGAACCTGGGTGTGCAGAAATGGGGAGAAGAGAGAGGGTGAAAACAGTGGAGATTTCTGGAACACAATAAGGTAGCTTTGTTTTTCAAGTTATGCTAATTGCATTGTCTGTAGAAAAAAGAAGGGTACTTGTTCTCCAACCCCACTTTTCCAGTGTTGCGAGAGGTGTGTTGTCTATATATGGGGACATAGACGTTGGTGGGAGATGAGGCAAGGGGAGGAAGTACAAATCAGTCACAGTTTCCTTCTCGCTTCTATGGCATTTACAAAATGACCTCTTAAGTTTTTTTTTCTTTTGAAATAACAGCTCAAATTATATTTTGTCAAATATTTTCTACGAAAGAAAATGTGTATATGCCAGTCTCTGCATCGATTTGTGGCAGACATAAGTCATCAGATCATTGTGCTGGACACCTCAAAAGTTGACAGAGTTTTTTTGATGCCAAAGTTGTGTTGCTAAATTTCATGTCAGAATTCCAAACCAGGAATATGGGTGTGCAAACCAAAAAAGGGGTTCAAACCTCTCTTACTGACACTCTTACTGCTACATCCTAATAATCAGTCACTGTCAGATTCACTCCCCACTGCACAATTGATACTGGGACTCAATTTTTATACACATGTTTAGTCTTACTTATCATTGGGTCATCGTGCAAGATGCTTTAAAAAAAGGGTAGGCTACCATAACTCATTGAAAAAAAGAGAAAAGGACTCTTCAAGATGTTACTGCTAAGATTCCAGAAGCAAGGAAGAAAAAAAAATCATGAAAGCAGGAGAGGGCCAAGGCATTGCTGCTGAGATAGCTAAAAAAGAAGAAGAAGATGAGAAAGACTGCTCTGAGCTACTCCCAGTAAAATTTCCAAGATAAGAAAAGCCTGGCAGAAAAACAAGAGGTGCCATGGACTCCAATTTAGGTATTAAATACTGACCACACGGTTAGAAAATTTAGCTAGAAAATGGGAGACCACTGTCTGAGGCAATGTTGCTGAGATTTCCAAGGCCGCAGGGGAAAAGGCAGAAAAACAAGACAGGGCTAAGATGCTGCTAGTAAGACTACTCTGGTTTAAAAAAGGGCAGGAGGACTCCCTGAAGTGTTGCTGGTTAAGATTCCTGACACATTAAAGGAAGGGAACAGAAAACACACACAAACCTTTGGGAAATCAGGCATAGACTCTGAAAGTGTTTTGGCTAGTATGTGAATTTAGCTTAACAATGTTGATTGGCTGCGGTGTGTATTTGCCTGGTTTGTGGGTTGATATTTATATCCCACTTTTCCTCTAAGGAGTTCAAGCATTCCTGTTAGGTGAAAAGTGACTTCTCCAAGTCACTAAGTGGACATAATGACTAAATAGGAGTATGAACTGTAGTCTTCCCAGTAATAATTCATCATTAACCACAGCACCATTATGTTGCTTGATACTTTGATCCCTCTTCTAACTCTTGTTAATAACATTCCATCAAGCACTATTAGCAGGTGAAAGATTCAAAGGTATGTGATTCTGCATGTGTCATGTGAAGTATGTTAACTTCATTGTGAAAAAGTTCTGAGTATGGACTAGCTTGGGATACAGTAGGAGATGCATGTCCTGTAACACAACTTGTTTCACTTCCAATAAATCCAATATGAAAAGGTACATAGCTTTTTGTCCTTTCAGAATTTTCCTTTTATGATCATTCAAGAACATTTAAAATGTTAACTGTAAGGAGGAAAGGTAAAAATAAAGGTCTGTAAATGCAGTTGCCCTCTTCAAAGCAATAATCTTTCTAAAAGCAACAAAGACATACAGTAATATTTTAAAAGTCTTCTGGAACACTTTTCAGCCTCTCTGCCTCCAGGAAGGCCATTGACTCTAATTATTGCCTAAAGCTGTAATTTCTGGCTTTTAAGACTGCTCTATCATTTCTCCCTTCTTTTTATATCTAAGAACAGGAAGAGAATGGGGGTGGCTAAATTCAGTGGGGAGTAGAGAGATTAACATTTTGTACAGAATATCATTGCATTTGCACACTGGTTCTGTATCTCTTCCAAGCTAGTAAAGGACTTGCTTTTAAATCTCATGGTTGATTTCAGTGAGAGAGCTACACTTCATTTTCTCCTGTTCAAATTAATAATGTTTTAAATTCTTTAATTTTTATCTGCAGCATACTGAGATGTTTTTACAAGGCACAGTATCTTTATTTCATGAACAAACTGACTTCTAAACTGACTTCTTATTCTGAAATAGCAGAAGTTTTGTTAACAGAACCAAGTTAGTCCCTGTTGATTTCAGCTGGACTTAAAGCATGACTGAATCAGTCTGGATCTAATGCTTTGTGTTGTGGAGTCTAATGTACGATCTATCCCTATTTATTACTGTACAAGGAGAGATCACTTTGCAAATCACATGCCAAGAGGGCTATGAGAAACTCTGAAATTTCCCAGATCTTCCTGCAAAAAGGCCTAAGTCAGAGGTCACCTAAATATTCCTCTCCCCTAAGTGAAAATATATATTCTGTCCATTTATTGGAACCTTAGGAGAGTGTCTGATTCGGCTTAATTGTTAAGGTTGGCCTTGAAGTGGACCCTCCTCTTCTGACTACAGAGAGTGCCAGTGTTCAAACAGATTTTTATGGAACCGGCAGTTCTTCAGCACTCATAATTGGGTATTCACATTAGCATTTCAGCCCTCTCTTTTGTTGCTTATGGCTGAGCTCCAACCAGTAGCGCTTTGCTTCTTGTCTCATGCTATTTCACACTCATGCCCACATTCATGCATTTTTGCCAAACCACTAGCCTGGACATGACATATCCATGCTGTGAAATTCTCTTTACTGTTTCCTTCATTCCTTTTGGAGAGATTGGAAAGTTAGAAAGAACTGCAGGTCCTTCAACCTTGCAAACTGGAGGTTAGGTCAGCAAAAAATTGGAGGCCACACATACTTCTTAATTCTCTGATTGTCCTGTACAAGCACAAAATACTGAGAACCCCAGTGTTAATTGATTTTAAGAGACATTTCTAGCTCTTAAGTCCATGAGGACAGATTAATAAGTGTATGGGTGATGACTGGAGTATGGGGATGATGAGTTTGCATAGCAATTTCTGGGGTTAGAGACTTAGGCCATTTCCACCCTACACTGTTAGAGTGCTCTTATTCCACTTTGAACATCCTGTGGAATTCTGGGGTTTGTAGTTTACTGAGGCCAAAGAGCTCTCTGGCTGAGAATTCTAAATGCCCCTCCTAAATTGCGAACCCCAGGATTCAGTAGGATGTTGAAAGTGGAATAATAGCACTATAACAGTCTAGTGTGGAAATGCCCTTAGTTTCATCAGTAGTTCTCCAGTCCTTGTCATGACTAGCAGGAAAAGGTTAAACAAATTCAAGAAATCTAGAAATGCTGAAAGTTTGTCTGCCTGGCACTGGGAAGAGAAAGTCCTGGAAAATCTTGAGCTGGGTAGTGCTGATTGTAGACGTATTTTGGCACTTGTAAAAAAATCTTTTTTCTGCAGTCTTGGTTCTCTCCACCCTAAGTTCAATATGCTAATAACCATACACACCTCATCAACTATATATTCTCTTTTCAGCTGATGCTAATGAAATCAGTATTGTGTGTATGTGTTGTGGATGCAGGGGCTGTGCTGCTCAGGGAGTTGTAATCTAAAAAAGTAAATTTTCAAAATTCTGAGGGACACAGAATGAGCATCTGCAGTGAGGCTTGGTAGCTGATCAATCATTCCAAGTGTGCACACCACCCTTGAGTCTGACCTGATTTCTGATCAGCCAGTATGTTTTCTAAGTGGTCTGTGTTGTCAGAGAGTTCCAGGGAACATTCTATCCCTGCCTCCTGTCCAGTCAGTCAGATTAATAAACCAACACGCTTAGTTTGAGATTGATTTTCTACCTGTTTTTTTTTTAATTGTGATAGGAACCAGCTAGAAAGCTATTCTAGGACCCTGGTTTAAAACGGTTTAAAACTATTATTGCTCACAAACATCTGGATAATAATAGCATCACTGTTTAATAGAATTATTACTTCAATTTGTAAGTATATTTTCTTTCCTTGAGCCTGCAGGCTAGAATGATGGCAGTAATGGTTAGCTTTGCAAAGCCACCCTTCATACACTGAAAGCCCTTAATGCAACTAAGTCAACTTGTGTTAACATGTATCAGTTAATTACTTTATTGAACTTTCCACTGAAAGCTTCCCCAATGGACTTGTTATTTCAATATGTGTGTGTGTGTGTGTTTGTATTTCTGTTGGGGCTGCTTTGCATGCTACATAAAAGATGAGTGTCATTGCATGCCTTACATTTTTTAAAGTGTATGCTTAAGGAGTGTTGCATGACCTCCTAAAAATGTAAGGCTCATATGTAATACAGTACCCTCTCCACATTCACGAGGGTTAGAGCACAGAGCGCTCGCAAAAGTGGAAAAAATGAATACCCCCACCACCACTTCCCCTCCCATTCCCCTCCAGAGCTCCCCCCCACATTGTTTTGCCTATGGCCCTAGCATTGACAGGGGGGAAGAAAAAAGACAACCTAAAAGGGGAGTTCTGGAGTTCTGATTACTTCTGGTGGCCATCTTGAGAAAGGAGCACCTGATCAATCAGCAGCTAGTACACAGCAGAATGTGCAACCACATGGCAGACAGACCATGCCTTCAGCAGTGGGAGGGGGGCTTTGCTCATTCAAAAGGAAAAAAAGCTCCATTTTAAACCAAGCCTGGGAAACCTGAGGATTGGGAGGAGGAAAATGGGGGAAGGCAAGCATGTGCCTCACAAATAATCAAATTCGCAAAGGTCAATCCTGCACACGTGGAGGGAGGACTGTTCTTGCTAGCCCCATGCAGGTATGTTTGTCAGGGAGTTTCAGTTACTTGCAGTTAATTCTCTCTTAGCAAACCATGGCTGCAACCTGATATCCCTTCAGTATTAACATAAATGTCCACGTGTGGCGATATGCTATGTGAGCACTATGCAAACCCCATGCAGAATAGCAACATTGTATGACACATGTGAGTGGCTAGGTGCATTGTGCAATGAAAAATACATGATGAACAACCACAGTGCACAACTGCAATGTGAAGTATATGGTATACCACTACAATGCACAGTGTGCAGCTACAACATACAATGTACAGTGCACAACTTGCAAAAATAAGGCCCAGAGGAACATGCTGTCTGTACAACTCTGGTTTCCGCAACTATCAGCAGAATACATCTAGGGCAAATGTGACTTTTTTTGACCCCACATGCATAGCGTGACTTACACATGTGTATGTCCCTAACATAATTCCAACCCATGGTTTTGCTGCTGTTTCATCTGTGAAAGGGGCCATGGGTCAATCACAGTTTAACACACATAGTATACCATGCTATCATGAGTGAGCAACAAGAGAAAGGAAGAAATGAAGAAGGCTTGAGGAAGAGCTGCTTGGGCTAGCCCAGGGCACAGACAGACCAGGCCTACTTTTCGTTTCTCCCTCACTAGAGTAGCAACACCCCTTTTAATCTTACTATCACACCTTAACTCCTCCCCTTCTATTTATTCCCAGCCCTGCTTTCCCTAAAACCCACAAACTTAGTGGATAAAAGGGCAAAGCTTATTAAAGGTTACTCCAAAAGGGATTGATAACCTGTGGTAGTGTGTTATTAAAAATAAAACTGAAGAAAATTCTCTATTGAGGCAATACTTATAAAAAATAGAATGAAATCTTTATTAAAATAACCAACAAGGAAAAGGTATTGTTGTTTCAAGAATATTCAAACAAAGTAACAGTTCCTTTAAAAAATGTTCAACTACTTTTTCAAAACACCACAACCAGATTCCAAATCACACTCCCAGTATATGTGTTTTCTGCTGTCTCATCCACAATCCCTCCATCATGCTAGGACTGGGTTTTTTTTCCAGACAGAGCCAATCTGATTATATCACCTTCTGCTACTAGGCTGCCCTGCTAGCCACATCCCCCGACTCTGCTACACATGCTTTTTAAAAAATCAGAAAAATTAAATATCTCATGAATAGATTTTACTTTTGCATGCACTTTCAGACTGCTGCTGGGCACCCTAGGCTGCTGCCACCAGTCCATATAGATCAGGATTTGAAATAGTATAGCCCGCCAGATGGTGTTGGACTGCATCCCTGCTATTCACCATTGGGTATGCTGGCTTGGACTGCTGAGAGTTACAGTCCAACATCCTGTGGAAGAGCACATGTTACTTCTGTTATAGATGTGCCAGTGCTTTGACTACATGAAAGCCATCTTCCTATGTGCCATGTTCCCTGCATGACAGCCAGGGTGGGAAGCATGTGACCATCCAAATGGCTATGCTGCCGAGAGTCATGGGAGTTGCACTACAACAAGGTCTGAAGGGTCACAGATTGCCCACAATTGTATTAAAATGACTCTATGTCTTCCTAAATGGAGACAGTGTTGAAAACATTATAATGTGTGAAGTGGACTGGACTCTTAATGACTGAAATGTGAAATCCCTCTCTTCCATTTTTGAACCCTTCTGTTCTACTTTGCTGCCTACAGGTTTAAGGGACAGTTAGGTTGGTTCCAGGTTTTGTGAAAGGTCTTATGACATATTTTCTTTCTTATGGAAAACATATGCTAGTAGTTGGTCTCCAATTTCATCTGGTGGCTTCAGTGAGACCCACAAGGAAAGTATATCCTGGTTTTAATTAAATTGTGGTGCATGCCAACAACTTGGGGACTAAGTGATGTTCTCAGAGTGAGTGTCAGCTGCTAGAGGAAAAATCCCATCTGAGACCTTTGCCCTAAGAGTTCATGTTTTGAACCCTTTAAAGCATCTTTTTTCCAACCTGGTACTCTCCAGGAGTGATGGACTGCGACTGTAATTATCCCCATCCAGCCATGCTGGCTAATGATGATGGGGCTATAGTCTCGTACATCTGTTGGAGTGTCAGGTTGGTGAATACTGTCTTTAACAGTATGATTGAAAAACTGATAGTTCTGGAGAGCTTTCAATAGGATTGGGGAACAGTCCAAAACATAATGTTTTGTTCCATTACGTTAAACTCATTTCATTCTGCAAAATGAAGCTTGACTTTCATCAGAAAATGGCTTGAACAGAACAGGACGTTGTGGGTGGGGGTAGGCAGGGAGTAGGTTGTGTTTTCCTAATCGTACTCTTGCTGATGGAACTTAGTTATTGTGGTTCTGCTAAACTCTTTAATATCTTTAACATATACAGATTGTTGCATATAGCACCCCGTGCATCATAAAAAAGGAGCTGATATTCTGCCAAGACTTTGTGATCTTGGAAAACTGGTTTTGTAATGGGGAATCTTGCTGTGCTTCTGATACAGCTGGAGTTTGGATTGTGTAAGAATGACTTACTTCTTATGATCACTGGCCCTTTACACCACCAGGCTAGGGCTCCAATTATGCACCAATGTGTTGCCTTTCTAGGAGTTGGAAACTGTGTGTGTATGACCCTAATGTGCACTTCTGCAACAATCAAAGAAACCTTTGGCCTTCTTGGCAAAAAGGAAAAGACTATAATTAGTTTTCTTTTCGGGCAGTGGAGAAGCAGCTGCTAAATGATGGATGGAAGAGCTTTGAAGCCCTGGCCTGCAAGTGGGCAGCAGCCCAACCTCTTCCTTGTGGGGAACTTGGCAGTTTGAATGTGAAATCTCTGATTACACCATCTCTTTCTCTGGATGCTTTTCAACTGTCATGGCTTGGGTCTGAAATGGTGGCAGATTTCACTAATTCTTATGCGTCAAGAAATGCCTGAATTCATTAAATATATGCTTTGTTTTACATTCAGATTTCCAGAATTGAAATTCCTGCAGCTTGACTGCCTTGCAACAGGACTATTTCCAAGTTTTAGCTGCAGAAGTGATTTAGAGGAAATTTAAAAATGTCACTTCATAATAGAGGGTGTTTTCTCCAGGAACCCAAAGAATACCTTGTAATTCAGTATGCTAATATACTAAAACATTTCTGGTTGTGCTTTTTCACTGCTTTCTTTTGAAATTAACAGTGTTTTTTGTTGATTTTTAATGTCTTTTATATCATATCATATTATTTATTTAATCAATTTAAGCTCCAATCTGTCTTGGATGAAACAGATTATCTAGATCCATTGCAAACTGGCTCCAGAGCAAGATATGGAGTCGAAACTGCCATGGTTGCCTTAGTGGAGTATCTGCGCCTACGTATTGACAGGGGAAGTGTGACCCTGCTGGTACTCTTGGACCTCTCAGCGGCTTTCGATACCATAGACCATGGTATCCTTCTGGAACCTTCTGGTATCCCCTGAGAGGGCTGGGGATCGCAGGCACTGCACTTAAGTGGTTCCGGTCCTATCTCTCAGGTAGATACCAGATGGTGATGCTTGGGGACAGCTGCTCCTCGAAAAAGGAGCTTAAATCTGGCATCCCACAGGGCGCTGTCCTGTCCCCAATGCTATTTAACATCTACATGAAACCACTGGGAGAGATCATCAGGAGGCATGGAGCAAGGTGCTATCAGTATGCTGATGACACCCAGATATATCTCTCCATGCCTCGGATAACAGCATCAACTAAGGATGGCATCTCGCCTCTAAATGAATGCCTTGAAGCAGTAATGGACTGGATGAGGAAAAACAGACTGAAGCTGAATCCAGATAAGACGGAGATACTCGCTGTTAAGGGCCCTAGCCCAGGTATGGAGGTTTGTCAACCAGTTCTAGACAGGGTCACGCTTCCCCTGAAAGACTGTGTCCGCAGCTTGGGGGTGCTCTTGGATTCACCGCTTCAGATGACAGCTCAAATTGATGTGGCAGCCAGGAGTGCCTGCTATCAGCTTCGGCTGATATGCCAGCTGCACCCCTTCCTGGACCTGGAAAAACAGTGGTACATGTGCTGGTAACTTCACGGCTTGACTTCTGCAATGTACTCTACGTAGGGCTACCCATGTGCTTAGTTCAGAAACTTCAATTAGTTCAGAATATGGCAGCCAGGTTGGTCACCGGAACATCTAAAACTGACCACATAACACCAATTCTGAAGTCTTTACACTGGCTGCCTATTAGTTTCTGGGCACAGTACAAGGTGTTGGTTCTTACCTTTAAAGCCCTTCATGGCTTGGGGCCAGCCTACCTGCGGGATCGCCTTCTCCCATACAATCCACCCCGCACACTAAGGTCCTCTGGGAGGAATTTACTGCAGCCAGTCAGAACTAGATTGGCTGTGGTTACCCAGAGGACCTTCTCTTCTGTCGCTCCCAAGTTGTGGAATGGCCTGCCGGAGGAGACCCGGCACATTACCAGTCTTGACTGCTTTAAAAAAAGCAGTCAAGACTGTTCTCTTCCGACAGGCCTTCCCAGACTAGTACTTCCACCGCCTCCCACCAACTGTCCTCTTGTTTTTAATAGTTAATGTGTTTTAGGGGGTTAGAAGGGTTGGTGGGTGGGGAGGATGGCTTATATTTTAATGTTTTTAATGTATTTGATATACTGCTGTAATGCTGCCTCGATCCATGGGGAGAGGCGGGATATAAATAATAATAATAATAAGAATAATAATAATTATTATTATTATTATTATTATTATTATTATTATTATTATTATTATTATTATTATTATTATTTTCTACATCCCTTTCTTTCTGCAAAAAAAGCAGCCCTTTTAAAACCAAAGTTACTTTGTGCACCACAGAAGTACATGACTCAAGCAGGTGAGGCCAGAAGACACATCCAGCTACATGTATGAAATACATATATGAAGCATTTAAACACATAACCATGTTAGTCTTCATTAGGGATCTACAAGAGATCAGATGACTCTTGTAGAACCTTTGAGACTGGAAGAAATCTGTAGCATAAGCTTTTATAGACTGTTTCTACTTCATCAGATACAAACTCCTTTCATTTAGTTTCAAAGGTGTTACAAGATCCCTTTGCGTATATGCAGCGTATTATTAAAATACTGCAAAGTACTGTTGTACAAAAATGGCTCAAAAGAAGGATCACAGAGCTAGGATACATCCCATCCAAGCCACTAAAATGTCTGCAGCTGAGCTGTGAGATTTATGTGGGGACTGCCATGGACAAAAATGATTTCTAGCAAATTCAAGAAACATCCTGCTCTGATTATAGCTTTATTGCCACATGCATGTTGGAACTCCTCAAATCACAGTTTGCCCGTTCCTGTCATGCTATAAGTTAGCCTTCTCCACCTGGTGCCCTCCAGATGTTTTATTACCTCCATAATTTCCTGGCCACTGTCCATGTTCACTGGGAGATATAGCCTTCCAGACATCTGGAGGGTATCAGATTGGGGAAAACTGCTATATAAGCATTGCCCCTCTCTCTTCTCATATTATAGATTTGCTTTCACCCAAGTTGCTGCTGAAAATTCTCTTTCTCTTTCTGATAGAACTGTTCATGCTATCCATTAACTTGTACTTTACACTGAGAATTATGTAAGATACTTAAAGTCTGCCCTCCAGCCACTTTCTCATGTTTTTGAAGTACCTTTATGACTAGCCTAGATTGAAGCTTCAGTGAACATAATAAATATGTGGCCAACTCAGGAGTATAGCCCTGGGCCACGAGCCTCCTCCCAGAGCTGTTTTAGAAGTCATTGACTATTCCAGGCTTTCCAGGTTGCCTTGTTTCTGAAAAAGTTTTTCAAAACCAGAAGTGGTCTTACCTAGTTTTCTTTATTTTGTCTCTCTCTTTTAGGGTGGGGGTAGCATATGTGAGGCAGAAAATTGGCCCCTTGACTTCCTCCTGTTATTTGTACTGTCTAGCTTGAGCAGCAGAGATTATAATCAGAACTAGGTTGGCTGCGGTTACCCAGAGGACCTTTTCTTCTGTCGCTCCCAAGTTATGGAATGGCCTGCCGGAAGAGACCCGGCACATTACCAGTCTTGACTGCTTTAAAAAAGCAGTCAAGACTGTTCTCTTCCGACAGGCCTTCCCAGACTAGTGTTCCATCACCTCTCATCAATTGTCCTTTTGTTTTTAATTTTGTTTTTAATCTGTTTTAATAATTAATGTGTTTTAGGGGGATGGAAGGGTTGGTGGGTGGGGAGGATGGGGTACATTTTAATGCTTTACTGTATTTATATATTCCTGTAATGCCGCCTCGATCCACTGGGAGAGGCAGGATAAAAATAAATATTATTATTATTATTATTATTATTATTATTATTATTATTATTATTAACAATCATGTCATAGTGAACAAATACTGAGTTAGGTACATATGATTACTGCAATGGACTATTCAAAAAGCACACGTATTTTAAAAAATAAAGGTATATTCCACTTTTAATTAGGAAGTGTTATAGAGAGTCAGTTAAGGTGCAGAATTCCTGGGCTAACTTTGTAACAAAGCCTGGAAGAGATATGTTTTGGTTTTTTGTTTGTTTTACTATACCTTCCAAAAAAACCCTAGCCATGACCAAGCTGATTGCAAATTCTGAGAGTTGCTGGTTAAAAAAGTAACTTTCTAATTTGTTGCCTCTTAACCTGGGGTCTGTGGAGCCGTCACAGGGGGTCTGTGAGGTCCTGCTGCTGGACACCAACAGTGGTGGCTGCATTATTTCCCTGCCAATGGCTGGTTCTGCTCAGGAAAGAGAGAAAATGAGAGGAGGGAATGTGCCTGTGGGCTCCGCTTGGCCTCCTTCCTTGAGAAGGGAAGGAGAGGGAACTCCTAATTGAGTCTCAAGCCAGGTGAAAGAGTAGGGGAGACAGTCAGATTCATCACCTACAGACATGAACCACCCCGCAAGCACTGGCTTTCTCCCTTCCTTCTGCGTCTGATTTCTCTCTCTCTTCTCCCCTTCCCATCCCCTTTGCACCCTCCTTCCCTTCTTTCTCTGGGCTCCTGACAGATGTGAGTGAGCAAGTGATCTGAGTAACAGGCTAATTTTTCATTTTGGAAGGATGCCACTGCTGCTGCTTCATGGGATGCCTTGTTTTATTGTTTCTTCTAGGTGGCAGCAGGGGGTGTGCGCACTGAGGGACACGGCAGCAGGCATGTGTTCATGCCCAAACTGATCCCTCATTTGCAAATGAGAGAACAGTTTTGGTGTCTGCTCCTCCCTGCGACATCCTTGACAAAAGGGACATAGCAGCAGGCATGTGCACGTACCCAAACTGCTCCCTCATTTAAACTCCCCTGATTAGTAACCTTAAATATTTGCATATTTAAATAAATATATAAATATTTAAACTTAAATTTAAATGTTTAAATCTTGGGGGCTCTCCTGCAACAAATTATATTTACTGGGGGTTCTAGGTAAAGAAAAGGTTAAGGTTCTAATTCCTAGTCTTGGTACATGGCATTACCTGTGTCTTTCGTTTCTTCCCAATACAAATTCTGTTATCTTGCCATGTATGGTAAAGATCACATCAGTTTGTATGGGTCATCAGACACTTCTAGCTTCCTATTGCCTTCTCTTGAGAAATCTCCTTGGTCAAGCCCACACAGCAGGAAGTGGCATTTCATCTTGACCACATGGACCAAATTAGTTACCAGTAGTTAGTGGAGTGAAACCTAAAATCCAGACTTGGGTTCTTACAATGATACATGTCTGCGCAGTTTTAAAACCACTTTAAATTTACAGGCCATCTAGTTACACACTTCTTTCTCTCCAATTATAGACTGGAGTAGCTGAGCTCTTTAGAATTCAAGGGAATATATTTAGTACTAGTGTTTGTATGCAAAGCTACATCTGAATGGAAAAATAGGTAAGATCACAAGTGTAGCTTGTGAGGCCTGGCTGGTGGAACATGTGGTAAAATAGCAGAATTTCAAATGACGTGTCACTGTGAAAGCTGGTTAGTTCTCCTTTTGCTGTCTTTGTGTGTTGATGTTCATCCAGGGCTGAGTCTGCTCCAAAATAGATTCTTCCTTTGTCAAGAGAGAGTATGTTTCATAGGTGTGTTGACGTAGCTGGGTGGTTTCTAAATATCTTACAGCAAATGCAAAAGGTCTTGTTGACTGAGACATAAAATGTCTTTGAGGTTGACGTTTCTGGGTAAATTTGAGAATAGGGTTCTTATTTTCAGAACGATGTTGGCCCAATGGTAGGGCAGGGGACATTTTCAGATCAAGGTCCATATTATCTGTTGAGTCAGAACCTTTGGGGGTCTGTGTTCTGGTAGCAGGTTGGGCCAGAACCCAGTGTGGGTGGCTCACAGGCATGCATAGGTACCTTCTTCTCCTCATCATCACAGATCTCACAAGCCCACCTCTGAGCATCCATCCTCATCCGTTGTCCTTCACAGTAATGATGGGAATGAGAGAGACAGAGAAACTAGAGACAGGCTAGGAGGGAAAAAAAAGGGAGTTCCCTAACCCATGGATAGAATCATAAAGTTGGAAGGGGCCTCATGGGCCACTGAATCCAACTCACTCCTCAGTGCAGGATCTCCAGCTAAAGCATCCCCACAGGTAGCCATCAAGGGAAGACCCAACCACCTTTCTGGGCAGTTGGTTCCATTCCTGAATCACTCTCATTGTCAAGAATTTTTTTTATTGTTCAGTTGAAATCTGCCTTCTTCTAAATTCAAACAATTATACCTCGTTCTACCCTCTGGGGCAGCTGAAAACAGGCCTGCCCCCTGCTTTCTGTGACAGCTCTTGAGGCGTTTAAAGAGTACAATCATGTCATCCCTCAGTCTTGTCTTCACCAATCTGAACATGCCCAGCTCCTTCAATCTTTCCTCATATGTTTTGTTCTCCATACCTCTTATCATCCTCGTTGCCCTTCTCTTGAATCTGCTCTAACTAGTATATGTCTTTCCTAAAATGAGGCACCTAGAACTGAATGCAGTACTCCAAATGAGACCTCACCAGCATAAAATATATGGGATTATTACTTTCCTTAGCTTGGAAACTCTGCATGTATCAATACTGGCTTAAACAGTATTTGCCTTCTTTGCTGTAGCGTCACACTGCTGGCTTATGATCAACAATGATCCCAGGGTCCTCTTCACTGCTGAGCCAAGTAGCTCCCATCCTATGCCTGTACACTTAGTTTTTGTGGCCGAAATGTAGAATTTTGCGTTTGTCTCTGTTGAATTTCGTTTTATAAATTTCTACCTAATTTTCTAGTTTATCAATGCCCCTCGGAATTCATTCTCAGTCTTCCAGTGTGTTAGACACTCCTCCTAGTTTGTATTATCTGCAAACATGATAAGGATTCCTTCAACCATATTGTCTAAATCATTGGAAAAAATGTTGAAGAGTAATGGTCCTCGGGCAGAATCTTGTGGCTGTCCAGTCCTTCCAGTTTGAAGTGCAGCCATTGATGACAACTCTTTGAACATGATTTTTCAACCAATTATCCATCCTGTAACCAGTCTCAGCTCATTTTGAGCTTTACCCTTCCTTACACTATTCCAACAAGCTTGGGCCACACATCTGTATCCTTTCTTAGTGATTCATCCTTCCTTCCTTTCTTTAGACGTGCTCTTTTTTATTTTCACTTCCTCCTCACATTTACTGTGCAGCCACATTGGCTTTTTCAGATGCTTTGCTTTTTTCTTCTTCCTTGAAATTGTTCTTAATTGTCTTTTTAGCAACTTCTTCATGAAATTCATATAATACTTTGGGTATACTCATATGTGGGTTTTATATAGAAAGGTCAAGCAGTTTTGGATGCATGTGATGAATTTCTTTATGTGAATGATAGGACAAAAAGTTATTTTTTTAAAATGAAAAGTTAGTATTATTTTCACTTTTTACAAAAAATAAAGAGCTTATAAAGCTGATGTTGATAGCAGTGAGAGGAGAAATTGCACATTGGAAATGTATGTGTTAGTAAATTGTTAAGTCAAGTCTGGCATCTCTCTTTAATGGAAAAGTAACTATTGTCAAATCAATTATAGAAAACAGAAGGAATGATAAATTTTGGACAACATGGTATCCATTTTTTCAGTAGGAATATGCAAACATTGAAACAATAGAACTACAAAGTCAAGTCACTCACCTTTGGCGATATATATATATTTAAATAGGTAGATATCTTGTAAGGTAGATATATTGTAATGAGAACAAGATCTAGAGAAGAAATAATATTAGTAAAAATAGAGAATTGGTAAACTGTAATAAATTGTGTGTCTGATATATATTAGTATAGACATAATGCCTTTGTCTTTTGTTTGGTTGTTTCTACCTTTGTTGTTAAGTTTAGTTTAATTTTGTTTTACTTTATTGGAAATGTAATATTTTTTTTCTATATCAGATTTGTGTTAAATGAAATAAAAAAATAAAAAATGAAATCCCACCCATACTTGGTGTCTTTTTCCTTTAGCATTTCTAGACAGGGGGATTTACCCAGTATTTCCCTCAGCTTGATAAAATCCGCTTTCGTGAAATCCTGGGTTTGTGTTTGACTGTGCTCTTCTTTGGCCTTTTCCAGAACCGTGAATTTAGTATTATATAGATACTTCTTTCTTCTAATTACTGCTTGCTTTAATTCCAACCAACCAACTCCTCCCCTGTTGGTTAGGATCAAGTCCAGGCTTGCTGATCCCATTGTTCCTTCCTCCATCATTTGAAAGAGGAAATTGTCTGCAAGCCACATCAGAAATTTTTTGGAGATTGTCTTTGACATATAATGCAATTCCCCATCCCTTTCTTCCCTGTCTGTTCTTTTTGAACAAATTATCTCCTTCAGCTATTATATTCCAGTCATAGGAACCATTCCACCAAGTCTCTGTTATACCTGTAAAATCATACTTATATTCCTACATTAGACTTCAAGCTCTTCTTGTTTGCTTCCCAAATTCTGTGCATTGGTTTATAGACATCTAAAGCTTTGTTTTTATTATTATTATTATTTATTTATTTATTTATTTGTATCCCGCCTCTCCATATGGATCGAGGCGGCAAACAACTTACAAATAGCATGTATTTCGAAACATTTCTATACATGCCCCCAACAAGCTGGGTACTCATTTTACCGACCTGCGAAAGGATGGAAGGCTGAGTCAACCTTGGAGCCCGGCAGGATCGAATTCACAACCTTGTGGCTTGCAGTACTGGCATTTAACCACTGCGCCACCAGGGCTCCTGTTTCTGCCAGCATGTCTCCAAATGGAGCTTTCTGTTTCTCTCATTCTTCCAGAGAGAAGCAGACACTGATGGGAGAGAAGCAGGACATCTCGATGGCTAAAGCATCTAGATGCTACCCTTTCTGGTCATCTTTTCCATGTTTGTGGGCCGACCCTACTGGCTCCCAGTCAACTTCTCCCTGAGAGAAATAGAGATGCTAACTGGGAAGGGGGGAAGAAGCAGACATTCTCAAGAAGTGCTACCATGGAAGTTATGTGCTTGCCTGCCAGCCTGATTTTGTTCTTTCTGTCATTCTCCGTGTTGGAACTTTCTGTGTTGGTTGATAAACAGGGGAACTTGGAGGGAGAGAAGGAGACAGACATGCGCTTGCACTTCTTTTCCCTCATTATCCTGCTACATGACACTTCTGAGAAAGCTAAGGGGATGGTGGTGACATCTGGATAGAATAAGGCCAAGGTCTGTAGTCTTTAGGTTCCCGGTTGCTCTTCTAAGGGAACCAAAATCTCACCAAACTGGATTATATTAATCTAGGAAAGATATTCATCTGGAATCAAACCAAATGAGACTGAACTGCAAATGTAACGCTCGACTGCTTGTCTGAAACAGAACTATAGTGCAAAGCTTTTCCTACCAACAGTACTTAACGGTAATTTAGTGGGCATGGGATGGTAGTTGCTTGCAACACCAAACTTCTCCTTTCCTGTGGTAAAGCCAGATGAGGAAGAGGACTATTGACCTGGACTGTGAACCTGGGTGGTGCTTATGTTCTACATTCCAATTGCATCACCTCAGCGATGATTCTTCCTCTAGTCGTGGTTGGTCTTCTCTGTTCTTGCCTGAACATACAGTTCGTTTTGAATGAGATTACCTCACTAGCCTCCCCATGATAATCAGAGTGAAGAACTGTTAAAATTTTCATTTATATAAACTGGTGAATTCTCTTTTTGTTGAAGTCCAAATTGTGCTGTAATCTCTCATGTCTCATTTAATGTTATAAATGGCCAATACAAGTTTCCTCTTTTCTAATAAGGCAGTTGTATTTCCCAGGTGCAGAGCAGAAGAAAAGAATGCATTTGCTTGCAGTGGGGCAAGGCCAAAGATATTTGGATCAGTGATCTCTGGTCTGTTCCCTTGGCATGATGGGTGTTTTAGATACAGAGAACTGTAACTTCCATCACTTGTTCTATCTCTGTTATGCTCCCCAAGCAAACTCATCCTAACCATTTTTTGTGCACAACTTAACCTCAAAGACCTAGATTTACCATTCTGAAACATGCCTTGGCAATATGGTGCTGATAGTAGTGGCAATACGCTGGATAAAAGCTGTGAAGATGCACCCAGTTGGCAAGTTCTGTGCTCTCCTGTTTTGTAGCTATTGCAACAATAATGACTATTCCAGGCATAGGCCTGGATTTTGATGCCATTCAGCCAACCTGCTGCAACACTAAATTATCTACATTCCTGTAGTAGGAGAATAAAGTTAATTAGTGAGCCTTTAGAGTGTCTTAGGACCTGCCGCAACAGAAGTTCTCAGTTTTTGAAATGGGTGAAAGTTTATAAACTTCTTAAGTTAGGATTGCCTTGACAGATTTCTGTTTTAATTAATAAGGCACTGGGAACACAGGCTCAGAGCTACACACCTCAGTGGCTCAGCAGAATGCAGGGGCATGGCAGATGTTTGATCAGGCTCTTATTTCCACCCAGCACAGCAACTGCTTCCCTTTATCGCAGGCAGAGGGTTTCATCGGTTTGACAGCCACCACTTGTTGGGTAATTGCCTGGGGAGCCTGGCACAGCAGGAAGTGGTATTTTTCCTGTGTCCACATGGGCCTAATTACCAGTAATTTTACTGGCAAATCACCAGCAAAAGGTTTAGGTGCTGTAAGAGGGATATATGAAATAACAGCCCATGACCCTTGGCTTCCTTTTATTCCAGTACATATAAGTAAGATAATGATTACAGTAATTCGTCCACATTCACTAGGGTTAGGGACACAGGACCCCATGAAAGTGAAGAAAACATGAGTAATTTTAGGCCCTCTCAAACCATATTTAACACACACAAAAAGTATGGTCACCGTATTCAACCCACCATGGATTCCTTTGAGGCATCAAGGTTCTTTTGTAAGGCAGAAGTGGGTGGCTGGTGGGGCTTAATGTCACCTCCACTGCTGCTCGAGACCATCTTTAATAGGGACATAGTAGCCTCGTTTGCAGTTTCTCAGTCTCACGAGGCTTGCAGTCCCTATTAAAAATGGCATGGAGAGGCAGCAGAGGTGATAGCAAATAATCCGTGAATAACCAAATTTGCAAAAGTGAAACCCGCAAATGGGGAGGGCTGACTGTAATTTAAAATAACAACGGACTGCTGTTGGAACGGAAATGGGGCTAGATAGACAATTGATTTGCTCCAGCAAACAGTCCTTATTCTTTCAGGAGTATAATCAACCAGCTCCTTTGCAACTTGACTGTGCCATACTAACTGGGGATCTCATTCTCTCAGTGTCAGTCCTTAGGTAAGCACTATCCACATATTAAGAAGACTTCAACAGGTTTTGGGGGAACCCTGCACTTTGCAAAAGTATAAACACAAGGAAAGAACTTGTAATGAGGTGAGGGTGGGGACCAAAAAGCAGCTGAATCAGGGTTCAAGTATGTTTAGTGAACATAGAATGCTATTTGAGGTGCCTGGCACTGGCTTCAATTAGTTTGCCAGCTGCAGCATTTTCCGGGGAAGACAGACCACACCCTGATTACTTCCAGCCTCGATTATGGTAATGATGCCTATATGAGAATGCCTTTAAAGACAACCTAGACACGTCAAGGACTCTAAAATGTGGTGGTTAGATTGTGACCTGTAACTGAAAGAACAGAGCAGATCCCTCTAATCTTGCATCATATAGATTGGTTGGATCTTTATTTCTGGGATTCCTTTGAAGTGATGGTTTTAGTCTTTAAAGAGGTAAAAGCAAAAACAAAAACTTAGGCCCTGGCTACCTTGGGAACAGTCTATCATACTTTGTGAGCTGGCCAGCTCATTAAGACTGGCATCTGAGACTCTGTACTCTGCCCTGCCTTCTGGGAGATTAGATCAGAGTTTAGGAAAGTTACTTTTTTGGGATTACAACTCCCAGAATCCTTCAACCTGCAAATCCAAAAAATAACTTTACAACAAAGTTACTGCATAGGACAGATGAGACAGGTCATTTTCATTGGCAGCACCAAGATTGTGGAGTATAACTTCTCTGTGAAGATCCATTGGATCCTTTCTTCTAGACCTTTTTATTTCAGCATGTGTCCAGTTTGTGATTTTGTTCTGCCAGCTTGCTTTACTGTTTGATTTTCATGTACCATTTTCTTCATTATGTTTAATCTCTATTTCTTCATTATATTTAATCTGTAGTTTTCATTGTTTTAATGGTTTTAACTTTGATTGTCTACTTGGACTGAGTTTAGAGGGATAAAATTAACAGATGAAAGATGTGAATTTAGCAAAACCTAATTGTCTTTCTAAATATTATTGGAAGGAAAGAAAGATTGTCCATTTCTTGGGCCAGTTTACTTTCAGACTTCGTCACTTTTGTCATGATCAGACTGAACCAGACCTGATCCTCTGCAAGCAGAATCCTCTTTTGAGATTCCTACCAATGGAATCACATAGGATTTTTTTCATTAAGTTGAACCTAGGTTGAAGTTAAATATATATATATATATATATATATATATAGACAACGCAATTAAAACAGTAAAAATACATTGAAAGCATAGTAAAAAAAAATACAGCACATCCTATTAAAAGATCCTTCTGCCACTACCAATTAAAAAATAACAATCTGTTTAAATTAAAAGGCATTAGCCTGCTGGCAAAAAGATTGCAGAGAGAGCACCAACTGAGGTTCTCATGGAAGGGAGTTCCACAACTAAGGAACAACCGTCGAGAAGGCTCTCCTCTCCCCTGTCCTCACCAGATGCCCTGTGGAGATGGTGGGACTGCAAGAAAGCTGTCCCTCAAAGACTTTAAAACAGAACTGCTTCTAATCCCCTGTTCTGGCTCTTTCCTTTTCTTTCCAGCTGCAGAAGACAGGATTTTGAGGACCATCTGGCATGGGAAGGCTGGCCGAAGTCCACTTCAGACTCTTTACAATAGTGACCAGGTGAGTGTGCTTGAAATGGGAAGGTGGCAGTAGGTGGATGAAGTTAACTTGCTGTAGCTGGGGAAGCTCTCTGCATGCGGAAGGGGTTCCAAGCAAGAACAGAATGGAAGAATCCCTGCTTGCATATTTCTTTGTGTTTGTGACAGTGCTCCAGATTTTTGGACTAGAGCTTGAAAAAGTTACTTTTTGCACTTAGCTCTTGGGGTTGTAATCCCCCAAAAGAAACTTTTCCAAGTGTTTATTTGGACCTTGCCCAGAGTAATTTTTTTTAAAAAAAATGTAATGACAAAAGGAGAGGCTTGTTCATAGATGAAGATTGCCATAGCCACAAGACAGAACTAGAGGTGTGCATTATGGCAGACTTATGTTATATCTTTTCCAGCTCTGCCTGGAGATACTAGGGATTGAACCTGTGACCTTCTGAATAAAAAGCATATGCTCTACTTCTGAACTATGACTGTTTCCCCTGTATGTTATTTGGTGATTTATTTCTTGAAGTATGAAAAAGAGGTGGCAATCAGCAAGCCTGATTTTGAAAAGTATAGGTTGAGTTGCTGATTATATGAGAAATGATCCTGTTTCTGGTAGTCATATAATCTGGAAACTCGAACTTCCTTGTTAGCATTTTCAGGAGGCAACTGGAGGAGGGGGATGTTTACAAAATCAAGCCTTGTAGAGAGAATTAGGGACTACAGTAAATTCTGAGGTTGTTACTCCAGAATGAATGGTTGTGCCATCAGTCCTAGAAAATACCTTTCCTAGTTCTTCTGATCCATTGCCTGAAATGTGATACAAAGCATAGACATGTTACTTCTATTTTACACTGATAGGGCATGGTAGATTTGGATTTCAGTAGTGCTTGTTCACACTTGGTAGCTGGTACATCATGGTGGTAAGTAGGAAGCTGCCTCATGTCAAGTCAAGTAACTCATCTGTCTATCTCAGTTTGTTCTGTCTACTTTGAGGGGCAATTATAAATGAATACTGCAAATGCAATCAGAATTTTTAAAAACCCCACTATAACCACTATAGAATAAATTATGCAATAAACTGAACATATATCCTATGCCCCAATGTTCTGTGCATCCAGTCAGATGCCAGAGCAGGAGTTGGTTGTACAACTGAATTCTAACACTACTGTGCATATGTTACTCAGAAGTATTGCAGTCTTGGAGGCAGACATTAAAGCCCTAATAAAAGATGTAAAATAGACACAAATACCTCATAGAAATTCCACTATAAAAAATTACCCCTCAGTCTTCTCCTAAATACATAACTGAAAATCATATTACTTTATTCAAGGTGAGAAGAGTCTACTCCATATCTGTGAAAATCACAGTGTCTCTCTTCTCTCCCCTCCTGTCCTCTCTTTTCTCTTTCTGAACAGAACTACTTAGGTCAGCCTCTTCTTTAGGGTTTCCCCACTCACTGGACCAAACCAATAATTCATGGGGATTAGATGTACACCAGAAGCAGGGTTTCAGTTAGGATCTGTTTCCATCTTTGCCATGGCCTGAACTTGGGACCTTCAGAGAATGTGCTCATCACAGAGCTTGAGTCCTTCCCCAAATGTTCAGAGCTATATCAACTTTCCATTGCACAGAGATGTATTCCTCAGGGACACTGGTTCCCAAACTTTAGTTCTCTGGATTTTTTTGGATTTCAGCTACCAGAAGCCCCAGCCAGCTTGGCCAAATGGTCAGGAATTCTGGGAGCTGAAATCCAAAACACCTGAGGGATCAAAGAGTGAGAAATACTTCTCTAGGACTATTTCTTACAGAAAGCAGATGATGCATCTGTAATATTTCAGTTTGCAGGTGCACAGCAGACATTATTTGAGTGCACATTTCTTAAAAACAGTCACCTACATGTTAATTCTAGCCTAGCTATTCCCATGGCTTGGCAGTTTTTCAACTAGATGGATTTTTACATTTTTATTTAATGGAGGAATATTGTTTATGATGAACTCCCACCAGTAGTCAGAAATAATACCGTCCAGAGAAAGGTTTGCTCTCTTATCTGCTGCTTCTGAGAGCTAGGCACCATCTGAGGCTGAGAGAATGGACTTGGCCAAAGTCACCTAGTGGGTTTCCATAGCTGAGTTGGGATTCAATCCCTGGTCTCCAGAGTCTGTAGTCCCACACTCAAACCAGTACACCACATTGACTGTAGTGTATAGTTGCCTTTGATAAGTTTTTATTCTCCATAAATGTTCTGGCTTCCCTTCATTAACTCACTATCTGCTAACCTTTGTCTCCTTTCACACCTCAAGAATGACAATAGAAATGTCCTATTTTTCAGGATGACCAAGAGATAGATACATAGGTTGGTAGGTATTTATTTATTAAAATATTGTTATTCTATGCTTTTATCATGAAATCTCAGGATGGCAAATAGATAAAACAGTATAAAATTTAAAACAATTCCCAGTTAAAATCAATAACTAATTTAAATGAGATGAAAATATATTACACAATTCAGACAAATTAAAAGGGCTTAAGAAGACTAAAAGAGTTAAAACTATTTACATGCTTTAAAATAATTGAGGCCTGAAAGGCCTTAATAAAAAGGCATGTCTGGATTTGGAGTGGAAAAGAAACCAACATTGGCATGAGTTGGGCCTCCTAAAAGAGGGAGTGCTATAGCTAAGAAGGCCCTCTCCTCTGTCCTTCTCCATCATGTTGCCCCGACTGGTGGGACACAGAGGAGGGGTCTGTGGTGGACTGGAAGTGAATTGGCAGCCAGTGCAGTTTCTTTGAAACCTGTCTTATGTGCTGGTCAGCAGTCTTACTGCTCTGTGTTGCACTAGCTGTAACTTCTGGGTCAAGTCTAATCAGGATCTTACCAATGCATGGAGTACTGTGGCTAAGGTAGGTAGGAGTATGTGAGTATGTCTGTTTGTGAATGAGTGAGAGGAGGGAAGAGCGAGAGAGAGACTGGAAACATTTGGATGACGATCTGCAGAATTCTCCCAACTAGCATGGCCACTGATTAAGTTCTCTGGAGAATATTGAAAACTGCAGTCCAAAATAAATGTGACTTGAAGGAAGTGCTGCTTATGGCATCTTCCTTCCTCCCCTTATTTTGAAGAGTGCAAATGTCATATTTGGAATGACAGATGCCAGTGGGTGAGTGAGAACCTAAGACAGGGAGGATAGGTGGAGTAAGAACCCTCCTGACTAGAATATAGCAGGTACCTTCAGAAGCCAGAAAGTGAAGAAAGAAAGGGGCCACTGTCCCCTGGCCTCTGTAACCTGGCAGAGGAAGAAAATGCCACAGACATGCAGTGAGAGCCTCACTGAAATTTGCTTATGTTTGTAGAATCTTAGAATTGGAAGGGACACAAGGGCCATATAGTCCAACTCCCAGCCATGCCAGAATATACAACTACAGCAGCCTTGAGAGATGGCCATCCAGCATCTAGCATCCAGCCTCTGCTCAAAGACCTCCAAAGATGGTGTGTCCACAACAACCTATTGCAATGTAGAACAGGTCACATGTTGCATAGACTAGATTATTGGTTTCAGAGCCATATCCTGCTTGATGGAAGTTCCACAATTAAAATTTTGGCCCTGGGGGAGTAAAACAAAGCAACTGGCTTCACTGCATGATGAAAACATAATATGTCCTATGCCACTCTTTTGGACTTACTGAGGCAGAATGAACACACGGACTGTTGTGTGGAAGCACTGGATTTACTCAGAGACCATGGATGTTTTGTGTTTAGCAGTCTTGAAAAAAAGAAAGAAAGAAAGAAAGAAAAAGAAATGGAAAGGGAAGGGGCAACCCAGTGACAAAAATAGAACAGTTTGATTTCATTTGCTGAAATATGAGATTGCTATTTTGAGTCTTCTTGTTGTAGAGAAGGGACTGCTTTCTTGGGAACTGGGAAGAAGTGGGAGGGAATGCTTCTTTCACAAACTAACCACAACTTGGAAAAGTTACTTTTTAGACTACAAATATCCCCCCCCCAAGAAACAAAAAAACAAAACAAAAAACCAGCCAGCATAGTTAGTGGTGCTGCTGGTTGGGGATTTTCTGAGAAGAAGATTTTCCAGAAGAAGTAATTTCTCTAAGCATTGAAACAAGTGTTCTATGTTTCTTTAGAGAAAGCAATTGGTAAGTAAATGGGAGGGAATGTGAGAGGAAAAGCCAAAAAAGAAAATACGGTTCTTGAACTTGTTCAGAACAGCAAGCCCTGGGGCAGAGCCATGCCCCTGGAGTGTCCTGGCGTGCCCTTTCTACCAGATGGCTCCTGAAGGAAAGAGCTGCAATGAGAAGGGAGGAGCATCTGAATAGCCAAGGGCAGTCTGTGTTCACCAAGGCAGATGGACCACATCATTCCATCTTAGAACTGACTTTCCTCTGCCGAGAGCACTTATCTTGGCATTTGACATATGCCTTTGAAGCCTTTCCTTTGCTCTCAAACAGTCTGTCTCCATGCCTACCAGAATTTAGCAGCACAGGACTGAGTCGCATACACTGCATTGGCAATGTAGCGTACACTCCCAGACCCAAGACTTACTTTTTTGGACTGTAATTCCCAGCCAACATGACCAGTTGTAGTCAGAAAAGGAGATTTTTTGCAACTTTCCTGCCATGACTTTCTGATAAATGCAAGCAAATTAGATTGACCCTTTTAAATTGTGCCACATGTTGCTTCATATCCTATTACAGGTAATGAAAGTTCCTTGTGCAACAAGGAAGAAACAGGGACAAATTATTCCTTCTGTTCTTAGGAAGGGTTTCTAAAAAGTTTAGAAGGGGTGAGGTAATAAACCTTATATGCTATGGGTATATCAGTATTACAAACTTCAGTGATTAGTGATAAATATGTTGATAATTATTGAAGTTATAAGCAGCCTTTTAGAAAATTTTCTCACAAGGCAGCTTGCAATACAAACACACACAGTATAGGAGAAAAAAAGGAAATAAATACAAAAATAAATACAATCAAAATGGCACAGCTGCACAGATTTATAAAAGCACATCAGCATACAGTAAGTTACGTTAGTTGATGTCTCCCAAACAATTCTGGGAACTGTACTTTATTGAGATTCTAAACTGTTAAGAGGTCTAAACTTACAAAATTATTGCTTAATTCTGTTTTAGTTCTTCTAAATTGCCTGCTATGCAAAGGGATCTTGTAGCACCTGTGAAACTGAGAGAATGAAGTTTGTATGAGAATGAAGCTTATGCTTATTCCACCAACTTCTTTCTCTCAGTCTCAAGGGTGCTACAAGATCCCTTTGTATGCTCATCCAGACTAATGTGGCTGTCTTTAAATTGTCTATTGCTGATGTGTTGACCATCTCCTGCCCTGAGATCTTCAGATATAGAAAGGGATATTTTAATATATAAATAAATAATGCTGCAGGTTCTCAGACTTGCCCCACAAAACAACAGTCCCCCAAGCCCTGATTTGCAGGAAGAAGGGAACATCTGTTGAAGTTCATAGTGGATATATATGTGGCATTTTCTTTTTATAGCATAAGTGACAGAGGCTCTCCTTCAGTGTCTTTGGCCATTGCAAAGGCTGAACCTGATATTTATTATTTGGGTCTTTCTTTTAGACTGCTTTTTTCCCCCTAGTCACTCAATCTCCTTTTGACAAGCCTAACCTCTTCCTTTCTCTGCCAGGTAGGTCTGTTCCCTACAGCCATAAGATTGAAGGGAAGCCTCAAGCTGAGGAATCCTGATTTGGCTGATAACTTTCTCTCTTCTATTTTGCCATTCTCTTTTTTTTTCCTGCCGAGTTTTGTTTTCTGTCACTCTTTAAATCCCTACCCCAGCTCACTGGATTAATTAAAACCACCAAAGACAACATAATTTGCAGTTAGAGGAAAGAATGTTCCTTTTCCCTGACTTTTCTAGGCTGCTGCAATAAAACTTAAAAAGGCAAAGATTGTGCTTGTTACATATACAAAAGGAATGATGTCCTTTCCCCCTGCCCACACACACACAGCAAGTACAGTTGGCCTTCTGCATTTGCTAGGGTTAGAGTCTCAAGACCCCCACAAAAGTAGAAAAACTGCAGGTATCAAAAAGTGTGTGTGTGTCTATATGCGTGTCTGGGAGGGAGCTGAGACATGGTGTGGAGAGCAGGTACTCAGAGTCCAAACCAGGTCAGGGAAGGAAAAGGAAAAGGAGATGGGTTGGCAAAACAACCCTGTACTTCCTCTCTCGCATCCATCTCCCTCCTTGAGTGTTGGGGTGTTGGGGGCCTTGGGAAAGGATTTGTGGTGCTGAGAAATCAGGCTGCGAACCAACCTTAGTTGTCCAGACAGTGGCTGGTGGAGGAGGAGGAGGATCAGAGCACTGATTGAAGCCACCCAAGAGGGAAGGTTCCCTCAGAAAAGGAACACCTGGGGGGGGGCAATAGTTGGAGAAATTTGCAAATAATGAAATCCATGGAGGTGAAACCTACAAATGTGGAGGGCTGACTAATACTAGAATGACCTGTAAAAGGAAGTGTGGTGGGATGATAATGGTGATGTTCTTTATTTATACCCTGCCTTTTCCCCTACACCAGGACTCAAGGTCACTTCCAAATTAGAATTAATACAACTTAGTTAAAAATGCAAAAGATCAATATTAAAGTAGAATTAAACTTTTAACAATACTAAAAACAAAAGATACAAGTCAGATTTTCAAAAAACACTCATAAAAGACTTTTCTTTAAAAACATTTAGTTTTCATTAGTCAGTATGAATAATAATAATAATAAAAATATTCATCTGACAGTGGAAAGACAGCAAATCTATAAAAAGGACAAGAACAGGGTGCTGAAGGCAATTCTTGACTGTGACAGGGGATCCTGTGAGCCTCACCTTAGAAGGAGCTCAAAGTACTTTTACTCCTTTGTACATATGTGCAACACTAAACAAGGTTAACAGGGTTAAACAGTTAGTTGACAGGGATGTTGCCAAACACAATTTGGCAAAGGCCTCTTTTCGGTGGGTGGCTTAAACAGCTCCCAGAATCCCCCATGCTAGCCATGTTGACCAGGAAGATTCTGGGAATTGTAGTCCCAAAAAAAGAGCTTTGCAAAGCTCTTACCCAGTGAGCTTAACAGTCAGCAAGAGTGACTTTCTTTGCCTTTGTGTCTCCTCAGGTTGAGCAATCTTCCCTACAAGCCACTCACCAGCATAGGCGGGAGCTGCTGGGCAGCTTGTGCAACCGTTACACCCGCAAGCGTCGCCTCCTGACTCCAGATGACTTGCGCCACCTGATTGTTGACGACATCCATGGGCTGCTGTACTGCTACGTCCCCAAGGTGGCTTGCACTAACTGGAAGCGAGTCATGATGGTCTTGACAGGGCAGGGCAAGTACCAGGACCCTCTGGAGATCCCAGCCAATGAGGCACACGTGTCCTCTAACCTACACACCCTCTCTGAGTACAGCATCCCAGAGATCAACTACCGCTTGCGAAACTACCTCAAGTTCATCTTTGTTCGGGAGCCTTTCGAGCGGCTGGTCTCAGCTTACCGTAACAAGTTCACCCGCAATTACAACACAGCATTCCATAAGCGATATGGGACAAAGATCATCCAGCGGCATCGGCGGGACCCCACCAACGAGGCCCTGGAACGTGGCCATGATGTGCGTTTTGAGGAGTTTGTGTACTACTTGCTGGATCCACGGACGCAACATGAGGAGCCATTCAATGAGCACTGGGAACGCGTGCACTCGCTGTGCCACCCCTGCATCATCCACTATGATGTGGTGGGCAAGTATGAGACACTGGCCAAGGATGCCAATTACATCCTGCGACTGGTTGGGGCTGATGCTGGCATCAACTTCCCATCCTCCTCCAAGACCACCAGGACCAATGATGACATGACGGCTAAGTTCTTCCAGAACATCAGCCCCTTCTACCAAAGGAGATTATTTAATTTATACAAAATGGATTACTTGCTTTTCAATTACACCATTCCTTCTTATTTACACATCCGATGAGACTCCCTCCCTCCCTCTCTCCCCTTGCTGTGATGGACAGTATAGCACCCACTTTTTAACAATGCAGCCACAGTTCTTTCTCTTCCCTCTTCCTCATTTCAGTTTAAAAAATCTGTTGTTCACCTATCACTTAACCAAAGATAATTGTTTCTAGAAAATAGTAGAACTGAGTACTGGAACTGTGGCCCATTGTTAGGACATGAGAGACTCAATCTGGAACATTTAGAGAAGCAATAAAATATGTATGTATTTTTATGTGTTTGCGTAGAATTCCCCCTAGCTTTTCTCTTCTTCATGGATTGAAGAAGAGGTAATGTGAGCCAAAAGTGTCTTATTGTTAAGAGTGTCTTAGTCTGAACTGTAATTTTTTATGAGATGAAGCCTATTTCATCTCCATAAGCCTGCCCCTTCCTAGCTGCCATTTGGTAAAACTGGCTGTTTTCTACAGCCACATTCCTCCAGAATCTGTTTGTTAAAACTCAGTGGGCATGAGTAGAAACTGCACTAGAGCAGGGCTTGGTAGATTCTTCCTTTGGAATATGTGCATGAGTGTGGGTAGGTGTGCATGTCCAGTTGTGTATGTGAGTGCCATGACCAGAACTACTAATCAATAACTATTCTCCAGTATTAAAAAGCATGTTAACACTTGGCTGTCTCAAGGTGTGGTTGTGGTTTTCATTTTTTTTTGAGTCCAGCATAAGGTGGACCTAGACAAATTGAGCACTGGAAACAGGTTCTTAAGTTTAAACGTAGGCCATTTCCGCACTAGCCTGTTATAGTGCTATTATTCCACTTTCAACCTCCTATGGAATCCTGGGACTTGCAGTTCAGGGAGGGGCCTTTAGAATTCTCAGCCAGGGAGCTCTTTGGCCTCAGGAAACTTCAAACTCCAGAATTCCACAGGAGGTTGAA
Source organism: Ctenosaura bakeri (assembly GCA_948474755.1). Classification (NCBI taxonomy): domain Eukaryota; kingdom Metazoa; phylum Chordata; class Lepidosauria; order Squamata; family Iguanidae; genus Ctenosaura; species Ctenosaura bakeri. Next base: position 133,109 of record CAOLHI010001124.1, read on the forward strand.
AGTGGAATAATAGCACTGTAACAGTGTAGTGCGGAAATGGCCGTAGAAGGAAAAACATTTCTTTTTTAAAATTGGAATGAGATGGCCAGAAAAACATACTGTATGACAGTTTACCTCTAAGCATTTTGAATTCCATCCCCCTCTATCTATAAAGAAGGGGTGCCTGCCTCTCATGTCTCACAGCAAGAGGAATTTAGAAAGGCCTTCTAAATCTAGTTTGTTCCTTTTTGATCCTAGTTTCTCATGTGACTGTCAAGAATGCCTGTAGGAAGCTTGTTTGCTATCTTCTGCTCTCCAGTAAAGCCTGCGTGCTCTTTTCCAGTCATGTCTCTTGAGGGAGCTGTGGGCAATGGTGGCCTTCCAGAAGCTGTTGGAATGCAACTTCCATATTCCCCCACCAGGGACTCTGCTGAGTAGGACTGGTGGAAGGTGCAAACATCAGGAAGACCAAATGTTTCCCACCCCTGCTTTAGGGACCAAACTGGCTTTCTTCTTGGACCTGGTCCATTTAAGTTTGGAGCAAAAGAGAAGAAGAAGAGATGTAATTAATTATGAAATAGGGTCAGGCAAACAACTGTTTTGTTTCAGTTAGTTCAGCTACTGAGCTGTGAGCTTCTAATAACTATTCCAGAATAAACACATGATTGTTAATTAAGTGCCAAATGATCACGTGTGAACATTTTCAGTTTTTTGAAAGTGTGAGGATCCTCCAGTTACAGAGTCCTCCAAAACCCAAACAATACATCTTAAAAACGTTGATTTATTATGGCCGTTTGCTACTATTATGTCTGCACAGGCACACATATATTTTTTTTTTCCTTCAGTACCATTGTTTTCCTCCTTCCTCTTCACTATATATGTGATATCCACCAACTGGAGACCATATAGAGGAAATGATGGTGATACAATACTGTGGAAATAATCGTGCTTTACTGGGGATAGGATCATGAATTGTACCCTAAGTGAGAGTTGTATGTTGTGGGTTGGTTCTTCAGACAAACACTTTCTCCTTAATTTGTAGCCCTTCTAAAAAATCACACAAGAAGTTACTTTTCATATGGGGCAAATGCTTTTGTAAAGATCACTGTCTTTTTCTTCCCAGCCCTGCTGAAAGTATTTTCATTTAATTTCTACGTCTACTCTTTTATTTCCTGCAGAGAAAGTATATAACAACTTTCTGAGATGAAGAATTAACTGAGATGAGGAATACTCCTAAGTGATCCCTGCAGTTTTTGATTCTTTTTCCAACTCTGGTCTTTTTATTATAATTACTGTTATTTTTGGCTCAATGTTCCTATCTCTGATTCACACTCCAGCTATTCAGAATCATTTGAAACCTCTTCAGATTTGCTCTGAGTACTAAGTGAGTCCTTAAACTAAGGAGCCGTTGATCCAACTTAGGACCTCTCATCTCACAAGGGGAGATGGGCCTTCAAACTGTATTTCTGCAAACTGCATCTGACCTGGGCCAGGATTATATGCCCCATTCTTAGAGAAGAGGTGGTGGACTGGGAAGGAATTGGTTCAATTACAATTCTAATTTTAAACCTGTGTTTGATTCAAAACTTTTATTTGGGTAGCAAACAGAGGACCAACTGATCTTGCTTTGTCCTTAACCTATATTTGGACCAGCTTGTGTGTTTATGTGTGCTTTCAAGTTACTTGTTAACTTACTGGGGGCCCATGAATTCCATAGAGCCTACTTAGTCAAGGGCTACTCAGAGGTGGTTTTGCCAGTTCCTTTCTCTGAAATATAGCCTATAGCACCTGGTATTCAGTCTCCCATCCAAGTACTAACCAGGGCTGACCGTGCCTAGCTTCTTAGATCAGATGGGATTTGGTGCCTTTAGGGTACTTAGGCTTACTTATGTTAAATTTGGATTGTGCCATGTAACATTACATGGCCTGTACATCAGTCAGTTTCCACTGCCCAGAGAGCTGTCTTCTTTTCAAGCTCATCCCCGGAGTGTCAGTTTCATTGAGGTCGAAGCCCTATAAAACCCTGAAGAATGGAGTGCACTGTAGAAAAGGAATGATAGGAAATCTTACAGAGTGATGATGTGAGTTGTAGAGAAGGGGATTGTGAATGGAGAAGCAAACATTTTGCCTGGATGTGAAAACAGGAGGGAAAGAGAGTACTGAAAGTGGTTGAACAAACTAGTTAAAACCTTGTTAGCCTGCCTAGCTTTGGAGCATTTGTACTTGAAGAGATGGTCCTGGAACTGTACATTGGATTCAGTCTTCCTGGACTGTTTGCTTAAATAAAACAGCATTTTTTATTCTCTACTGTGTTGCCTTTGTTTTTGTCTATATATGCAAAGGATCACCATTGTTCAGCAAATGTGCTTGCAACAGGATTACTGCTCAGCAGGGGTAGGAAGCCTGAGGCCTTCCAGATGTTGGTGGATTGCAGATTTTGTCAGGCCTAGCCAGCAAAGGCAGTGGTGGGAGGCTGATGGGAAGTTGTGGCCCACCAACATCTGGAGGACCAAGTATTCCTACATACCTCCTGGGCAGCTTGCTTGAGTCCACTTTGAATACTTTGACTTGTGTGTTAGTGTACTGAGTGTGCCTGGATGGGGTGATTTTGAGCCTTACTAGATATAGATTCTAAAAGCTTTATGGTTTTTGTTCTACTGACTTCATTCTTTTTGAACATGCCATTCTCTCCCAAGTTTGTCTGATTTCCTCTAGGTCAAATCAAAATCTTTATGTAGCACAATAGGCAAGTAGTAAAAAGATGTCCATCCATCTGTATTGGAGGACCAATTCCAAATGTTACTTCCAAAATAGCTATAATTTGTTTTGGAAAGAAATTTGCTGTCAGTAGCTTAGGGTTTTGTTTTGTTTGTTTAAGAAAATAAAACTATTCTACTCATCCTCCAAGAAGCTAAGCATGTCATATATTATTACTCAGAAAAAGCCCCATTAGGTAGGTTAGTCTCAGAGATGGTCTCATCAGCCCAAGTCAGACACTGTCCACTCTACCATACTGGTTTTCATTGGCTTTGGCTCCTCCTGGAACCCTTCCCATTCCTGAAAAATAAGGAATCACTCACACATACACACAAAGCTAAGGTAAGATAAAAGAGCTTTGCTCTTTGAGCCCTCCCTGTTATTTTTCTGCCACTGTGTCCTATGAATCCCAGGAAAGCAATGCAAGGTAACTGTTTGTCTGGGGGCTGACTACTGGTCATCACATATTGCATGGGGTTCTTACTCCCCAAAGCCATTGGCTGTGGTGAAGTTGACACTTGGGTATAGGGATCTTATTTGCAAAGCAAATGCATAGGTTTGGTCATGGTGTCGATGCAGAGGACCTAGGAGTCTTGGTGGACCACAAGCCGAACATGAGCCAGCAGTGTGATGCAGCAGTCAAGAAAGCCAATGCGATTCTTGGTTGCATTAGTAGGAGTATGGTGTCTAGATCAAGGGGAGTAATAGTACCACTCTATTCTGCTTTGCTTAGACCTCATCTGAAATACTGTGTCCAGTTCTGGGCACCTCATTTCAAGAAGGATATTGACAAGCTGGAGCGTGTCCAGAGGAGGGAGGTCAAAATGGTGAAAGGTCTGGAAGCCATGCCCTATGAGGAGCGGCTTAGTGAGCTGGGTATTTTTAGTCTGCAGAAGAGAAAGTTAAGAGGGGAGTTGATAGTCATTTTTAATATTTGAAGGAATGTCATGTTGAGGGGGGAGCAGGCTTGTTTTCCACTGCTCCAGAGGCTAAGACAAGGAGCAATGGATTCAAGCTGTAGGAAAGGAGATTCCACCTGAACCTCAGGAAGGACTTCCTGATGGTCAAAGCTGTCCAGCAATGGAATATGCTGCCTGGGAGTGTGGTGGAATCTCCTTCTTTGGAGGTTTATAAGCAGAGGCTGGATGGCCATCAGTTGGGAGTGCTTTTATGTGTATTCCTGCATGGCAGGGGGTTGGACTGGATGGTCTCTTCCAACTCTATGGTTCTATGATTCTGGGAGGTTTAACACCATGTTGCTTCTTTCTTTCCTAGGATGTACACAGTTCCTTTATATTCTGATGCTTCCTTCAGTGCACTAGCAAGTGGCTTTTGTATTAACATGAAGTCAGAGAAGCTGTTCTGCTCTTTCAGATAACAATCCCCCCAGCTGCCCCCTTGCTGTCATAGAGCTAATTTGTTGCACTCAGTGATGGATGCCCCCATGAAGTAGAAGCCACATTACAGGCTGAATGAAACACAAATTGCAGCGGTCTTCCGATCCAACCATTCAACAGTTTCCACAACCAAAAGAAAAGGGCACTAGGGGTGGAGAAATGCAGTTCTTATCAAAGTGCTCTTTTGGAAACAGTCAGATAAAAATTCCACTTAAATATTTATGTCCAGCTAACGTAACCAAGATTGCAGTTAAAAAAATATGTATTTCTGATACGGAGGAATGTTTCTACTAAAGTGGACAGCAGTTCCACTTCGCCATTTCAGTGATTTCATTGGGAGATAAGGCCCCAGTATTCTACCCAGTTAGCTCAGAATAAGCCCTATTGAATGTCTACATTCTACACAAAACCAGTGGGATCCAAGTATTTACCCCACTCTTCCATCAAAGAATTCTGGCTTCTTTTTATTTAAATAATAATAATAATAATAATAATAATAATAATAATAATAATAATAATAATAATAATAATACAATTTATTTATATCCCGCCTCTCCCCATGGATCGAGGTGGTACCACAACAATACATTTAAAAAAAACTCCATGGATTTTTATCCTGCTTTCCTATCAGTAAAAATCAAAAGTTGTGGCCTAAGTGGCCACAGCTGTCAGATAAAAGAACAGCATACGAAAACTCCAGCACCAGGAGTATGCAACTAAAAATCTCATCCTGTGTGTTGCCTTCAAGTGGCCTGTGGATTTATGGTGACCCCATGGTTTCCAAAGGGTTTTACTTAGAAGAATACTCAGAGGTGGTTTTGTCAGTTTCTTCTTCTGAAATATAGCCTACAACACTTGATATTCATTGGCAATCTCCCATTGGTCATGAGTTAACTTGGTGCCCATTGATTCTATGTGAGCCAGCTATAACTTATTAAGATGATTCCTACCCAGTGAGTACTAAAAAGAATGGAAATATTAAAAAACAAAAGTAGTATCACTCCTAGGCAAAAGTCTCATGAGGTTTGAGTAAGTGACTAGTAAGTGAATTTATTTAGGATTGCTGGGTAAGCATATGATGTTCAAATGAAGAAAAAATCTGGTTGCCAGTACATATCAGATCAAAAGTGTAGCAGGTATTCCTCTAGGCCCAAATCGGGGGTATAGCTGTGGCAGGGGAAGAACATTGACCCTCCAAAATAAGAATTTGGCTACCTATGAAATTTCTCTTCATTCCTCAAATGTTTAGCATTGGATTAACTTGAAACTTCTGTTGAGCATTTAGAAATACAGTTTAAGCATCCAAAGAAAGGGCCAGGCAGATTTGCCAAGGGAATGAGAACAAAGCAAATATAAGGGTTTGAGATGTGAATGGTTTTCAGCGTTTCACTCTCTGTAGTTTTAGAAATTTGGGTAGTCACTGGGGAGGCAGAATTCCTATTGGCAGGGAAAAACCTTCCTCTTTTCACACCTGGTAGCTATACCTCTGACCAGAATAGATGCATCATTGCAGAAGGAGGCTTTCAGAAGAGCAACTGCTCTCCTCATTACAGCTTGTAAAGGAGCCAGAGACTTCAAGCTTCCTCCTGCTCTGCTTTTAACATGCTCACGGATCAGAAACTGTCCTTGCTCAAAAGGAGATATGCTCTGATTTCACCTGGTGTTTGTGGATCCTCTTTATGTGTCCCTAGCCTCTGACACAGGCCCTTTCCACACCGGGGGGGGGGTAAAAAACGGTGTAGGGCGACCTCTGACAGAGGTCATCTACACCGTAAAGTGGATTGGAGTGGACTACTTTTGCGTAGTTCCACACCCTGATCCACGCTAGGGCAACCGGAAGTGGTGGCGCCACGTGCTTTTTAAAAACCACTTTTCCGGAGGTTTTTAAAAAGCACGGGGCGTGCAGCCCTGTCGCAGCACCCGGTGTGGATTTGCAGGCGCGCGTAAGGGCGTGCCTGCAGATCTGCTGGGGGCAGGCTTTCCGGCTGGCGGGCTTCTCCGGTTGGTGGAGAGCCTCCGTTAGTCGTAAGCCGCCATTTTGGGCGCCGCAGGATGCTGCGGGACGCTGAGGAGTGTGGAGCAGCAAAAACGCGCTGCTCCACATGGCAATGGACTTACCCATTTTCAGGTAAGCTCCGTTGTAGTGTGTTTTCGCCCGTTTTTTCCTCCGTGTGTGGAAAGGGCCTCAGATTATTTCTCATCAAAGCTGAGCTCCCTTTTGTTTCTGAAGAGGGGCCTGTTTTTCTGCTTAAAAAAATGAGAAGATACTTTCCCCCTCTTTCAGCAATGGTTGTCCCCCTGATATAAGATCACCTCTTCCATTCTAAGCCCAGGACAGTAGAGGGAGTGAAATTTTAGCACTTTCTGTGTAGAGAGCTTTTAATAAAATGTCTAGAAAGGTCCTTGAATTACCAACCTTGGGGAACAGGTAATAAAAGAACAGGAAGCAACATGGATAACCAACAGTGCTTGGGAAAGGTACTTTTTCTGGACTACAGTGCCTAGAATGCTGAGGGGGTTCTGGGTGTTGTAGTCCAAAATGACTTCTCCCAGGCTCTGATTATAGCACTAATAAGGCAGGAGTAAAAAAGCACAAGGTGCCAATAAACTATTTCTCATGCAATTAGTACCAGTTAGTCTTTCTTGAGACCATAATAATGTGTCTTCTTGTTGGGTGTGAATAGTGCCTTGGCAAAAGTCAAAGCAAATGACCATCATTTTCATAGCAGTTTTACACCCCCCACCCCGACTCCCGTGGGGGCAGAAGCTCTGAGCCAGCCTTGCTTTCAAAGGCAAGGGAGGGTCTGAGACTCAGGGATGCCAAGACTCTACATAGACCTATGGGGACATCTTGTGGCCTATTTTGTGAACGTCAACTATTTAAGTTGAGCTAGAGTTAAGATGCTGTTACAAAGAAATAGACATGTCTTGTAGCATAAAAAGGAATGAGAGGGAGAAAGAATGTAGCAGCACCTTTCAGACACTGGTTTTTGTTTTGGCATGAGCTTACATGGATATAAACCCACTGCTTCAAATGCAGAACAGAGTGATATCCTGGCCCCAGGATACAAAACATGTTAACACAGTTGGGAGAGTGGGAGTGGGGTGGAATGTAATGGGATGCAAATCACGTCCCTTGCTCTAAATATTCAAAGGGCTGGTCTTTCAGGCCTTTCCAGTCTTTACAGTGGTCAGTTAGTGCTGATGTGCAAAAGTAATAAATCTACTGACCAAAAGTCAGTTTCCTTGAGTTCAAAATCTTCTCTGAGAAGATTCCTTTTCTTACATAAGCGATACCAAGAATTCTTGTATTCATATATGTAGTGTGCCATGAAGCTGCTGTCTTGTGTTCATACCTCTGTTAATGGATTAGAATTTGTGAATATAATTCAATCCAGCTCTTTCCACTCTTGCTTTGTAATTTCTTTATTCAAGGACTGCAGTCTTTAAATCCTGTACTTTATGTCCAAGGAGGTTGAAGCGTTTTCATAGAATCATAGAAATGTAGAGTTGGAAGAGACCACAGGGGCCATCCAGTCCAACCCCCTGCCATGCAGGAACACCCTCAAAGCACTCCCAACAGATGGCCATCCAGCCTCTGCTTAAAAACCTCCAAAGAAGGAGACTCCACTACACTCCGAGGCAACATATTCCACTGCCGGACAACCCTGACCGTCAGGAAGTTCTTCCTGAGGTTCAAGTGGAATCTCCTTTCCTGCAGCTTGAATCCATTGCTCCTTGTCCTGGTCTCTGGAGCAGCAGAAAACAAGCCCTCTCCTTCCTCTACGTGGCATCCCTTCAAATATTTAAACATGGCTATCATGTCCCCTCTTAACCTCCTCTTCTGCAGACTAAACATACCCAGCTCTCTAAGTCTATCCCCATAGGGCATGGTTTCCAGGCCTCTCACCATTTTGGTCGCCCTCCTCTGGACTTGCTCCAGCTTGTCAATATCCCTCTTGAATTGGGGTGCCCAGAACTGGACACAGTATTCAAGATGAGGTCTAACCAAAGCAGAGTAGAGTGGTACCAGTACCTCCCTCGATCTAGACACCATACTCCTATTGATGCAGCCAAGAATTGCATTGGCTTTCTTGGCTGCCGCATCACACTGCTGACTCATGTTCAGCTTGTGGTCTATGAAAACTCCTAGATTCCTTTCACACATACTGCTATCCAGCCAGTTTTGCAACTGTTGAGGGAAACAATATGCGTCTGTCCTTCAGGTACCACAAGACTTTTGTTTTTTACTTTCTATATAATAATTACATTTTTTCCCCTGACAATTCTTTCTGCTTCTTAAAATTACTGAATTAAATAAGCCTCAATAACACCTTTCTGCCTAGGAAACTGATACTGTGAAAGTGGTTCTTCATTTTTGTAAGGCATCTAAAACTTGAGGGATATGTGTGCCATCTCTTGCATGAGAAAATTCTAGGAAGTTATGGGCCAATAGCACAGGCCACTGACTTGCATCTCACTATTTGATGCTCATGGCCCCCTGGGTGTTGCTGGATTACATCTCCCAATAGCCCAAGTCACTAGGTGAGGGTCGATGGTATTTGTAGTCCAACAGCTCCTAGAGGGCCACACATTTCTCATCTCTGCTGTAGAAGATGTATTACCAAATCTCCTGATGTACTGGCCATTATATAGAAGAGCAAGCAGTGTCGACCTGCTCATTAAATCAGGCTAGGTGCCTGCCTCCAGTGCCAGAAAGACGTAGGTGGCTCCTTGAGTGTGGGCAACTACTGATACAAGGAGTTATGTCACTCCCAGATTGCTTACTCCAGGATGGCTTTCCAGATAGTTTGGGGACATTTTGAAGCAGCTGATGAAGTAGGACAACAAAGGATTAATCATGTCTGTCACTGCCAAACCAGGATAGTTTGAAGGCATGCAGATGATGTTGGGGCTTGTAAGGGAATCTGCCCTTTGGGGATTTAAGAATGGAGTTCACAGTAGAATAAGGACAGGATTTTATTGATTACAGCATGCCAGGCAGATAGAAGCATTCCAGCTAACAATGTGGCACTGAAGCAAACACACTGGACCTTTAATACCAGTTCTGGAAAATCTACTTGGCAACAACATACAACAGCATAACAGCAAATCATGGGAGTATATTGCATATATTTTAGAAAATGGTTAAACAATCATTGAAGTATGACAGAAAACTACCAAGGAAGCATGAGGTAAAAACTATTCAAGTTGAACCTTTGCCTTACATTTTGTTTTTGTTACTGGATGAGGATCAAAATTCTATATGACTGCTTGATGTGAGATTCTGTTGGATTCCCAAAAGCCCAGTAAATCTGTAGCTTCTAAAATTTGAGAATACTTTTCCTTCAGGAATACTTTGTCTTCAACATGGCTTTACCTTACTTTGGTCTTATGATAGCCTTCTGACCTTTCCATAACAGAGTGCAACTCCTAGCATTCTTTACCATTGGCTATTTTGGCTTGGGCTGATAGGAGCTGCAGTCCAACAATGTTTGAATGGTTGCACAATGCCCAACCTATCCTAGAAAAATGAGGTCTAATGACGTGCCTCAGGGTTTTGTCTTGGGTTCAGTGATGTTTAACATCTTTATAAAAGACTTGGATGGTGGAATAGAAGTTAAGCTTATCAAATCTGCAGATGACGCCAGATGGAAGAAGGTGGGTTTGGGAATACCCTAGAGAACAGGACCAGAATTCAAAAAGCCAAAAGTAACCAAATGAATTTCAACAGGGATAAATGTAAGTAGTATAGGGAGAAGTATTTCCCATCTAACAAAAAAAATTTAGTGACAAGTGGTCCTGCCCCTTTTGGGGGGCAGCTTTTTAATCCTACCTCCCCAATTTTTGGGATACTCCTTAAGATAATTTTGAGGGTTACCCTTTGAGCCCCACTCCTGGTCTCCCCTAGGTTCTGAGGATTTTGGAAATTCCCTGAGGTCCTCCCACAAGTCTGTGAGAACCCTCCTAACCACTAGGCCCTTGTGAATCTCAGATTTCCCCAAGAGGGTGGCCACCTTTGTTTCACAAAACTGAGCTTATCTCTGGACCCCTGACCACTAGGAATAAGTTCTGAGGTGGTCAGAGCTACCTTGAGGGAATGGAGGTGCTTTTAGTGTGACAACCAGCAGCCATCTTTGACTCATAAAATTTGATTTTCAGGGTGGGGTGTTCCCCTCTCCAAATTTGTCTTGGGATGTTGACCACTAGGAACAGGTTCCAAAGCCAGTGGCACTTCCCTGGAGTATGGTGGCACTTTTAGTGCAACAAGCAGTGGCCATCTTTGTTGTGCAAACGTATTTTTCAGGTGGTGATATTACAGCTCTCTGAGCTGATCTCAGCATCTCCAGTGGAGATGAGTAGGTTTCCAGATCAGTAAAACCACATAGAATTCTCAAGGAAGGTCATATCTGAAGGTCACACTCATATCTGAGCTTCACAGCTCTGAGGGGCAGGGGCAGGGACAGCACGGAGGGGTGGGGTCACTTTCTCCTCCTCTAAAGGCATGTTTTCCAGAATGGTTTCATTTTTCAGTGCCATCGATTGGTCCAGTTCTCCCCCATCCCTATCCTCAGGAATATGTGAGTGATTTGAACTACAGGCTGCATTATGATTATGATTTTCCTACCAAAGTAAATGGGTGAAAAGCATCAGCAATATGGGATGCCAAACTTGTGAGATCCAACATTGAACCAGGAGACAAAGTTCTAGAATGTAATTTGAATCCCTGGGGAATCCAGAAATTGACTAACCAATGGGAACCAACTCTACATATAGAGTAGATTGATAAAAAGCTTCCAATGTATACAGTGCAAGCTGAAGGTGGTGAAGGTCTTATTTTAATGTTGCACAGAGGCTTTCTGGATTAATTTTTTCATTCGAGGAACAGCCTCAATCCAGATGTTCCTGTTAGCTACAGAACCAGACAGAAAATGAAGGCTGCAATGATTTTAATAGAAGGTGAAGATTCACTGGAACTTCCATTTCATCAAAATGTAAAGCTTTGGCAAGGGAATTCAACCCAACTCCATTATCTCAGGAGACCATTATAACTTCAAGTGCTCACAAGGAGAAGGAGACTCAAAGCAATGTATTCTACTGTGATTGAGCCTCTCAGTACCATACCTCTTTAACAAATTAAGAGGAAAAGAACAATGAGGTATACTGTGGATCTCAAAGAATTAGAACCAAGCCTGCAAAACTTACTATGTTTTGAGTTTTTCAGCAACACAAAATACTATGAGTCTTCAGTGAATGAATGCATATTGCAATATATGCTAATTTCCTTTCAAATTTTGTAAATATATAATGCAAGGTTCGTTTTGATCATAGCATTATGGAATAACTGTTGGAACAACAGCATTTGAGGAGGGGAGAATGTAACCTCTATGAATTACTGGTTTGGCCCATTGGATAGGGAAACCCTAAGGGCCTGTATGGATCCCTCCATCTTTCAGGAGTTCCTGCATGGCAGAGGGTTGGACTAGATGGTCCTTGTGGACCACCCTTATAACTCTAAAGTTCTGTGATTCTAGGTCAGGAACAGAAGACAGAAATTCCCTTTGCTTGTAAGCCCTTTGTGTTCACAGATCTGCAGGAGTGAATCTTAACCAGGTAATTAATTTTAGCTAAGTGAGTTAGTCAAGTTCCCAGATTCTGATTTAGATGGCTCCTTCAAACATTTGCTTCCCAAAGAATATCCTGGCTGGTGGCTTGTCTTTTATAGTGTTTACTAACAAGGCAAACAAAAGATAGTTATTAATAGAGATGTGCATGGATTCCTGGTTTTGAGGCAGATCCTGATTCAGCACTTCCAAAAGTGACCTGCTTCTTCTTGGATTTATTCACAGTTAATCCACTTCTACGTGATTTCTGAACATGAGTCAAGACTCAGAAATCTGAAGGTTTATCTTCACTATAATCATTAAAAAAAAGAGAGTGTATTTTCCCCTCTCAAATATGTAGGAAACTTGTTGCTGTTGCGTGCCTTCAAATTGTTTCCAACTTATCATGACCCTATGATGGGGTTTTCTGGGGGGTTTCTAGGGGCATGACATGCCTAAGGTCACCCAGTGGGAAGGGAATTGAGCCCTGGTCTCTAGGATTGTAGTGCAGTACACAAACCCCTACACTACACTGGCTCTGTAGGAAACTAGCAGGGTTAAATATTCCCTTGGGAGGTTTAGCAGTCCCTTCAGCTGGCGTTAAATCTGCCAAATTAAAAAGATGGATGCAGATATAGGTGTGGGTGCTATGTACATTTATTTTTTTTCTCAAACTGCCAATGCATTTTAAAAATACTTTAGACAAATTTGAAGAAATTTTCAAGCTTTACAATATATTAGTATTATGCCTGCAAAGTTCAAATTGAACAAAGAGGTATCCGAGGCCAAAGAATGCAACAGTTCAGAACGACAGGGTAGAGTTTATGTACTGTACACTATAGAGGCTAGGGAGATAACAATTATAGCTGTGCATTGAGCCCTAATCCAATTCAGAACCTGATCCAGCCATTCATAGTTGTTCTCCTTCTATACTAAGGAGATCCAGACTCACCTCAATCTGATCTGGGTGCCAGAACAGCATCACAATTCTCAGATGTGGAGCACACTCCTCCTATTCACTTCTATAGTGGTAAATCTAAAATGGCTGTAACTTTTATTTCTTCACATGTATGGATGAAAATTTAAAGTTTCAGTATACAGTGAAGAAGAGAATAACTCTGCCAAATTACCTAGTTAGCTCCAGTGGCTTGTGCATTCAGAAGCTGCAAAAGTGCTGCTTTTTTACCTGTTGTTTCAAAAAGTACAAAGAAAGAAACTGTTGCTGTTGTTAACCAGTCCATCTTGCTAGTTGTCCTGGCGACATTTCTCCAGTCTATTTTGGCATTTTCCTAAAGCTTTGAGAATCCAAGCATCTCTGGGTGAAAAAGAAATCCTTCCAAACACTTAAGGCAGCATGTTGCTGAGGAAGGAAGACTGGCAAGAAGGCATGGCTTCAGACTTGTGATCAGGAGAGAAGAAGAAATAGAGTGTTTTAACTTTTTTCATTCTATCAGTTCCTAAAGTTGGGAGATTAAATGTTACAGAGTGGGAAGAAGGGGCTGGGAATGAAGAGAGGATATGTGTGAGATCCTTTGACATTGGGGAACTTTTTGTCAAGAGTTGAGGTACAGTTATGGAGAGATCGCTGATGCCTAATAAAGACCCTTTTCATACCTTACCTTTTCGCGGTGCTGGGGTGCAGTGCTTGTGCGAGCAGTATCTGGCTTCCCTGCCTGTTCAGCTCTGCATGCGCTTCCTGCTCATGCAAGAACCCTGCCTCTTCCTTTCGCCTGGGACCTTTCCCAGCCTGCACTGGATAGGAAGTGCAACAAGCCCGGCTCCAGAGGCTCTGCATGGCAGGTAAGTGCATGCGGGGGCCCAGAGCGATGTGCAACCATGCAGCATTTTTGGCTTCAAGCGGCAAATGAAAAAATGTGTGCACAGTCCGCGTCAGGCCCTTGAGTGTTGTACAAATGTGAGTGTGTCGTGTGGACTGCTCCTCACATGTGTGTGATGCTCAAGGGGCCCTTTTGCATCAGAAATGCCATGCGAAAAGAGCCAAAAAGAAGGAGCTCTAGAAAAGGAATTATTTCCCTTTCCTTTGCCATCAAGTGCTTAGACATAACTCTTTTGAATGAAAATAGTTTTCTACTTTTTGGTCTAGGCTAGCCCTGAGCAATGCAAGAAAAACCCCAAGGTTGGTTTAAATCCCCCCCAAAAGGTGGACTGGGTCTCCTGAACTTAAAATGGTATTATAACGCAAATCAATGGAGATATATTATAGATGGAGTAACAGGAAAGGGGAATTTAGATTGGTTAGAGATGGAAACAATAGAATTAGGGAAGAGCTTGGAGAATTTATTTTTTTATTTTTTATATTATCATTGTTGGTATTATTATTGTTGTTGTTGTTGTTGTTTTGGAATCCTGTTAAAAGGGAAATGGAAAAAAATAGAAAACCCCTTTTTGAAAAATGTGTTAGAGATTTGGAAGAAAAATAAGGAAAAGTTAATACCTGCTACTTCACCATTAACCCCAGCAGTGATGGTGGAAAAATTTCAAGTGAATTGAGAGGTGAATTAGAGAAGGAATTAAAGGAGCAGAGAATATACAAGTTAAAAGACTGGATGAATATAATGATGAATAAAGATAAAATAAAGGAGAGACTAAAGATATCATGGCTTAATTATATTCAGTTAGAGTAGTGGACAAGGAATTGGAATAGGAATAATAAGAAATTTAGAGAGTGTATTAAATTTGAACAAATGATTAATCGAAGAGAAAGTATGAAGGAAAATGAAATTTTGAAGGGTACCACAAGAGAAATATATAAAATGTTGTCAAAACATAAAGATCAAGTGGAATATCTTAGAAAAATATGGGAGGAAGAATTAGTACAAAAATAGATATTCAAGATTGGGAAAAAAGATTGGGATTAGGATCATTTAAAAAATTCATCTGTACAGATAAAAGAGAATTATTATAAATTGGTTTAGGGATGGTATCTAACACCTGTAAGGTTAAATCACATAGATAAGAATTACTCAAGGTTGTGTTGGAGGGGTTGCCAAGAAACTGGTACTTATATTCATATGTGTTGGAGTTGTCAATGTGTACAGAAATTTTGGCAAATGGCATTTAAAGAGATAAAAGAGATAACAGGAATTGATTTAGAAATATGTCCTAGTATAGCATTGTTATCTGTATATGATAAGGTTAATTGTACCCAGGCAATGAAGAATCTAATTACAAATTTATTAGCTGCAGAAAGGTTAGTTATATCAAGAAAATGGAAAATTCAAGGAGATTTTCAAACAGAGGAGTCGTATAAAGAAGTGTGGAAAATCACAATTAATAAGTTAACGTGGAATTAAGGTCAAAAAAGGAATAATGAAAGGGAATGATTTTGAAGCAATATGGAAGATATTTGTGGAAAAGGTGTTAGTAAAAGAGGAAGGTGTCACACCTCCACAAGAAGAGTTACAATTTCAGAAGGTGGAGTAATTTGGTGCATAATTGGATCTGGGGATAGGGTACAGTTAGTAATAGTAATAGGTTAAATTTAATTTGAAAACAATAGAAATAAGAATGAAATTACTGATAGTATATTTTTTAAAACGTTCAGTATGGGAATAAATAACAACAATAGGAGAACGAGATTTAGATATATATTGAACCAAAATATATAATCAGTATGATTTATAATATGTTGAATAAGTAATATTATGTAAATGGATTTAAAGAGAAATAGAAATATAAGCATTTTTTTTGTTGTAACCTTTTTTCCTTCACTTTTATTTTTATCGCCTTATGTATTTTTTGTGTTTTTTCTTTTCTTATAATTAAATTAAAATAAACAAACTCCAAGGTTACTGAAGAGCAAAGTGGGAGGCAAGGAAACCTATAATATCAGTGACATCACACACAGCCCTCATGATCAAACACAGCAGTTGGAATTCTCATGGGACTCTCTTTCCATGGATTGCAAGCAAGGGCTGTGGCTGAAGTCCGTTCCAACTTTTCCCTGTGTACCTCTCTATGAAGTGTCTTGGCATGGGAAGGGGAGGGGTTTAGGAGGCGCTTACATTGGCCTTTCCCCTCCTATGGGGATATCTGTTAATGAAAAGCACTCTGGATGCCTCTTTGGAGGCATGCAACACCATGTGAGAACAAGTTGGCACAATCCAATCCCAGAACTGTCCAGAAGCAGGTCAGTTGGTTTCAAGATTTGTTCAAATCACATGCATGGCCCTAGTTACAACACATGAAATATAGTTTAAGACTTTCTTCAGAAGTGAACCATGGCACCAGGAAGGAGGAAGCCCGGTCAATGTACTTGTATATTGGACAGGCTCACATGTGCTCATAAACACATTCACCTAAATAGAGGCTGGCATTCTGCCTGGGACTTATGTCTTTGCAAATGGCCTTCTGTGTGTGCAAAATTGAATTGACTAGTTTCACAATTCACCTTGGGGGTGCCATGACATTCCAGCTATCCATTGTGCAATGGTAACCAGTTGAGTAATAGATGCACCATAGCCCAATGTATCCAGATTAGAAGAGGAGCATTGGATGGACTGTTCCCATAAGCATGTGTGTACTTATTTCACTTTGTGTGCATGTATAGTAGTTACTATATTAAATGTATAAGGACAGCCTAAATTTTCTCTTACATACAAGATGTAGGTTAAAGGTTTCAAGATATATAATGTCTGTGTGTGTGCACACACTAGCCACTACATTAAATTAGTCTGCATGAGTAATATTAGATGTCTATATGTAACCCTTCTGGCTGATCTAGCATGCCATGGAGTGGCAGCAGAAGTTCTGAGGCAGAACATTTCTCATTTAGTTGTAAGGGAAGCCCTCACTTTTTGATCCCTCATTATTGGGCAACTTGCTCTTTTGATGCTTCCAAAAAAACAACAAGTTCCATTAATTCAATGGGGATTCCACTCTTTCATCAGTTCTTCTTTCCTATGGAGGCTCACTTGGAACAGCTTCCATGCATATGCTGTTTGCAATGCAAGCTGAGAGAGGGAAAAAATGCTAAGCAGCTGAGAGACTTTGCAAGCCATATCAGTATAGATATAGGTATACAAGTCAGATCTGACTTGATTTGATTTGATTTGATTTGAACACCCCTAACCATGACAGCAAAAGCAAAGAATAAAGTGGCAATCCAGAAAGGAATCTTTCTCAGCTGTGGTCTGGGCTAGATGGACTAAGAGCCCCTTCAGTGACAAAAATTATGCCTTGAGTAGTGTTTGAATGCCACCATTTGTGTGGGTTTCTTGCAGAGTAGTTTGATGACAACACCTACTCACCCAGCATGATTCCACACACCTCTTGCAAGGAGGTGTGCTTTGTCTTTCACAGCAGCAGCCCAAGAAACATATCTCCTCCCCTTCCTCACGGAAACAGAGCAAAGGGACCAGCAGATGACTGGCCTACAGCTGTGGTTCCAGCAAAAAAGATCTGTTGGGCAAAGAACCAGGTTTATATTGTATTCAGAAGGTGGAGAAGCCAGCTGGCTCTCTTTAGCATAGCCTGCAAGCTAGCAGAAGAAATCATGTTTTTAGCCACAGCTTCAGCTCTGACCTGGAGCTTTAAGGAGGCCTTTGGAGTTAATGAAATCCTATTCTTACATGCTTATTCTCCAGTGTGTGACCACCGTCCTCCTGTTGCAGGGTCCATGGATTGCAAAGAAACCTTTGGTCCCTTGCTCTGCATCACTGGAAGAATGACACTAATTCTCTGGTCTGTTGCTCTGAAGGAGCACCCAGTGAAGTCATTTATTATCCCTTTCCAGCTGTGCAGCCTGAAGAATCTCATGTGGTTTCAATCTCTGTCAATTAGATTAGAACACATTGTGTAAAATGGATTTAATCTGCCTCTTTTTGCAGGCTAAATTAATCAATAAGCTGTCACCAAATGGCCACACTTTCTCTCGCTCCTTCTCTCTCAGCAGGAAAATGCATTCTCCAAAAGGCTCTCTGAATGGAACTTTAATCATTTAGTTTCAGCAAAACACCAGCACACTTAGCCCCCAATAAATCTCAATTTCCCTCCACAAAGATCTGGAAAACACTGGCCTAATTGCTACAAGATGCAGAAAGGGCTGTTGGTCCAATCTTACTGCTTTCAAATAATAGTTTAGGTAGTTACTTGGCCTTGCCTCATTATGCAGTTTTAGGGTTAGGATTTTGGTTTAATTCTTATGGCAACATGCTACTGAATACTGGGATTTGCAGTTTAAGGAGATGCATTTATCTGTCATTGATGGCAGTACCTTTCTGTCATGGTTGGATTGCACGCTCCTGTGAGAGAAGAAGCTATGCTGATATTAGCAGTATGCAGGTAGTGTCTGTTACCCTGTTTACTGGGGGTCCTGTGAGGGAAGCCTAAATGGGCTCTCAAAATATCAAAAGGTGGGGACATTAGCACAGAGCACAAGTTAGCAAAGCGAGAGGCAAGGCAACGCAGCAGAATCTTTTACCCAGTGTCTATGGGGTCAGGCTAAGCCAAGAAGCAAACCGGAGTTTAAGAATAATTGTGATCTTTATTAAAATACAGACAAACAGTGTATGCAACACACTCACACAGATTAACTATGGAAAAATAAAAGTTTGAGTGGGACAGAGGGAATTTTAAGAGGGATTGTTGATTTGGGTGATACTACAACTGTCCTGAAGCCCAGGTAGATCACTGCGAAGGTTCGAAGGTGCGTAGTCTCAGTACGTGGGACTGAGGGGACAGCTCGCCAAACAAAGCGGCAGCAAGGCGGGATGGAAGTCCAGAGTGATCCAAGAAAGGTCTCAGACTCAAGGGTTTTTATAGGGAGAATGTAGCCGTAGGCCATTCCATACTTAAGGAAAAACAATGAGTTTGGGGCTGGAGACAAAGCCTCCGAAAGGTCAGAATTTAGCATGATTGAGTTAAGTCCGAATTGACAAAGAAATAGACAGTATGCAAATGCACAGTGCTTGACAGTTGAGAATTCAGCTTGCCAAGTTGCCTGCATGGGGCAGGGAGTTCTTTGTGAGCAGCGTGCATACATAATAGCGTGTTTGCCGAGAGGTCTCCTAAAGCATCAGGACGGCTATGTTTGGCCAGCCTGTATTGTTTAGAATATTGCAGCAATTATCGGCTGTGCCTGTCTTGCGAGCTTGTCTGGTTGCCTCGCAGACACGTGGAGAGAGAGAGGTGGTGGAAGAGAGCTGAATTATTGATATCAAAATGATATCTGACATCCCTTAAGTCAGGGCTGGGCAATGGCAATAACATGTCTTCCACGTCAGACAGGCTTTTGTGGAAGAGTGAGAGTAAATGTGCCAAATAACTACTGGGCACCTGCAGTAGTGTTTGTGTGTGCGTGCGTGCATGGGTGGATGGGTAACACTGGGGGAGGATCTCTCAGAGAAAATGGCAGTGGCACCATAGCTAATACTTGACAGTACTGTGCAGAAGGAGGCATGGTAAACCCCTTTTGAATGTCTTCTGCCACAAAAACCCTGTGAGGAGAAAATCTAAAATGAAATAAGAGGTAGTGCCAGAAGATGGCACTCTCAGGTTAGATGGCACTCAGTGAGATTCTAGGGTACAGTGGAAAACAACTATGAATAGCTCTGTGGTTAATGATGCAACTGGACTCAAGCCAAAAGGACATTCAGCTGTTGACATGCTCAGGGGGAAAAGGAAAGTCTGAAGCTGCACAGCACATATTAAAGTGAGAAGCAAGAATCATGGGAGGCTAGACATTGTAAAACAAGAAATGGAACATATAAACATTGCAATACTTGGGGTGAGTGAGGTGAAGTGAAAAAGAATGGGACAATTTGAGTTAGAAAATTACACAGTGTTTTACTCAGGAAATGGAAATCTAAGAGTAAATGAGGCGACATTAATAGTGAGAAGAGATGTAGCAAAAGGAACCAAAGTATATAATGCAAAGTCTGACTGAATAATATCAATACAATTTCAGGGAAAACCCATCAATATAACCATAATTCAAGTATATGCTCCAACAGGTGACTGGCATGCAAAAGTTGGAAAGAGAACAGAATGAAATATTGTAGGAAAATTTGGCCTAGGATAAAAAAAAGAAAGAAAAAAGAAAGAAAAAAAAGCAGGAAAGTTATTGAATTTTGTGAGGCCAACAGTTTCACAAGTCTTTTGGTGCCTTGGGTCAATGGGACTGGAAACGTACTTGGGGGGTTCTGGCAGATGTACTGAAAAAAAGTAACTTTTCTGAGATCCAAAATTGACACATATACCAGTGTAAACTGCAATTAATGCATATAAGGTACAAATCCCACCTCTTCAGTGGCAAGTGGGCAATTCCATTGATTCATCTATTAGATTTGCTACAAGACAGAACCGAAAAATAGCCTTACCTTTGTTCAGAATGAGCGGTTCCCTGATCACTTCCATTTAATGGTTCAATGTCCACTTCCCTCCCTGCTCTGCCAAAATGTCACTTGGAATGTTTGCAAACAGGAGAAGGACACCATCCATGGCTGTTTGCTTAAAGATCTTCGTGTTTTGTGCCAAGTGAGTCTGCAGGACTGTGTGTCTTTATGTGCTGTCTGACTGTGAAACACAGTAATACCGAGATCTCCTTTCAGAGCTCACTGCTAAGTAACACAGCTTCAACTGTTTGCCACATACAGGGGATGAGACAGCTTTCCCCAAAGAGAAAAATACTGCATTGGTCACCAAGAGAATTTTTAAAAGGAGGTTATTGAAAATACGCCAGTGTTTACTTGTTGGCATTTTGCATGTCTATCAAATTATTCCTTTTGGGAAACTCCTGGCAAATGCCTCAAGAGCACCTTTGTGTGACAGGGAACAAGAGGGGTGTGTACGCTTGGTCTTCCATGGAATGAAAATTGATGACCTGGCAGGCCCAGGACTTTCTGCCATCTGAGTTAAGCCAGCAGTTGCTTTCTCCTGCACTGACCCCCTTCTCTTCCTCCTCCTCATCCCCCCAACAGTACTTCCTGAAGTAGCACTTGCACCTTATGGGCTCACCAAGGCCATCATGAACCCCATAAGACCTCAGGGACTGACTGTAACAAGACTACACACTATAGAATTAAAAGATGGCAGTGACTAAAACAGAGATTCCAGGTTAGGTTAATATTTCCCTGCCCAGCAGATTCCTAGTATTATAAATACCTTAACAATAAACAAATATGTGAAAATCTACATTATAGAAACAGTGCAACAGTTGAGTGCTGAGGAGCCCTGGAAGCTGAGAAAGAAGGAAGAACAATATTGGAATTAAGGGGCAAAATATATCTGATGAGAGCAACTGCTAGGTTGTTTATGCATCCATCCCAGCAAGGATGGAGATGTTTTGAGCAGTTACATTCATAACCCCATATCCTTGGCCGTGCCATCTGAGTCTTCTGGGAACTGAAATCCAAAACACACGAAGGGCTTCTTACAGTCCCTTGCCATGCTACCTGAGTCTCAGGTAGGTCTAATTTTAGCATTTAAGAGGCTAGTTCAGAGCTTTCCAGACTTTTCATGTTGGTGACACACTTTTTTAGACAAGCATCATTTCATGCCACACTAATTCAGTTTTACTAGCAAACCAGAGGTTAAACTAACCCCTTATACACACATAAATTGTAGTAGCAAAATGTTTCGGGACACAACATATCTCATGAAGACCTTTCATATATTTTTAAAAATGTATGATTTATAAATAATAACATACATTTCCAAGATTGTAGGCAACACACCTACACGCTTCAGGTGATACACTAATATGTCACAGCACACCATTTGGAAAGCCCTGGACTAGTTGAATCATTCCCTCCTCAGCCTTTCTTTACTGGGCTATGTCACATTGATGGCACCACTTTTCTTCTTGTGTAGCCCCAAGGCCAGAAGAGAAGACAGCTATGAAGCAAGTGCCTCAAGTAGTGGAGTGTGGAATAAGAATGATTCAGACTCCCCTCAGCTCTACACCCCAGGTCATCTCAAGGTTCAAGGATGCCTTTGAGTGAATTCCAGCAGACACGCCTGATGGCATCAGCAATGGTCTGATCAGCAAGACTCCATTTAAGTGCCCCAAAATGCCCCATACCAATGTTGCACATCTACATTTTTACTATTATGATTGATTTTAGCTATGTTTTTATTCATGGAGTAAGCTGGGTCCTTGTGCTGTCTTCCATCCCTTCTATGGAGAGTGGGACATCATCATAGCCCTGATTTTCCATGGTTTCCCAATGAAGCACAACCAAGAATTCCACTCCACAGACGTTTATTGGTCAGAAACCAATAACAACAACAAACCAATAACCAATTCCAAAGCTCAGAAAGCCCAGACTCTCCACCCTTCACTCATTCACAGGATAGTGACAAGGCCTTCCAAGCTCTATCATTGTTAGATTAGCAGTCTTCAGGTTGTAGGATGTTTGTTTGCCAGGAGGAAGGTAAGTCAGGGCAGGATCAGGTTCTCCCCTGTTCTCAACTCAACCAGAGGTCAGGTCTGTGGGGCAGGGTGAGTCTATGCAGAATCAGGTCCCACTCACTATAACTGGAGTAGATAGACAGGGTGTCTAGTTGTTTCCTAGCACTGGCAGAAGTAGCTGGCTGTCCTGCAGAGTTTTTATAGGTATGGCAGACGGGCCCCATCTAGTACAGAGAGGAGTCTCCACCAGCTCTTGAGAACTAATTTGAAGGGTACAGGAGCTAGGCTAGCTGGATCTCATGAGTTGAGAAGCCAGACTTTGGAGGAGAGGTTGCTGAACAGTCCTTCCATGATCTCCTCCCCCTCAGAAAGACATTACCTTCTGGATAACTTGTTGGCTCTTGTTGGCTCTCCCTTATTCCCTTGTCCCTACCTCCTCTGTAGCAGTCTTCCTAGACTGGGACAAATCCACCACATTTTGAGTACTTCTCCCTTTCCTATCCTGACTACAGCCTCAATTTTTACCTGTCCTGCCCCACCTCCAGTGTTCAGTCCCCAGCATCTCCACAGGTGACTGGTCAACTGTACAGATGTCAACATTCTTCTCATGACTGATCATTACAGCAGTCAGAAGCCATCTCTGTTTGGCAGAAGCAGTAGGAGAAGGGGGGATAGCAGTGTGGGGGGGGCTATCCCTGCCCAGACCTTTATTGGGAGAAAGGCAGGGTTTCTTTTGTTATCATTTTATTTTATTTTAAACCAATATCCCATATTTCTTCCAGCATGGGACCCAGAGTAGCTTACAACAGAGATGAAAACAAAGCACACCTAAAAACCTGACAATAAAACGTTTTCCTCATAACATACATACTTCATAAGCATTCTGGGAAATATAGAAAGTAAGTCACATCCCAGTGCTTCATGGCATTGTGAGGCTATTTTGGCATTGAGCCCCTGGAAGATGTCTGGACATTGCATTACTCACACCTCTTAGGTCCCTCGTATTCCTGTTTACATGGGAATCAGGCATACCTGTGATTTGAAAAATGCGGCTACATTCCATCACCTCTTCAGCATGGGCAGGAAGTGGGTGGTAACCATATCTGTCAAATCTGCTAATGGCTGTGATATGTATTATCTTTATTGTGTACTTCTCAGCTGCTTTTCATTCAATTTTGTTCTAACAGAATAATTTGTGATTTGACATAACTTTGTTTTATATGTTGCTTCTTTTTAAAAAAAACTAAGCTTGTCATGACCCACCTAAGTGCCATCTTTGGAAGAATGGTGGATTGTAAATAAAATAAAATAAAATAAATAACTAAATAAGTAAGTAACAAAATATAATATGTACATTGAGAAATCTCAGATAACTAAGATCTGCCATACCGTTATTCTTCTGAATTATTCAGTGGGATTCCTCTTAGACGCTAAGACTGGCCCTTCACCTTTTAGTCTGCAGCCCTACTTCCTCACTGTTTTAGTGCCCCAAACAACCACTTTTACAAAACCAGAAATGAATTTCTAGTCACTTCTTGGATTGGGTTGGAGGGGGCATGGTTGGCAGTGCCCCTGGAGAATCCCAAGGCCAGAATATTGACTCTCAGACCTGCCACAGTTGCCCACTCCTGCTCTAGAGCAAATACATTTACTACTGTGGCATCAAAAACTTTGATTTCCTATCAGTTTACCCTCAGCTATTAGCTGTTCCGTGAAGATTAAGATCTCATTTCTCTAGATTTCATTCCAGACTTATTTTTACAGTAGGGGTTAACATTATTCATTTTGACACAAGGCACAACCAATATTTCCTTCAAGTGCTGACTATTGTTACTCTTTAACATGATGGTTTTAGAGTTTCAACCATTGCCTTCAGTATTATTTTTCTTTGCAACTTAACTGTGTAAAGACCTACTTTCTAAAATGAACTGGACATTGATACCTGCAGGCAGAGAGTCTGTTGTGTTTCTTTATAGAGGAGGAAATCATTCTAACAGAAGGAGCCAGTTCCACTTCTCTGTGTAAAAGGCATCTGAAACAAAGAATGATGGTACCACTTTATATAGTTGTACTTCTCCAGTCTGATGGAGATAGCCAAAGATACACACTTTTTTTTTGTTTTTATGTTTAAAAAAACACAAAAACATATTCCTCAGGTGTTTTCTCATGCTTTGATCACACTTGTAATCTCTCTACAGTGGAAGCACACATGGGTGAGATTGGTGATAACATGAAATATACTTATTGATATAGGGTGCATGTGATGTGATGGATCGTGGTGGCACTTAATTCATTTATCAATTGTGCAGAAATATACCCCTTTAGAAAGATAAAGAAATTTGACATTGGAATTCTGCCAAGGACTTTTTGTTTTGATCATGTATGTCTTCATGTGTAAACCATGCTAATATCATTGCTGGAAAATACAGAGTTTGTTATAACTTGATTCAAAGGAATATAAATGTTAAACAAAGTTGGCTGCTTGGCAATATGCTGTAATAATAATACTAATAATGAAAAAATCTGTATGCAGGAAGAAAAACTTTTTTTTAATATATGCTAAAAATCTTTTAAAACTTGAAACCATTTCTGTTACACCACATTTCCTGGGAGAGGAGAAGTTTGTGTATACTCTCCATGCTTGCCTTATGGTTAAAAAAAAAAAAAAAGGCCACCCACCCAAGGATAAAATAATTTCTAACCCTCTAACCCTGATTCAGAGGCCATGGCTAATTCTGTACTTTTTAATTTTTTTAACATCATCCTTAAAAATGTTGGTTGATGGACCTTGGTCTACTTTACCCAAATAGGCTGATAGCTGGCATCAATTAGGCATCCCTGCTTTTCTCATATTTGGTATCATCTATCAAAGTGAGCTGGTGAAAAAAACTTGAACTAAAACAGTTGAAGAAAGAAAACTCAAGGCCTGAAAACTAAAGAATTAAGAGCGATTACTTCCTCTTGCCATGCCAAATGTAACCTGCTACGATTCTGAGCAAAAAAAACCCCAACCTCTTCATGGAAGCCCCCATGCTTAGGCAGCATGTTCATTGGGTATGATGGCTGGGAACAATGGGAGCTGTCATATCATACATCTGGGG
The DNA here is from genome assembly GCA_948474755.1 of Ctenosaura bakeri. Taxonomy (NCBI): domain Eukaryota; kingdom Metazoa; phylum Chordata; class Lepidosauria; order Squamata; family Iguanidae; genus Ctenosaura; species Ctenosaura bakeri. Next base: position 158,319 of record CAOLHI010001124.1, read on the forward strand.
GATGCCAAGTTGGGAAAGACTGCTCTGCAGAGCAAGGCCAACTCAAGACACTATGCTACCTGAGGCAAAAGACAAGATGATATACTCCATTCCACATTCAGTCATAAACTGACCTAGCAATTGAGTTTGAGATCAGCATTGGTCTTCTCTGCCCCTAAGAGCAGCATGAGAATAGGAGTGGGGGCAGGAAGCAGGACAGCCACACACAGCATTTTTCTCCAACAGGACAATGTTCAGGAAGAAATGGTTGGGGAACTCACATTGCTGCATTTGCCGAGGTGGATTCCTCACTCTGCCTAATGGTAGGGCCAACCCTGCTACAGTGTATATGGAGAGGCATTTACTTACCTGGGCTCAATCAGGAGGGATTTTTTCAGCCAAAAATGCAATTTTTCTCCTAATTTGGGACTCGTTTCTTGAAGTGTATTTGCTTCTCCTACCAACTAACCTCAAAACTTCAGTCCCTGGTTTTACTATTTGAGATGAAGTGCCAACCTGTACAGGGGAAAAGTTCCAGGGATCTTTTCCTTAGCAAGAATCACCATATCCAAGCCAGGATTAGAGAAGACCCGCCACAGGGTTGATTCTCAGGCTGGGAAACGTTCCATCAAATGATATTTGACACCAGGGAGCTTTCCTTGCCCAAAGCCCCCTTTGAATGAGTAGGAATTGCCAAAAAGTGCAGTTGAATCTTGGGCAGATGCTTACACTGGATCGTACCCAAGATGGAAACAAACCCTGCAGCAGGTTTGGACAAGAAGAAAGCTCTCTCTCTTTTTTTTCTCCACTAAAAAGGAGACAGTTTCTTGTTAGGATTCCAGGGGAAGGGACTGTTTTAAGCTCTTGTGGAGAAGTAATGACAAACTAGGACAGATGTAATTAAAAGCAGACAAGCAATACATAGCTCTGCTAAAACCACTGTAGAGCTTAAATGGCACTGAGAAAGTGTGCTGGCAAAATAAATATTTGCGGGATGTGTGAATAGCCCAAGTAACAATCAGTATATAGGATGCTTACATAGGCACACTGATCCAACAAAGTATCTCTTCAGGCCAGCTGTAAGCACAGCTTTTCTTTCCCAGTGATATTCAATTATTCCTAAGAGAAACAACTGATTATAGTACATATGAAAGAGTGTGCAAGATACCATGCAAGCCTCACCTGTCTTCTTGCAATTACTATCAGTACCTACTATTCCACTTTAGAATAAGGGCCTGTTCTTACTGGCTGGACAATAGCAGTTGCAAAGCATCTGTGTTTGGAGTTAAAAAGCAGCTGAAACCAAATTAATTCTGGGTACACACTTAAACTATGCACATATTTTAGCAGCAGCACCCAACCATAATCCAAAGCATATCTGGGACATATTAATTCAATAGATGTTTGGAGGATAAAATGTTATGGAGATAGTTTGGAGAAGACATCAAGTCTTGGAAAAGAATATTATGGCAGGTTCACGGGATGTTTTTAGTTGAAGGCCAGAGTCCAGAAGATTCCTTCCTTCTTCTCTCATAAGAACAGAGCTTCAGTAGAAGCGGCACTTTTCTCCATGTCTGTTTTATTACTGTGTGCCAATAGTACCATTTAAGCAATCTTGGAATCCTCCAGAGGAAGCCAGGCTCTTCCATGTTCTCTCTGTGACAATGTAACTGCCTTAGCAGCCATTCCTAAGCGAGAGATTATATTTTGCAGAGATTTTTATATACTCTCCTAAACTACAATTTCTCTAGATTCTTTGGGAGCAGGTAGCATCACATACAGCTAAACTAGTGTAATGCAGTGCTTCTCAGGTTATGTGTTGTGGGAGATTGGCAACCTTTTTTTCCTAATGTGCCAAGGACTTCAGATTGTGTCCATTGGTTACAACTTTATAACTGTTTCTTTCCCCAAATTTTGCCATGGACTGACAGCTAATAGCTCATGGACCAGCACTCATCTGTAAGACAATCACTTTGAGTAACACTGGTATAATGTAACTGTTGACTGTTCCTATTCCTTCCCATTATGTTGACTTTTTAGACAAGCAATGTCAGCTATGCAAATAACAAATCTAATAAACACATATCTAACAAATATTGCAGTTCAATGTGTATTCAGATTATAGTCCTGAGTTCAGTTCCACCATATAGCACTGGCTGAACCAGTAGAAGCTATGCTCACAACATGAAAATTCCAGTGCCGTCAATATATACTTGGGTTTTTTTACTTGCATGCTTTTTCTCACACTCACACATCTATCTTAGCTGTCACGCTGTTTCTTTAACACCAGAGTTCGAAATGTGAATGCCAAATGAAATGTTTCTATTCATTGAAAAGCACAGCTTTTTCACTTTCAGCTCATAATAAATCAGGTGTTCTTAGAAGCCTTGATCCCATTTTATTAAGAGAGAAACTAACGTGATAAAATTACTCAGAATCTTGCCTGCCAACTCTCAGCTATCTTCTGTGAAAGCTTGGGCAGGACTGCAAAATAAAACAACCAAAGCACTATTTTTACATTTTATTTCATGTGTCTCTGTATGCTTCTATAAACCATAAAATATCATCAGATTTGAAACTGTATAACAAAAAAATGAGGGAGAGAGAATGAAAATCTGATCAATCTTGACACTGATGCTTGGGGGTGTAGCAAAATTCAACCCTTCTGTCTTCCTGGTTTTCGCTGGCATAGGGCTTTGAGCTCTGTGCCTAGAAGAAAACTGCTTTTCCTGCCCTTGTTAAAGGGAGTAATTCAAGACAACCATGGACAATCCTTCCCTGGTACAGAAGAGTAGGGAAGGCCTCCTTCTACAGACACTTAAGTCCATCCAGAATAGTTAATAAGAAAAACCCTTACCTACCTGTAGGAGGGTTTTCAGAATATAATGTATGGAATTGACTGCCTCTGTTTTTTAAATAAAGTATTTATGAAGCTTGTATTTAGGGCCGGTTTTTATGCACAAAGATGTGCATGTTTTGCAGGTGGTTTTGACCAGGAGGACAATGACATACAGGGGAGGGAGGCGATGGGAAGCTCCATTGCCCTCACCTTAAAGTCTGGCACTCCCATCTTCATTATCATCTGGTCTGTCCCAACACAGACCTTCTGTGTTTCATTTACAGAAATAAAAATGGGCAAATATTCACTGCAGAGACAGAAAGCATTCCTCTGAGCATGGGTGGGTGTGGTTCTCAAGTACTATTTTGGACCAGACAGAGATGCTAAAAAGCAGGACGAATGAGGTACTTGCTTTCCTGTGTCTGCAAAAAGTTGCTCCAGCTCTCTAAAACTGTCATGCAGATGTAAAATGCCTGAAAAACAGGCAATAGTAAAAGGCTTAAGAATTCAGTTTTGGCTTTTAAATATCTTACCCTTGCTTCCAATTATATCCTCCTGTTCTTTTCAAATTTATACCTCACTCTTTTAATAATTTGAAAATTCTGCAAGTAAAAGGAGCTACAAACAAGCCCCCCATGAATTAAGAATAATCACACAGAGAAATTTAATGCAAAGTACACAAATTGCTGTGTGTGTTATGATGTCTATGCATGAGGTATTGTCAAGCAGAGTCTGAGCTACTGTAGTGCAAGGTCTGGTTTCCCCTGTGTCGCACATAGTTTTTTTGGTGCACAGTGTGAAGGAACCTTGGACGTAATTCTTTCTTATACTCTCCCACTCCTTCTTTCTCTGTGGGAGCATAAGGAAGAAAGACAGACAGTAAAATGCCCTCTCTGATTGACAGCGGATGCCTGGCAGAGACAGTGCAACATCCTCATCTAGGACAAAATCTAAAACCCACTGAGATCAGTGGATAGCCTCCCATTCATGTCAATGGACTTTTCCAACCGGGCCATTGAAATAACACTTCTTAACCAACTGAAAGGCAGACTGGAGCAGAGTGTTTCACTTCAAAAGCTGCAGTCCAAGCTGATGCTACTTCATTGGCAGATATCTTTCAAGCTTCACAGATATGCAGAACTGAGATCAATGGGGAAGGATATCCAATCCACTCCAGTTTAAGGAGCTGGATGTCCTATTTTCAGTACCCTGTTAGACCGTGTCAAAAGCACCATAGTGAGTGTTTGCTTGCAGAGTAGCAGGCAGGTCAACATTGTAGCAGAAGTCTCCTCTAGTCTCCCAGTTTCGGCTTTAATCCATTGAGCAGCCAAACAAAGCGGAAGCAAAGTGCCAGGAACCCAGTGCCCAGGAGATCTCCTAGGGCAGTGAGGTAGGGGATAGAGAAGTTGTCTGGGTCCAGGCCCTTTCTCCACATCAGCCGCACGAGAAGGTCAGCCATGTAGAGCAGAATTCCCACCTGCAAACAGAAATATATAGGTATTCGCCATCAGGATGCTATAAGGGGTGTTGATCATAGCATTTGGCGGGCTCACAACAGTGAAGCACATATGAACTTTTGCCATCAGTTTCATGGTCTGCAAAAAGATCTAAGGCTGAGCCCAAGCCTCCCTCCTTCCAGTTTTACCATTCCCATTCACAGGTTATTGAGTGTTTGTACGTGTGTGCAAGACAGTGATGGGCAATCTTTGACTCCTCCTCCTTTTGCCATTCCCTTGAGGCTACTGGGAACTGGTGTCCAACATGCAGCAGGCCAGATTCAACAGCCAACTGGGGAGTATGAGTGAAAGTGGACAAAAGAGTGGTAATCTTGTTGCTTGTGGCTACTTTTTTTTCTTCAGCTAGAAGTTACCATTTCCTTCCTGCTACAATGGCAAGCAAAGCAACAGGCAGACCAAGGACAGGAGATTTGCCTTCACTTGGCCCCAAGACAAAAGTACTTCACCAGAAAGAGGGCAGCATTGAGCCTGCTTACTGCTTTGCTTGAAAGGGATGGGTATGTGTGTGTGGGAACAGGAGCCACCAGCTGCCAAGGCATAGGGGGACACCACGGGGAAACCATGACATAAAAGGAGAATGGTGTGTGCCCCTCACTCCAGCTTTGTCTCATTTTGAGCCAAATATATCTTTTAAAAAAAATTCTCTGCCCTAAAAGTTTCATGAGAAAAGTTAAGACCCTAGAATCTCCCTGTCTTTATGGGAGGAAAGTGAAAGAGGCCCAGTGTAGATGAAACAGATGGTCTACATCAAGTTCTACATCCCGGGTAAAACAGACTGTGAGAACATAGTCAGCCAACACTTATGCAAGTTTCACTGATTCAATGGCTCCACTCTCGATGGGATAAACAGTTGTATTTAGGCCATTTGTGTATTCCAGATGGAAAAGAGAGGGCAAGAGCTTGAATGTAACATTCTGCAATTTTCCAGAGAGGCATCTCTAGCACAATTCTCACTAGAAATATGTACAAAGGAAGCTATGATTTCAAGTGAATGCTGTCACTTCAGCAACAGTAAAAGGACTGGGCTCAGGATGGTATCACAAACCAGAAAAAAAGGCAGTGATAACTGGCACAGCCATAGACAGCTACAGCATACACGATGTAGAACTCATTCTTATGCTTCAAGTCCATTTCTGATTACCTGCAAGACAGCAGCCATCAGATAAAATGCCACAAATGTGAAGGTGAGTGCTGTGTGGCCTGCCTGGAAGGTACGGATGGTGTAGAGGAACACTAGGTGCCCCGGGATCACTAGAAGGATCAGGACGCGAGCTGACTTTGAATTTACTCCTGCAGAGAAGGAAAACAAGTTTTATTACATGGAATATGACATAAGTACTCTTCAAACAGTATGGCATCTTTTGGCAGTGATTATAAGTTCAATGATCCGAGTAGCCCAGCTATCTGTCAATGAATTTCTAAGAGGTTCAAAAGCATCAGAAGTATTCATCAATGCAAACAAAATAAGAAATCAACAGAGAGTTGAAGGGAAGTGTGGAAAATGGTGGGTAAGTGACAGGGAGAAGTGGTGGAAGTGGGGGGAAGAGAGACAGAAGAATTGAGGGGAATGTGGTTAGGACCGCTGTGAGTGGTAAGAGGGAGTCTGTTGTTTTAGGTGAGGATGTTAGAGCTACCATCCTGTTGTTGATATATACTCAAACACTTGGCTTATGTGAGTACATGTGCTTTTAACTTCATTTTTAAGTATTAATTACACTTCACAGTTCTTCATTGGAAGTATTCAATATCTGCTTGTGCAATGCTTCCTCACCACATTGTAGGAGTGCATCATAGTGTCAACACACTCCTCGGCCATTTATAGCCTGGGAGGGCAAGGAGGCACTAGAGAAAGAGCAGTTGACACCCTCCAGGTTCATTCAGAGGGAGCATTTCATTGTTTTTCCTTAGACAGCCAGCAGTGGTCCCCAATTTAGTTTGGCGGAGGACAAGGAGGGTCTGGACTCAGCGGGCTTACCCACTACGACTCCTGGAACATCACTTTACCGTATTTGCTGGTGTATAAGACGTACCAGTATAAGACACACCCTATTTATATGCCAGCAAATACTAGTTGCCAGTATATAAGACACACTTCATTTTCAAACAGTATTTTTCAGGGGGAAAAGGGAGCCTTATATGCCACCAAATACAGTAACTTTAGAGCCACTTTAAGTGATTTCCTGTAATTACTTTCTCCATGTGGCAAGCTATCCTGTAAAGTCATCTGCCACTTAGATTGGGAGATAATCTCAATGGCACATCTACATTAGATTGATAAAGAGAAGGTGGTATCAGAAGGATTATTTTATTTTCTGTCAGAGCAAAAAAAATCAAAGCTAGGAATTAGAGGCAACAGTGGTTCAAAAATGTGATTTCTATCCTGCTAGAAGTTATATAATTTTCTTCAATTTATTTAGGACAAATCAATGCTGCATAACAAAATAATTACTACTTTTCTTGTTTAACTATTCTGGGGTTGATACATTATGAGTGAAGAAAACTGACTTATGCATGAATTTCAGGAGCTTTTGGCATTCCAGCTGCAGTTTTTTTCACATGTGAAATTGCAAAATGTCAATAGGAGCCACTCTTAGGCAGCTGTCAGGGTCCCAGCAAGACCCACTGCTGTGCAACCAAACCAAACCAAATCAACCAACCAATCAATCAAACAAACAAACAAAATACTGGCTTAGCCTGGGCAGCTGAGTTTGGGAGAGGGGTGGTGTTACTTTAATGGATTTTAATCACACAGACTTGATGGGTCTGAAGCTGAATCAGACACTATGGTTAAAATATGAATTTGACCAGCTTAAACCACTTATGCTAAAGTAGCATGTAAACTAGGGCAGCTTGGAGCTCTCAGTCCCCAAAGATACATTTCCATCTTTTTGTAGGAATACCATCTTGTATATATTATTCCCTGTAGTTCCTGTTCATGGGGCTAGAAATCCCAGGGCAGGCTTTGAAACCCAAATATTTTCCTTCTCTTCAAGACTAAGGTCACACAGATGTGGTATCACAACACACTCCTAATCAGCATCATCTTAGATAGCGGTTTAAAGATTTATGGCCATGAAATTAATGAAAATTCAGGTTAAAATAAGTTAGTTGTAAAGGTGCTACCAGATTCCCCTCCACCCCTCTTTCTTTTCTAATCCTAACCATCTGAACTTGAAAATAAACTCTCCCAGGGGAACTATTAGGTGGTGACTGTGGTCAGATCAGCCCACTGCTGGGGTACAGAGCAGATGTGGCATTCTTCCCTTCCCCCTGTACTGCCCCCCCTCTCTCATATGGCTAACTGGGGCTTCTAGTCTTTCACAAAATTCTGAACTTTATTTCATATGTCTGCTATAATCCTTCAAGCCTCAGGGTTTCTTCAAGCTCTCTCACACCTCCTTCTTGTGCATGGATGCAAGGACCAGCATGCAGAGAATTCAGTTTGCTACTAATATTTATCCCTTCATTTAAAAGATTTGTATCCTGTGAAAAAGATGTATTTCAAGGGGAAAAAAATCTTTTATCAACAATGCATCACAAGAATAAAACAGCAGATATGTTTGCAAGTAAGTCCTGAATCAGTAGAAGTTAAAGGGATTTGGAAAGAAAAAAATGTAAAGAAAAGGGAGCCCTGGTGGCGCAGTGGTTAAAGGCCGGTACTGCAGCCACAAGGTTGTGAGTTTGATCCTGCCAGGCTCCAGGTTGACTCACTCAGCCTTCCATCCTTCTGCAGGTCGGTAAAATGAATACTTGGCTTGTTGGGAGCAATTAGCTAATACACTGTAAACCGCTTAGAGAACACTTAGCTGATAAATGGTATAGAAATACACATGTTATTGCTACATGCTAAAAGATCTTCACTTGGCAATGAGAAGATACAGAAAAAAACCACACAAGTACTGGGTGGGGATGGGAAAAAGGGTGCCAGGAACAGAGTATGAGAAAATGGATGCCATTAGTTCCCTTTTCATTTGTCAGCTTGGATTGAGGACCAATGCCAGGGAAGGAGAAGAATGTTAAACTTTTCTGCAGTCCATTGAGTTTCTCCTGCTACATTCCCACAATTTTTTTTCCAGATGATAAATGTACATCCAGAATCCTAAGCTGGGGACAAAAAAAGAAAAGAAAAGAAAAGAAAACCAAAAAACAAACAAACCCAAAAACAGCTAGAGGGAGGGAATTGTAATGGAGAAATCTGGCCAATGAAAATGGTTTAGTAGTCCCTTCTTGCCTGCCACTTCTGCAATACAAATCATGCCTCATTCCATAGCTTTGTGTTAATAATCTGGATCAACTAAGCAGAGACAAACAGAGACTGTATGTATACAACTCTGGCCTCACAGGCAAGGAGAAGAATACTAACAAATCCAAACGGTGATTCCTTGCCCTGTACAAAATGACAAAAAAATCCTCAAGAAATTTCCTCTAGTCCATGACTGGATATCCCAGTGTTTTATTTAAGAAATTATGCAGCAGTTGAAGTCACTGAATCATAGAAGGACTATGGTGCTGTTGGAAGGAAAAGTTAACTTCCTCCTCGATATAATTTCCCTGAGAGAAATTGCCCCACAATTTATCTGTCCCATAAGGCATAGCAGACCATAATGCCTTGCTTGTTGTCACATCTTGTTGGCCCTATTCTTTGTCACAATTTGTCACCTTAAGGAATGTGTAAAAATTTCAGTGTTCAAAGTCAATACAAAATGAGTAGGATGAAAAATGAGAGGGTCTCGTGTTTAGACATAGGAATAAATATGAGCTGGCACCAAAAATCAGCTCTCTGCACCCCTCACTCACCCACTGGGTGACTGTGGATGGGTCACATACTCTCAGTCCCAGACAACCTCATGATAGGTTTGCTTTAGGGTTGTTGTGAGTTGGAAACAACTTGAGGACACACCACCACCACCACCACAACAACAAGAATAACAACTACAAACCTGAAGTGAAGAAGGTGGTACATGGGTTAGGCCAGTGCTGCCTCATCTTGTGTGGCAGGACTCCAGGCATGCTCCAAAAGTGCAGAAATGTGGAGATGCGACTAGCCTGGATAGCCACCAAATTGCCACCAACACCTGCAAAACAAAAGGTAGAGCCCAGCTATTAAACTACAGTGACAGCAGCAACAAGTTTCCCAACAGAATGATCTAGGGTAGTGCTTCGTAAACTATCTAATCTGGGGGCCAAGAGGGTTCCCCCCAATATTCCAGGTTCATTGATTACAACAGTTTAATTCCTCCCCAGAAACCTGTTGTGGATTGGCAACCGACAGTTCAAGGATTAACATCAGTCCATGGACTACCATCTTGAGAAGCACTGGCTTAGTGCTCCATAGGAGGATGGACATCCACTCAGCATCCAATCAGCAGCCACTCAGATGATATATTAATACGGGCACTTGATCCGAAACCTTGGCACTAGCTAAGATGTCTGCACCAGCATTCTGCACTACCTGAATCTTCTGTGAGGTCTTCAAGGGCACATAAACATAAATCTCTCCCTCCCTGTGAGTTCTTGCATGAACTAATAGAAAGGTGGCTGTATCCTGATTTACACCAGTTATACTTGGGTGCTGAACACATATCTGAGTTTCTTCTAGCTGTCTCATTCTAAAAATATGACGGAATGAGAAAAGCTGCCATTGACATCCCCCTTTTGGTACTTGACATCAGCGCTATGTACTCTTACACTTTTATCATGAAGTGGCTGTCATATAATCTTTGGCAAGGATAGTTATCTCCTCCAGGAAGTATCTGGCACAGCCTTTTCAGTGCAGATCCAACAGCTGCTTTCAGTTCCACTTCTCAGAAAGGAACATAGCCTGAAGACTCTTTTTATTTTTCACCAATTATTAAAGATAAAGCACAACAGAGCATAATCACATTGTTTTTCTGGAGGGATTGGACATGTCCTAACAGAGTGAATCAATTCCATCCATGTTGGACAAATTTATATGACAAATTTATTCTTTCCAAACCAATTCATTTTGGCTTAGTAGGGAAGCCACTTTTCTCATTCAGTGAATAGACTCATTCTATGGAACTATCACAGTACTGCTTGAGATATGTATGGGATGTCTCGTTCCTTGCAAGAACCACTCATGCTGAGACTGTGGGTTTTACTTGGGAACATGTATAGGAGTTGTGAGCAGGATTTTATGTAACATCTTGGTGAATTCCTCTTCATGTGGGTGCAGGCCCCAAGCTCAGACAAGATCAGGCTTCTACTTTACAATTGTACTAGGAAAACTACCTGGCCTCATGAGGGTTACAAATCCCCTAGTGTCCATCCCTAACCCAGTGCTCTTTCATCTTTCCTCTGCTCTTTCTTTTTTTTCTTCCCTGCCTCCACTTTTTTTAAAAAAAAAAACCCTTTCTGATCTTTCTTTTTCTCTATATCAGTCTGTATTCAAGCGTTATCTTGCCTTTATTTTCCTCTCCTTATTTACCTGGTAGCACCTTTTCTATCTCCCTCTCTCATTTCCTCCTTCACATTTTACCAGTACGAAGATTTTCAGGCAGGCCCTTTTCTTTTAACCCTTCCCTGTCCCTCATTTAATGATCCAAATCACTTGGAGGAGGAAGCATTGTATGAAACTGTGTAGAGGCTCTCTGGAGAAACGAATTATCTTACCTTGTTTGCACCTTTGTGCTTAAAGAAGGGTAGAGAAGTCTGCCATCTTGCAACTGAAGATGGCATTGCAGGCTACAGACAGATGTTAACTGACTTAAACTAATTAATCCATTTAAAAAATAATTCTAATTCCCCTCACCCAGGGCCTCTTAGTATGCACACCAAATTTCATGCATCCAGGTATGATGGCTATGGAGTCATGGTGGAGACAGACCCACACACTGCCACACATTCTCCTTTGTTATTATAGATATTCTTTTTGTAATACAGTTATATATTGCTTTACATAAACAGAATTCCAAGTTTGCTTAAAGTTATGTTTGTGTCAAATCATTCTGTTTAATCTTCAACTCTCATGGTGCAGCCTGGAATAGCTTAAACACTACACACCACACACTCCAGTGACATCTCGAGTGTCAGGGCAATGGTCTGTACAGGGGGGCATTGTTTTTACTATTTAGCAGTGACTCTTCAGGGTTTAGATTTGGCAGGGTCCTTCCCAGACCTGCCTGGAGATTCCACAGGAGTCAATGTGGGACTTTTTTCATACAGAACATCAATCTCATTACTGAAATACAGCCCCTCCCTGTACTCAGATGAATGTAATTATTAAACTGGACAGGATTTTAGTGACTGAATACTTTACAGATTTTTATGATCCTAAATTGCATGCTACTGCACGGGTGGAAACTGCATAACTCTCTAGATGTTGTTTAACTGCAGCTCCCAGTATTCCTTACCATTGGCTATATTTGCTAGACATGCTAGGACTTGCAGTTGAACAACATCTGGAAGTCTGCATAATCTCCACTTCTATGTTGCCATTTTATATTGAAGTAGGGTCTTATTTTGCTTGTGAACTGAAAAACTGAGATCCTTAATCTTCTAATCTTCTAATTTGCAATCTCCATTAATATATTATCTATGTATTAAAATATGTATTAATACAAAAACAAAAACTTATACACCCACATCCACATACCACCTTACCATTGATCACAGGAGTGAAAACAGCCATGCCTTGAAAATTTGGGTTTGTTATGGTTTTGTCCAAGATGAGCCCTCCAAGACTGTTTTAAAAAACAAACAAATATATGTAATATGAATATACCCTCTCTCCAGTAGTCCTCACTACCAAAGGACTGAATACATAACAAGTATCAGTTAGCTTCCCACCATGGCACTAGCTTTCTGCAGTGGTGGGATTTCATCATCCTGTGAGGCAAGAAGCTATGCTGATGGTAGCAGTGCTGCATGTAGGTTCTCCCATGTCAGACAGGCTAAATGTGCCAAACAACTACGGGGCAGCAGCAGCAGTGGGAGCAGGGCTGACACTGGAGGAGGATCTCTCAGAGAAAATGGTGGTGTCACCATAGCTAATACTTACTAGTATTGTGCAGGGAAATCCTATGATGAGACAATCTAAAATGAAACAGGAGATAGTGCCAAAAGATGAAACTCTCAGGTTGGATGGCACTCAATGAGCTACTTGGGCATGGCAGAGGACAACTATAAATAGTACTGTGGCTAATGATGCAACAGTACTCAAGCTGAAAGAATGTTCAGTTGCTGATGTGCTCACAGGGGAAAGGAGAATCCAAAGCTGCACAGACTTGGGATGATTACTGAAAAAGTCAAGGAAGAAAGTATAAAGGCAGGTTTACAGTTGAACATTAAGAAAACCAAAATAATGAACACAGATGATTTACCTAACTTTAAAGCAGAAGATGAAAGTCAAAGAATTCCTATACTTTGGCTCACTCATCAATCAAAATGGAGACTGCAGTGAAGAAATCAGAAGATGATTAGGACTTGGAAGGGAGCTATGAAGGAGCTAGAGAAGATCTTCAAGTGTAAAGATGTATCAGTGAATACCAAAGTTCAGATTGTCCTTGCCACTATATTTCTTATTTCTACGTATGGTTGTGAAGGCTGAACAGTGAAAAAAACTGGAACAAAAATAATCTCATGTGGTTCTGGAGAAGAGTTCTGCCAGACACCATGGACTTCTAAAAAAGACAAATAAATAGGTCCTAGAACAAATCAAATCTGAACTCTCTCTAGAAGTCAAGAAGACTAAACTTACACTGTTGTACTTTGGACTTACCACAAGAAGACACAACTTACTAGAAAAAGACAATAATGCTTGGTAAGAAAGAAGGCAGCAGGAATTGAAGAAGACTGCATTACAGAAGGATAGACCCATTCAAGGAAGCTATGGCCCTGATTCTGTGGGATCTGAGCTGAGCAGCTGATGATAGGGTGATGTTACCATACTCTACACCTCCATTCTGTGGGATGCCTTACTTTCATAACTGAACATATTTATATCTGGAAAACATGATCAAAGGCATGCTGGCCAGAAGAGTTTATCCTTAGACATGGTCGGGTCATAACTTCAGAAAGGATTTGGCAGGAAATCCAGATGCTAATGGGTTAATCCTTTAAACATCTCAGGCTCTGTGCAAATCCAAAAACAATGGCAGGCAAAACTGTTCAGGTGAAGCAATCAGAGAGAACAGGTTGCTTACCTGTAACTGTGGTTCTTCGAGTGGTCATCTGTGCCATCATACACTAGGAGCTTTAGCGCCTGCGCGGTAGCGTTCGGAAACTTCTAGAGCTTGTTCGCTTGGCGGGAACCCCTCCCCCACGCCGGTACTGCGCATGCTCCTCCCGCCGAGCAACGGTCTCTCCTCAGTTCTGTCGTCCGCCGTAGAACCTACAGGGACCTGAGAAAGAGGGGAGGAAGGGCGGGTGTGTATGATGGCACAGATGACCACTCGAAGAACCACAGTTACAGGTAAGCAACCTGTTCTTCTTCTTCGTGGTCTCTGTGCCTTCATACACTAGGAGACTGTGTAGCTTACCGGTCGGACGGCGGGTCAGGTCCTACAGCACGGAAGCCAACACCTCACGTCCAAACCGGGCATCTCTGCACGACCGGCAGTCGAGCCTGTAGTGGCGCACGAAGGTCGATGGTTGGGACCAGGTCGCCACACGGCAGAGTTCATGTAGGTCAACTCCTCGCAGGAGGGCCGTAGAAGTAGCCACCGCTCTGGTGGAGTGGGCTCGAAGCAGGACTGGCGGAGGCTTCCTCGCGAGCTCATACGCCAGTTGAATAGTCCTCACCACCCATTTGGAGAAGCGCTGGGTGGACACTTTGAGGCCCTTCCGACGTCGCCCATAGCAAACGAAGAGATGCGGCGTCTGTCGGAAGGAAGCAGTCCTGTCCATGTAGAAGGCCACGGCCCGACGCACGTCCAGGGAGTGGAGAGACCGCTCCAACGGTGTCGTCGGGTTCGGGAAGAAGGCAGGCAGGATGATGTCCTGGTTGAGATGGAAACTGGACACCACCTTAGGCAGGAACGAGATGTCAGGTCTCAGGACCACCTTGTCTCTGTGGAAGACCGTGAAGGGCTCATCGGATCGAAGAGCTGTGATCTCACCCGCTCGCCTCGCTGAGGTCACCGCTACCAAGAAGGCAGTTTTCATGGTCAGGAGCCTATCATCTGAGGTCGCCATCGGCTCGAAGGGCGGCTTCGTCAGCTGCGAGAGCACCAGCGAGAGGGACCACGGCGGTAGCGGCGGCGATACCGGCGGGTAGAGATGATGAAGTCCTTTCAGGAACCGCTTAACGGTATCGTTCCTGAAGAAGGCCGAGGCAGCCGACCGTGGCGGTTGGTATGCCACGATCGCGGAGAGATACACCTTCAGGGATGGAAACGCCAGCCCCTGTTGCCGGAGGTGCAGGAGGAAATGCAGGACGGTAGAGAGCCTCGCGGGTGATACCGGCTCACTCCTCTCGTTAGCGAAGGTCAGGAAGCGTCGCCACTTGTATTGATAGTTGCGACGGGTGGATTCCTTCCTGGCCGCGACGAGGATGGTACCGAGCACGGGATCGTCTAGTGCGATATCCTCCAGGCATGGAGGGCCAGGCGTGGCAGGTCCGGATGGAGGACTCGGCCGCCGGAGTGGGAGAGCAGGTCCGGTGTCGGTGGCAACCGGAGCAAGTCGTCTTGCGCGGCTTGTAGCAGGGGTGCGAACCAATGTTGCCTCGGCCAGTACGGGGCTACCAGGATCACGTCGGCTCGGTCGGCGAGGATCTTCGATATCGTCCGGCCGAGCAGCGGGAATGGCGGGAACGCGTAGAGGAGTTCCCCGGTCCACGGAAACTGGAAAGCGTCCCCGATGGAGGCACGATCGTGGCCCGCTCTGGAACAGAATCGGCGACACTTCGCGTTTTCCCTGGTCGCGAAGAGGTCGATCGATGGTTCGCCCCAGCGGTCCCGAATCAGTCTGAACGCCTCTCCGGAGAGAGACCATTCGTGATGGGATGAGGTGTCCCTGCTGAGGGTGTCTGCCGTGGTGTTCTCCTGCCCGGCCAGGTGAACCGCCACGGGATGCGTGTGCAGGCGAATGCACCATTCCCACAGGTCGAGCGCGATGTGGAGCAGGGTCGTGGAATGAGTCCCACCTTGTCTGTTGATGTAGCAGACGGCGGTGGTGTTGTCCGTCAGAATCAGGACCGTGCGCCCCGCCACGGCGTGGTGGAACGCCCGTAGGGCTTTCCAGACGGCGAGCAGCTCCAGCGCGTTGATATGGAGAGCAGTCTCGTCGTCGGTCCATCTGTCGCGGACTCTGAGATCGCCGCAGTGGGCACCCCATCCATACAGGGAGGCGTCGGTCGTTACCGTCACCTTCGGTGTCGGCTGTTGGAAAGGCATCCCTGAGATCAGATTGCGTCGCGACTGCCACCATCGGAGGGATGAGCGGACGTCTTCCGGCAGCTGCAGTCGGAGTGTCTGTTCGTCTCGCAGGGGATCGAATATGCGGACGAACCAGTGTTGAAGAGGTCTTGCTCTCAGCCTGGCGAGATATGTCACAGCGGTGGTCGCAGCCATGTAGCCCAAGAGCTGCTGGACGCTTCTCGCAGATAACGTCGGGGCCGTACGAGCGTGAGCGGCGGCCCGGATCAGGGTTTGTGCTCGAGACTCTGGTAGGTACGCCCTGGCGGAGGTCGAGTCGAGCGTCGCCCCGATGAAGTCCAAGATCCTCGCCGGCTCGAGGTGGAACTTCTTCGGGTTCACCCGTAGACCAAGGCGGGTTAGGAGTGACAACGTCATGTGGACGTCGTGGTAAAGTCTCTGTTTGCAGGACGCCACCAACAGCCAATCGTCGAGGTAAGGGAAGACGGAAGCGCCCTTCGTCCGCAGGAAGGATACCACCGGGGCCATGCACTTGGTGAAGACCCTTGGGGCAGTCGAGAGTCCGAACGGCAGCACCTTGTACTGGTAGCAGATATCGTCGACTGCGAAGCGGAGGTACCGTCTGTGCTGCGGGCGAGTGGCGATGTGGAAGTATGCGTCTCGGAGATCGATGGAGGCGAACCAGTCCCCTCGATGTAGGAAGGGCAGGATCGACGGTATCGTGACCATCTTGAACCTCTTGGGGCGGATGTAGTAGTTCACCCCTCTGAGGTCTAGGATCGGCCGGAGGGTGCCGTCGGCTTTCGGTACCGTGAAGTACCTGGAGAAGAAGCCGGTGGTCTTGGCTTCTTGCGGGAGCCGCTCGATCGCCCCTTTCTGGAGGAGGGACTGGATCTCTTCCAGGAGGGCCGGACTCGACGGGGTGGAGTAGTAAGCGCCTCGAGGCGGAATATCGTGAAACTCGACGGCGTAGCCAAGACGGACGATGGAAAGCACCCAAGAGTCCGTAGTGACATGTTGCCACTCCGCGAGGTGTCGAGCTAGAGTCGGTCGGTCTCCGAGTGCAGATGGTAGGCTGAAGAGTGGGTATTGGTAGGTCCTGCCAGGCACGTCAAAACCGAGACTTTGTCTCGGAGGAGGACTTCTTGGACGAAGCCGGGCGTCGTCTAACCGTGCGTCTGGCCGACGAGCCGGAGGACGGTCTCGACTGTCCAGACTGGGCCGAACGCTGGAATGACGAAGTGGAAGATCGTCGCCAGGATGGGCGGAAGGCGGAGGTCCTGCGGGCTTGCGTGGCCGGCTGTAGCCCGATTTTCTTGGCGGTTAACCTCGCCTTCACGAGATTGTCCAACGCTTCGTCGGTGGACGAATTGAATAGGCCCTCACCGTCGAAGGGGAGATCTTCAATCCTCCTTCTGGTGTCCTCCTGGATGTCGGCCGGCCGCAGCCAAGCATGGCGGCGCAGGCCGATGGATCCCGCCATGACCCGGGAGGCAATCTCCACTGCGTACCTGGAGGAGGCCATCTGCTGCTGAGCGATGGAGATGGCCTCGTTGAATATCACCGAGGAGGCTTGGCGGATGTCCTCCGGTACCGCCTCCATCGCCGGTTGAAGGCGATCGAGCACCTTTTTCAGGTATGCCGCGAGGCAAGCCTGAGTGTTGGACAGCCTGATCTGCAAGGAGGCGGCGGAATAGAACCGTCTTGCATAGGCGTCCAACTTCCTGCCCTCTTTATCCGGCGGGGTGGTGTGCTGCCTGCCGGAGCCTTTCGTCTGTGCCGACTCGACCACCACAGAGTTCGGTGCAGGGTGGTTGAAGAGATAACCGGTGTTATCCTTCTGCACCCTGTAGAGGTGTTCCAACCGCTGCGGTATCGGCTGCGCCGAGGCCGGCCTATCCCAGGCGGCCTTCACCAGTCTGGATATCCGGGGCAGGAGAGGCAGTGGGGCCGTGGCAGGTTGCTTCTCCTCGAAGACGGAGAAGGCTGGATCGTTGTCCTCCGGCTCGGCATCGGCGATCTTCAGGCCGAGGGTAGTGGCCATGCGGAGCAGCATAGCAGAGAACTGGTGGACGTCCTCTGGAGCAGAATCTGGGATCGGATCCCCGAATCCCAGCGGAGGAGACTCCTGGGAGGCCGCCTCAGACACCTCTGACTCCGCACTCGAGTCGTACGACTCCGAGCTCGGTGAGCCCTCTCGTCGCTCGCTTTCCGGCTCCTTCGCAGTCGCCACAGGTGTTGCCTTCCTAGGCTTCTCCGCAGCCGGGACGGTGGTAGAGGCAGCGTCACGCTTGGGCTGGCTGACCACGGACTTCACCTTCTTAGTGGTGACAGGGGTAGTCTGGCAGGCTGACGTTGTCTTAGCCCGCTCAGTCACCACCGACTCCGTAGGGCGCGTCGCCGTTGCAGTGACCCTAGGAGGTGGCGATATCGCCCGATACCGAGGTGAAGGCTCCCTCGCCCTATGATATCGAGGAGAGGGAGAGCGGCTGAAGGAGCGGCGGTCCGACGGAGATCGGCTTCGGTGTCGACGGTACCGAGCCTCGTCCCCTCTAGGCGAGCGCGATTCGCGCTGTCGACGAGGTGACCGGGACCTCCGGAAGGTCTCCCAGCGACTCGGGCCACGATGGTACCGATCCCGGTACGATGGCGAATGTGACCGATAAGAGGCCGGGCGCTCTCTCCATTCAGATTCCCTCGCGTACCTGGCCACGTAGGACGCCGAGGTGTATCTGGAGGCAGACGAGCGAGGTTGTTCCTCTCTTGTCTCCCTAGGAGGCGGCGAGGTCACCGGACGCTCGGAAGAGCGGGACCGGAACCGGAAGGAGGTCGAACGCCGCTCCGGAGAAGCAGAGGGCTCTCTCTGCTGCAGGTCGGCCGACCTGCGACGGCTAGGAGGGCGGTGGCGCTCCTCCACCAGGGTTGGAGGGTCTGCCACAGGCGAGTCCGGGCGCTGTTGGGGAACGTCCTCGATCTCATCATCCGAGAGATCGACGGACTCGCCTCGCGCTTTGGAAGGCTGCTGAGTAGGAGGAGGAGTAGGAGGTTGAACGTCCCCAGCCGGGGAGCGCTTCTTCTCCTCCTCCTTCTTCTTCTTCTCCTTCTCCTTGCCCTTGCCTCCGTCCGGAGCAGGGCGCTTTTTAGCAGGCGTCTCCGTCAGGGGAGCCTCAGCCTTCCTCGCCGTCGAGGATCCTTTCGCTGACTTGGCAGCCGGCGACAGTTTCAGGATCCTCGGTAACGCCGAGATCGGCGTTTCGCCGGTACCGAGCCCGATACCGACGAGGTGGACGGAACGGCAGCCGCCGATACCGTCGATGGCGTGGTCGTCTTCTTGTCGGCCATCTTGGAAGTGGAGGTCTCGTCTATCGCCCGCAGAGACTGTTCCCAACAATAAGACTTAAGTCTCGCGGACCGGTTGCGGAGAGTTTGGGGAGTAAAATCCCGGCAAATTGGGCAAGTCCGGATGTTGTGGGACTCACCCAAACAGAAGAGACACTCCTTGTGGCTGTCGTTGAGGGCAACTTTGAGCCCGCAGGACACGCACTTCTTGCAGAGCGCGGACATAAGACGAAGAACGCCAAACTGCGAAAATCCGAAAAGACCAAAGCCGAAGGGGGAGTCCGAAAGAGAGGTCAGAGACAGTCCAAAAGTCCGTAAAACCGTGAAAACAGCAAGCCAAGCACAAAAGTGAGAGGAACAAACTAAAGAACCTTCCGTACGCGACGGCGGACGAGAAAGAACTGAGGAGAGACCGTTGCTCGGCGGGAGGAGCATGCGCAGTACCGGCGTGGGGGAGGGGTTCCCGCCAAGCGAACAAGCTCTAGAAGTTTCCGAACGCTACCGCGCAGGCGCTAAAGCTCCTAGTGTATGAAGGCACAGAGACCACGAAGAAGAACCATCCTTTACTCTTACTCTATGGAAATCTTGCCTATACCCCCTGCCCAACCAAGACATTAAGAGACTGTCCTGACTCCCATCAGTGTTTTGTCACCTCGAGTTAAGGCAATCAGCCCATTCTGGACTCCTTTGTCAATCCCATAAGAAAGCCATTTCTGCTTTGTCTACAAACCCCCTTCAGGGTAGGAAATAGGGTATATAAACCCTAGCTTCAACACCAGCAAATTGTAGTACATTGGGCATATTGCCTCCATTCCTCTGTGCTACCCTCAGTGTTGTCTGACCCACTCTGCTGTGACCTCTTCCTCAGGCCTGGCAATCTCTCTCTCTATCCCACCTTTCTTGCCTCATTTTTCAATAGCCTTGTATGGTTCTTTAAAGTGTATGATTTCCTGTGTGTTTGTCAAATCCAAACAAAACATTTTGTTAATTTTTAATTGGAGTCTCCAGTTAGTACTGGTATACATGGGTGAAAAAATCTCGCTGTTACCCTCCTCATGCAGGCCTCCTTTGAACTATAATTCCCCCAAATTCTAAGGAGATGCTGGCATTGCAGGTGGACCTCAAAGTCTTCCACCTCTTAAGGTAACAGTAACTTGGAGGTGTCTCATTCCTAGAGTCTGCATGAGTTAACAACTTCAGTTATCTTCCACTGGTAAATCTGTCTGCAATTATATTTGCTTATTATCTTGCACTGTTTTGCAATATTCTGAAGTGGAAATCCAAAACGTCATTGGTTGCACTGAGACAAGAAGCTATACTAAAAGACTCACTGCTCCCAAAGAAAGAAGAGTTGAAGGAAAATGAAAAATTCAACTCCACATGAGGTGAAATTTAAGATTAAGAACACAAGAGGACAAGGGGAGTCCTGCTGGATCAGACTGAAGACCTAAATAGTCCAGCTTCCTGTGCTCATGGTAGCCAATAGATGCTTATAAGAAAATTATAAGCACGACACGAGTGCAACAGCACACTCCCATCTGTGCTCTCCAGCAAATGGTAGAGAGAGGAATCCAGCCTCTGCTCATAGCCATTGTAACTCCATGAATACCCATATCCTCCATTACTTTGTCCCCTCTATGGTTAAAGCTAGACAATTTGATGGTCACTGTTACATCTTGTGGTATAGAAAGATTCTGTTTCCCCAGTATATATGGGTAATATCTTCAATACAAAAGCAACATGAGAAGTATTTCATGAACCAAACAGACAAGGCACAGTGGACTGATATATTTTTGTTCATGAAGTTTCACTTTGCCACATGTAATCTTCAATATTATTTCAATATTATGCCTACAAGGCCTTTTTCCAGGGGATTATCACCATTCAGGGTTCCACAATATCTTCTTGCCACACTAACCATGCCACATTTGTTACAAAGCTAATTTTTTAATATCTGGTGGCATGAAGTTTAAACAACTGCAGAGAGCTAGTTCATTTCTACATGTGCATTGTTTAGGGTAAAATCCTCAGTACCCGTAGAAAGACCTCACATTGGAATCACTGGCACTTACTTCCTCTTCCAACTGTGCTGTTGATCAGCAGTTAGTGACTCACAGCTGAATGCATGGACTAACTCTATTGAAAATAATTACACTTGAAGTGGTGGGAAAGTCGTATCTGTGGTGGCTCATTTTGTGACCACTCATTCACATGTACAAGTTAACTTTACTTCATATTGCAACCAACAAGGTACCTGAATGCAAATCGGTCCCCTAGGCCTATGTATATGTTCGGAGGAGACAACTGGTATCTGAAAAAAGTGTTACAGTGCGGACTGTTCCTGTTCAAGGTTCTAGTCATGGTCTTTTCTAGGACACTCTATTCTGTTTGTTTCTCTTGGTTCTACTGAGAACACTCAGCACCCATAATTTTCGACCCTGCATCCCAGTTAATAGGAACCAGTGCAATGGACTGGTTTGAGTGCTGGACTAGGATCTGAGGAAGCCAGAGTCCAAATGTCCACTCAGACACAGAAAACCAATTGGGTGGCCATGGGCAAGTCACATGTTCCCAGCCTAAGAGGAAAACAATGGCAAACCTCCCCAAGAAAATCCTCGGCGAAGGTCAAAAGTCAGAATCAAATTGAAGGGATATCACAAAAACTACAAATCCCAGTTAATCCTGCTCCACCAATCTAAGCTAATTGAATCTAATCTTATTTATATACATACATCATTCTGCAAACGTTTTTGTTTCTCCAAATTTGCTGATACTTCCATTTTGGGTATGGATTGTGCCACTTTGGTTATAAAAAAAAATACGTTTTTACTATATAAAATAGATTTCATTACCATATTCCCAAAAACACAGGAGCAAACCATCTCTGGTAACAGGCTCAAAACAGAGAAAAATCCTTCTTGCGTGTAATAGGCACAACAATATTATAGAACTCCCAGAAAAAACATATCAAAAATATATATTTCTCGCAGATACAATTTATATTGTATACATCTTACAGAACGAATGACATACAATAATTACATTCACAATATGATTTGATGTTCATATAGCAGTTCCTGCCAAATAGTATGGTATGGTCTAAGAAGTATACATTATAAATTGTTTCTGCAAGAAATATATATATTTTTGATATATCTTTTCTAGAGGTTCTATAATATTGTTTGTGTCAAAGCAGATAAAAGCAGATTAAAATGATTTTTTGCATGGACAGGTATCAGAGACAGGCACTGAACTCAGCCTCTCCAGGCAGCCTAATAAACTCCTTCCCAGTCTAATTATTACCTGCTGATGGCCATTGCAACAATGACTGGCTGCCATCCAGACTTTAAGACTTCAGCAATGGGAGGACTCTGCCTGGCAATTGCAATCCACAGAGGAATCATAACTATGAAGATGGCACAGATCATGGGTGAAAGGTATCTCACATCTGCAAAGGAAAAGGAGACTCAGAATTAACACATTAACCTTCATTTCTATGATACTCCATAATATCATACTGTGGGAAAGTCATTCAGTTTTCTCAAGGGAAGGATACGATAGTGAGTACCAAAACCTATATATCCTTATTGTGATAGAATTTTGAATCTTCTTCTTCCATCACCATTTACTATCAGTTAGCAGTGGCTGATCTGGCACATGTATGGGCAGTGTTAAATATAAACTAGAAGACTGTTCATCAGATGATGCATCTAAGGAAACATGAGGGGTGTACACCAACTATTTACATACAAGCCTTCTGTATAAAAAGATTTACAATGTGGTCTTAACATCATTATAAAAACAAAACTTACAAATCCTTAAATAAAACCAACAGCCTTACAGCACCACCAGCAATAAACATTAGAGCAGAATGGCATAAAAGCAATTAGTTATCTGCTATCCTAAATGTATAGGTTCAAGTGGGAGAAGGCCCTATTGTTTTCAGTGGAACTTATGCATGACTTAACTTTCACTGGATTAGGTTCAGTATGTTTTCTTGTTTAATTTCTGGTAAATATCACTCCAGAGTATACTAATCGGATTTGTAACTAATCTTTAAATAGGAGCCCCTCTATCATACAAGCAAGCAGTTGGCTCAAGCAGAATTATCTGAAGGTGAAAAATTAAGAAACCTCAACCAAACACAACATGCTCTCTCATGGGATAATGTAAGAAGCTCATTACAGCATCTCAGCAGTAATTCTGTCACAGTGAAGGACCCAGTATCTAAAAGTAGGTTCTTAATTTGCAGAGAAGAAACCTGACACCTCTGAAAAGAAGCCAAAGAACTTACATGGAAAAGCACACAGCTGGAAGTGTTAAAAGTAGGGTGCAGGAGAGTAATAAACTAAGCAACCCATGGCATGTATGTCAGAGGGAAGAAGAAAATACAGTGAAAAAGTTGACCACAACGAACTTAGAGCCCCTTTTAGTTTTGTAACTGTCACAAATATCTCATGCAGAAAAAATGCTGGGTGGTGGGGGAAAAACCTGAGATCCTGGGTTTCATCTCTGAACTAAGTCTGAAAACTCTTACAGTATAGTCAAAGAAAGGATACAACTTCCCCTTTGTTATTAGGTAGGTCCCAGCTGGAAGACATTACAACAGTGCTTCCAGACCACAGGACTTGAGGACTGTGTGTGTCCAGTGTATTGACTCAGTTCTCTTTGAGGGAAGATACTACGTGGAATTTGAGCCAATTTCAGTGCTCTTCACATTCCTAAGAGCAGACCATTTGAATAAGGACATTTGGAAATGGGCCAAACACACTTTGTTATGAAAAAAACATGCAAGGTGGGGTATTTTATTTTTGAGGCACTGCCTGCTGAACTTCTGGAATACTATAATACAGAGCAGAAAAGACAGTCTAAAACCAACCTTCACATATGTGGGATAAATTCAGAGAGAACCAAATTACTGTCATTTATGACTTCCAACATTCCTCACTAGTGACTACTCTGGCTAAGGCTGTTGAGTGTTGCAATTCAATAACATCTGAAAGACTGTAAAATTCCCAGTCGCAGCCTAGACCTAATCTGTAGAGCTTTATAATTTTTACTGGGTGCAGACAAAATTCAGTAGGTAGCTACTATGCTATTATTACAGAGACACCTAAATGCTCATTCCCTTCATGTATTTTGTATCTATGATATGGATTGTGATTTAATGCATTCTATATTATTTCCTTTGAGGTATTTTTAATTTCATGGAGTCTGAATCTGGTCTTCATATACTCCTCTATGAAGAGTCTAGGACTATTCTTGTGATTTGCAGACTGTCGTGCCCAAACAAATAAAGATAATGTGCTAAAGGCAACCAATAATATGAACAATAAGAGTTACTGCCATATTTACTTATCTTCACTACTCTCCTTATAGACGGGCTTCAGGAACTTGGTTTATAAACTCCCTTAAGTTTGAATCAACTTATTTTGTTCTTCTCTTCTGCTCTGAAGAAATCTAACCTTCAAATAACCTTTAGAAGCAGAAGGATCTTTTCAAAGGAGGGAGAGAGGATGATGTGCTATGAGAAAACAAGCATGACTGAGAAGCAGAAGGAAGGAAGCTTCAGAAACACCTTTGAGCAATGGGGAATGTGCCAGGGCTTTTGATATGTTAATGTTCCTTCTTAGAGGACTCTCCATCTGTTCTTTGTAACTAGTCCAAAGCTAGGCCAGTTGCAACACATTTTGCAGGTAATGGAGCAGATGAAGCATTCCTGAAATGTGCTTTTTTTTAAAGTGCTGTCAAAGCCTGAGGCTAGAAATATGGAGTTATCAAAGCTTTTAATCAGAAATGTTGTACTAAACAGAAAAGATGTCAACCAGAAAAGAAATGCAGCCCCCTTTGGGGAAAGCAGGGTAAGATATTAACAGCATGCAATCTAACATCAGGTGCTAAGGGTAAAGAAGCCTGCTGTCTTGTTCAGTAGCAGTAGAAGGAAGGAAGGGTGCGACCACTCTTTGTCATCTCCCTGGTTCTGTAACTGGAGGCAAGAAAGGGGCAAAATGTTTGATCTGTAACAACTTTAATATTGCTGTCCTCTCAAAATGGCAAGACTGCTTGGGCATCAAGCATGAGAATCTTAACAGGGTCTGGGGAGCACTTGGGATATGAGCTGATAATACTCAGCAACATCTTCAGAAGTCCTCCCGTATAGTAATTAAAGAAACAAAACAAACAGAATTGCTTCCTTGCCTTTTGCCTCTGTTCACCCTCACAATATTGATATACTACATTTTTATATAAGAAAATATACTATACAAGGACATGCTTTCCCAGCACATTTTATCTTCACAACAACTCTGAGAGATAGGCTTAGAGAAAGGGGCTGGGGAGGGACCATGGCTCAATGGTAGCATGTGCACTTTCCATGCAGAAGGTTCCAGGTTCACTCCTTAGTATCTCCAAATAGAATAGGGAGGAAATCACCATTGGCAATACTGGGCTAGGTGAACCAAAGGTCTGGTTCAGCAGAATGCAATTTCCTGTGTTCCTGTGACTGAGCAGAAGTCACCCAATGGAATTCAAGATTTATTTGTTTGATTGATGGATTCATTCATTTCTATCCTGCCTTTCTCTTCGTGAGGACCCATGGAATTTTCTTGTTTCTATTTCAATATGCCACCCATAATAACACAACACTGGTTCTCTAGAGCTCTGAAGCACAAGTATGGCATTCTTATATTCATCTTCTTGATGGTAATGTGGCATGTTTGGTGGTCTGTAAAAGAAGCAGCAGGGCATCTATAGAGAGAACCACTAAGTAGCCCTCATGAGCCATTCTCTATTTTCAATTACAGCTTGGATGGCTATTGTTGTATACTCGCAAAAACAACTTCCTTAAAAGATTAAAAACAAAAGGCAAGCTCATCTTCTCTTCACTTTATTTTCATGACAACTTTCAAGTTTTAGAAAAACCCTTATAATATACCATATTTGCATCTGTGCTAAGATGTCCTTGTTTCAAAAAGAAAAACACAGTGAAGGGACATTTTAGACACAAAGTAATCATGTTGTAGGGCTAGGTCAAGGAAAGCCAACAAGGTCAAGGCCTTTGTTAACTTTAAGAGCACTTTGCAAAAGTTTCTCACCTCCAAACATGACAAAATTCCATCACCAAGCAATTGTGGCAAGTCTGGGGGCAAGTTTCTGCCACTTGGACCTGCTGGGGCAGTATAGACTACCACTAGTCTATAAGCTACCACTACTACTCCCCCCTCCAAAAAACAAACCCACAGAAGAGGCTTGATGTTCACTTCTAGAATTGAAATAGGCATTTTTGGATGTTAGACAGTACAGGTGAGGACTGCAACCTATTTAAAAGGTAATATGCTATTCCTGAATGCTCCCAGAAGCAGAAATCTGTACTCTGAAAAAGAGTAGTTGGAGGCAGTTTGGAAGGGCCAAGGTGTACAAAAATAGCTTTGGGAGGTCTCATGCAACCACAGGGCTGCACTTGGTCCATTCTTGGTCTACACAAAAAGGACACAGGAAATCTGTTTTTCTTTTGTCAGAAACATAGGCCATTTCTGGCCCCTCCCGAAACTGCAAACCCCAGGATTCCATAGGAGGTCGAATGTGGAATCATCGCGCTACAACAGACTCGTGCGGAAATGGTCACAGAGAATGAGAAGAGATAACATCATTTGCAGCCTCTCTAGAGAGCAGGAATTCTGTTACTGAGTACTCTTTTATAACCGCAACTCCAGGCAGTTCCCCAGTCGGATCCCATTGCACTAAATTAAATGAACTTGAAGTTGCTTTCACTGTTGACCGGGCACAACAAGGTTATTCAGTACCACATCCTTCATTCAGCCTAAGCTGGCACATTCCTATTATGTGGTTTGCTGCCATGGGAGAGGCTTCCATCCTACCTGCCCATGCTAGGTGTCTCTCATTAACATACCAATATACTTGAAGAGGGTGCTACTGATTCCTGCCAGCAAGGAAAGAGTAATCAGGTCTCCAAGGCTTGCAGCTATCGGAGTGGCAACATTATCTGGGTTTATCCCCACTTTTCTTGCACCGAGGATCACACCAATCATCACCAGACCTAGAAAAAAGATAGATCAGAGGATGAGACTGGGAGTAGGGGTGTTGGAGCTTGGGAAAGGTTCCTTGGAAAAGTTTTCCCCAAATGTTGGAAGGAGTTCAAATACTGCTCCTGGAACAGCTCAAGATGTAGGACTTTAGGCAGTAGAGGCAGTAGGATAGGGAGGCCACACATGAGCTCCTGCATCTTTAACAGTTGTGTAGAAGACAGAGTTATTGAAATTCTCTCTTTGACACTATTGTTAAAGGTACAGGAGCCCTGTTTTCTTTTTCATGGGACTACTCTATAGTTGGAGCAATGAGATAGACAAGGGTATATTTATTTTTCAAGCGTTGCAAAATCATTAATGCTGCTCTTCAAATGTTGGAAATTTAGGTACCTCTGGAACAGAGATGTGGATATATCTGCCAAACCTTCAATTTAGATAATATAAAGACTTGTCAAGTGGAGGTTACCAGCAAGCAGATTTGCGTACAAATGTTGTGTAAAAGCAGAGCATGAAAAGTTCCTTTCTGGACTACAGATGTGGGGGCATTCTGGGAATCATAGTCCAAAAGCAACTTTTCAAGGCTCTGTGAAAATAACTGAAGGAGTTGTGACCAGAGACATATAAACACTCTGCACCTCAATTTAGAGTGGGCTCGTTTTCCTCTCATTTGTTCTAAGGTTTCTCTCTGGTAACAGAGACATCTTGGTTGTTCCCAATGTTCCCATCACAATCCTGCACTTGTATCCAGACTTCCATGGAGCTAATTTTCCTCCTCCGCCACTTGGCCCTTTCCTAATCCCCACTAGATGCATTCTGTAGTAAAGGCAAAGGAGAGGGCTGCCTCTCAGGCTTTAGTTGGGCCAGAAAGCTTTGATAACAGAAATTATCTAGAGCAAAGACCCCTCGGAACTGTAGTTTACAAAGATTGCTGGGCCCTTAGAAAAGACTTGGAAGGCCTCGCAAATCTGGGTTCTTCAAACAGAGAATATCCCATTGATAAGGCTTTGGAGTCTAATGAAGGTCTTTGGGCCAGGCCTCTCTTTCTGCTGATGAAAGGTAAATCTGGAGGGAGAGGATGAGCCACCTAGCACTGGATAATGATCTCCTGGGACTTTCTGCCCTCGATTGTCTTTGTTTAACAGACCCAGGCTGCAATGGTAGGACAGATAAAAAGCAAGCACTTTTTCTAGAATGGGAAAAAAATTCACTACTACATGAGGTAGCGACGGTGCCAAAGGTATTGAGTCAATTCAGGAAGGATGGGGTTGCTAATTGTAATGGATATATTGTCCTTCAAATACTAGAGACAGTGCAACTTTGTATAGCAACTGTAGGAGAACAGGAATAGGATGTGAAAGGGATACTTTCATGTCATAGGCATCCTGTATGAACAGAATGTTGAACTACATCAGCCTTTGGCCTCATCTAGTATGGCTGTTCTCATGTTTTTACTTTTTTAAAAGTCCATATACTGACTTCTTCCCATGTTGAAGTTGCTAGTAAGCATTTGGCATAAATAATTTGATAAAATTATTCATGCCAAATGCTTACTAGCAACTTCAGCATGGGAGGAAGTCAGTATGGGTCAGGAGTCAGTAATGCAACTTCAATACACCAGTAATGCAACTTCAACACAGGAAGAGGTCAATATGGGTCAGAAGTTAGCAATGGGTCTTTGCCTGATTTTAGTCTTCCAAGCAGAGAGAAGGAAAAGGTATGTATATTTAGGGTGGAAAGTGGATGCACACACGTGCTTGAAATTAGCTGCAGACATATGCAAGTTGTGGATGCGCTGGCCTGCCTCTCAGCATGTGCAACTGCAATTTTTACACACATTTTGCAAATTTAAGGCATGAAACAAATCATTAAGAGCAAATAGTGTTCAATAAGTCTACAAGAACAGAAATCAAGCATTAACCCCCACCCCAATAACTTACTTCTAAGCACCACACTCTAATGAAAACCCACTGATCACTACACATACTTACACACTTTCAGGTCCTACTAAGAATATACTATCATATCTATTGCTTACAGCCAAGTCCTCTGATACAACTGCATCAGCTCAGACTCATAAGACCGAGGGCTTTTCTGCACTACACTGTTATAGTGCTATTATTCCACTTTCAACATCCTGTGGAATTCTGGGGTTTGGTGAGAATTCTAAGGGCCCTTCCCTAAATTGCAAACCCCAGGATTCCATAGGATGATGAAAATGGAATAATAGCACTATAACAGTGTAGTGCGAAAAGGCCTAGAGACTCAAAACTCTTGGATGTACAACAAGCATTTCTCAAACCACAATATCCACCTAAGTAAATATGGAAGCAAATCAGCAAGGCAAGATTAATACCTAGAGACCATCTACTATAAGACAAATCAAATCACAGAACGACAGAAAATTCCTCTTGGTTGCCTACAGTTCCCAGCTGAAACCACTTGAATGCATCATCAAAAAACTACAACCAATGCTGGAGAACAACACAGCCCTCTTACAAGTTCTGGAAGGCCTACAGAAAGCCTCCAAATCTTAAACTACTCATTTACTACAGGGTACATGGATCCATTACATGGATCGTAATATGGGGACATCACCCTGCCACAAACCCAGATGACAACTTTGTTCTGATATCTACTCTGGAAGCAATATCACAAGGGCCAATAACATTACCCACAACATCAGAGATGCATTTACTTGCTCTTCCTCCAATGTGATATATGTCATCCTATGCCAGCAATGCCCCCTACACTCTGTGTTGGATAAACAGGATAGTCTCTGTGCAAGAGGATAAATGGACATAAGTATGACATTAGAAATGGCAATACCCAAAACTAGTTGCAGAACATTTTAATGTTCCTGGACATACAATAAGAGATTTACAGATTGAGGTCTTTGAAAAAGGAAATTACAAAGGAAGAGCAAAAAGAGAAACAGGTGAATTGGATTACATTCACAAATTTCAATCCATTAGCAAAGTTATGAACAAAGACAGTGGCTTCATACATTGATACAAGAGTTCTTGCTACTGCACATATAACAAAAGTAGTCTTCTCAAAGTTCTGAACACAGGCAAGCTGACTTTTGGAAAGCAGATTTACTGCTTTCACACATCTTCTATTAGTAATATTCATTTATAACTTTATTTATTTATTTATAACTGTATTAATTTATATCCTGCCTTACTCCCAATAACGTGACTCAACATATTTAAAATAATACCTATTAAAGGCTATATAAAAGCATTAATAATACATAAATGTAAGATTTAAAAGGCAATCAAACAATTTATAATGTTAAAAGTTTAGACATTAAACATATTAAAATTCATTAAAAGATTACATAGAAACCTTAAAAACATTAACACTAACTGACCACTGTAAAGATCTGAAAGACCTGCATCACCTCATGCAGCTCTTTGAAAATTTAGGGAAAGGGACATAAGCTGCATCTTTCTGGATTCTATTGCATTCTATCCCACTCCCACAATTTATAAATATGGCTTATAACTGAGGCTTCAATCTCACTTTTTACTGCCCCTGAAGAAGTGGGTTTACATCCATGAAAGCTCATGCTAAAATAAAAAGTTAGTCTTAATGGTGCGGCCACAATCCATTTTTCCTCCCCAACTTCCTCCATTTTATAAAAAAAATGTCTATGCTTCCTCCAATGTGATATATGTCTAGAAAGTACTAGAAAGTTCAGGCTTGAAATCTGAATTTGGGCCTTTTGCCAAGCCAACTCCTAACATAAGATAATAGTAGCTGTTCAGCTGAGAGCGGTAGTGAAGAGGTGACGCAGGCAGATCTAGTAAGTAGCGGCCTTGATGAAAGCCCAGGGAAAAAAAGTCCACCAAGACTCCAAGCAGGTGTACACAATAAACCCAAGAGCACTCAGTCACAGTTGAGGACCGAATGCCAAAATGGAAGTGTAGTAGAGGTCTTTTTTCCCTGTCCAGTGATTTAATAGCTGAGAAGAAAAACCCAGTAAAGATGTTGGCTGGGAAACGTCAGAAAGCTTGTTGCAAGCTTTGTAAAAACTGCTCTAAGGCCCGCCAAAATCAAGCTGTCCATGAATGCTACCAAGGGTTTCACATATAGCTGTTTCGAACAGCTGCCTATTATGTTGTTCCTAGGCTACAAACCATACCTGGTAATGCTGATACAATAGAGAGAGAGGGAGGGAGCTAATCCCCTCTGGCTAGTGAATTAGGCTATGTGAAATGTATTTCTTATCTGACAGATAAATGCCAGTTTTAGATGAAATGTGAATTCCTCTATAGATGCTTCTTAAGAGGTGGGTTAAGTGTATAAGCCCTTTCCACACCACATCCCCTGTTACAATCACATTTCCTCTGTTACAATCCCAGCACTGTCATTCAAGCCATGGTAGCAGGTTAGAAACATGCTCCTCCACACTCTTCCACCTTAAGCAGATGAGTAGCAGCACTGCCACTGGTGTTCGTTTCGCACAACAGCATCCTTGGTCACTCACTTTCCCCACCTTCACCCTCCCCCACTGTCCCTGATTGGTTGGGGATTTTTTTTGGGGGGGGAGCTGTACTAGCGCAGCAATGTTGTAACAGCATGACGTGCCAATACACTATTGCACTTTTGTGCTATAATGCTTAAAAATCCATTTAAAAAATTAAGAGTTTTAACTCAAATGATCCAAAAGGATAGTAGTAACCAACTTGGAGCATGGGGAGCAGGTGAGGAAGCAAGGGAAATGCAGCACAGAATAAGTAGAGAAGTAGTATGGGAAAATCCGGCTAAACTAGATGAATTCAAGTCCCCAGGGCCAGATGAATTACATCCAAGGATATTAAAAGAACTGGCAGAAGTCATTTCAGAACCACTCGCAATAATCTTTGAGAACTCTTGGAGAACAGGAGAAGTCCCAGCAGACTGAAGGAGGGCAAACGTCATCGCCATCTTCAAGAAGGGGAAAAAAGAGGACTCAAATAATTATCACCTGGTAAGCCTGACATCAATTCCAGGAAAGATCCCAGAGCAAATCATTAAACAATCAGTTTGTAATTACTTAGAAAGCAATGCCGTAATCATTAAAAGCCAGCATGGTTTTCTCAGAAATAAGTCATGCCAGACTAATCTTACCTCTTTTTATGATAGGGTTACAAGCTTGATAGACAAAAGGAATGCTGTAGATGTAGCATATCTTGACCTCAGTAAGGCCTTTGACAAAGTTCCCATGACATTCTTGCAAAGAAGCTAGTAAAATGTGGGCTGGACAGAGCTACTATTAGTTGGATTTGTAATTGGTTGACCGACCACACCCAAAGGGTGATCACTAACAGCTGCTTCTCATCCTGGAGAGAAGTGACTAGTGGGGTGCCAAGGGTTCTGTCCTGGGCCCAGTGCTATTCAACATCTTCATCAATGACTTAGATGAAGGAGTGGAGGGCATGCTGATCAAATCTGCAGATGGTACCAAACTGGGAGGGGTTGCTAACACACCAGAGGATAGGATCAAATTTCAATATGACCTTGACAGATTGGAGAGCTGGGCCAAAGCTAACAAAATGAATTTCAACAGAGAGAAATGCAGGGTCCTGCACTTGGGCAGAAAAAATGAAAGTCACAAGTATAGGATGGGGGACGTGTGGCTGGACAGCTGTATGCGTCAAAAGGATCTAGGAGTCTTGGTAGATCACAAGCTGAACAGGAGTCAGCAGTATGATGCAGCAGCCAAGAAAGCCAATGCGATTCTTGGTTGCATCAACAGGAGTATGGTGTCTAGATCGAGAGAGGTAATGGTACCACTCTATTCTGCATTGGTTAGGCCTCATTTGGAATACTGTGACCTCAATCCAAGAAGGATGTCGACAAGCTAGAACACGTCCAGAGAAGGGCGATCAAAATGGTGAAGGGTCTGGAAGCCATGCCCTATGAGGAACGGCTTAGGGAGCTGGGTATGTTTAGTCTGCAGAAGAGAAGGTTAAGAGGGGACATGATAGCCATGCTTAAATATTTGAAGGGATGTCATGTTGAGGAGGGAGCAGGCTTGTTCTCTACTACTCCAGAGACTAGGACAAGGAGCAATGGATTCAAACTGCAGGAAAGAAGATTCCACTTGAACCTCAAAAAGACCTTCCTGACGGTCAAAGCTGTCCGGCAGTGGAATATGCTGTCTCGGAGTGTGGTAGAGTCTCCTTCTTTGGAGGTTTTTAAGCAGAGGCTGGATGGCCATCTGTTGGGAATGCTCTGATGGGTGCTCCTGCATAGCAGGGGATTGGACTCGATGGCCCCTGGGATCTCTTCCAACTCTATGATTCTATGAGACATTTAGAATAAACATGGAGAAGCTATAGATTAC
Organism: Ctenosaura bakeri; assembly: GCA_948474755.1. NCBI lineage: Eukaryota > Metazoa > Chordata > Lepidosauria > Squamata > Iguanidae > Ctenosaura > Ctenosaura bakeri. The sequence goes on from CAOLHI010001124.1 coordinate 191,711, forward strand.
AAAGTTATCATGCCATGAGAATAGCTGATGGAGGGACAACCTGGGGATACCCATACCCCGTCACTCTTGGATCCAGGAGGACAGGAAGCACTAATCAAGAGCTATTACAGTACCGCTGGCTGATGGGACTGAAGTGCTAAAGGAGGCTCTTAATGGATTTTTTCTGAAAATGGTATAAGGCAGTTCTGCAACGCTTGGGGATGGGATAGCAGCTGGATAGTGATGATGTCATGTAGCAGCATGACTCCTGGACTGGAAACAAGCTGCTGCTGTTGCAGGATGGCGATGTCATGTGGAAATAGCCATGGTTGAGATATAGAAATTTCTTCAACAGATGAATTTATGAGATGCCTAGTAAGGGATATAAACACTCCTCCACCATAAGATATGAAATAGAAGTCATGTGCCTAGGCTGAGATGTCTATGTAATGTAGTGAAACTAAGAGTGTGCGTATGTATTCATATACATAACTGGTAAGATTACAAAGGTGCATGCTTATTCTCCCGGCTTAAATATCCTGAATTCCAATGATTAAGACAATGTGAAGGGGAGTGCTGATTGTTCATAAGCTGGAAACTCAGGTGAAGAGAAAGTAGACTACAGGGAACTCCAAACAGATACTGGGTAACTGACTAAACAGTAAACAATCCTCAGTCTCTCAGATAAAGAGAAAGGAGTGGAGAACCATGACTGTTTCATAACCACTATTATTTTTCAATGGTACTCCTTCACATGAAGTCCTATATGCCAGAGAGAAGACTTTAGTAATAACCAGGAACCAAACTTCTAACATCATAATAACTAACATCAACTCTTTGCTTAAAACTTGTCTTCACATGAATTATGCTTAAAGAAAAACATATAACTATCATAGTGGTTTTCCCAGTAGAGTAGTTTGCCAATGAATTTTCCTTAAAAGAAAAATTTAGTTCTCTTTAGTTCTTGCAAAATATGTCAAAATTAAATAACATTATAAAAAAAGGTCCACAGAACCTCATCTCTGATTAGCAAAAGGAACCCCATCATTTCCTGGTATTCCAGGCAGGGTGTCTTTCATTGCCGTGGTGCTTTATATTTCGCCATGTTGTCTTCTCTAATGCCCAGTCCCAGGTTTGTATGGATGAATGTTTGGAACTGCTACCAACAAGAGGGATTGTGCTGGTGACAGGAATTTGTACCTAGCTCCCAAAGTTTCAAAAAACACTTATTTGCATCCCATTTTTCAGCCAACCCCTGGTATTTCCAGGTGGTGGTATAAAAGATCTCTGCCTGACAGCCTGGAGAATTACTGCCAATCAATGTAGAGAGCATTAAGATAAATAGACCAATGGCTTCACATGTTTCTTTGTTTTCCTAATTAGTGATAGCGAGGGACATTGAGATGTGCGCATGTTGCAGTATCTAGCTGGTGAAACAATCAAGGTGGCAGGCTCTTCCCTCCAGAGATGAGATGTAAATCAGCAGCAGATGACTTCTGATAGTCTGGTGGAACTGCTGTCAAAGAACACAGTAAATGCTTTGTGGAAAGGAACAGAAACACACTTTCAAAGGTACTGGCAATTACAGCCTGAGACTGAGAAATAACTGAAGTTTGAAGTGACTCACCAAGTGAGAGGGCAGCTATGAATGCTGTTGTCAAACTGCTAGCACACAGTACGGCCGCTTGGTTCAGCTCCACATACCCCTTGGACAATGCACCAAGAAAGACTGCTGCTATAGCTGCCAAGAGTCCCACCACTGTGGCTTGAACCTGTTTGAGAGCCAAAACAGCGAAAGACAGAAAGACTTAGGGGACCACACTCTGGTGCCTGCTAGACTTCTGAATGCATTTCATCTAGTTCAGAAAAGTGCACTACTGCCCTCTGGTGAATAAAAACAGTATTTAATATCAGAAGCAGCACTGTGTTTAAGTTGGTCGCACTATGGGTCTGTCTCTACACAACAAACTATGTTACTGAATCCTGGGAACTGTAGCTGGATCCAGAGTTGAGGACTTCTTCACTATACACCACCTTCCCTTTCATAAAACTCATAGAAGTCTTCAGTAAAGACATGTAAACATAGTAGGGCTGCCAGCTGTTTAAAATAATTGACATTCCTTAACACATTTCAGCATGTGTGTATTTGTATTATGTATGTAATCAATTTGTGATTTCAGATATTGGTAATTTTAGATGCGTATAATCAATTATTTTTATTAATGTGTTTATAATTTGGGGTTATGACTGTGATTTTATGTGAGTTATTAGCCACACTGAGACTCTTATAAGAAAAGGCAGGGAATAAATTGAACCAATACCAACAAACAACTAATTGGAAATTTGATTCTGCAGAAGGAAAATCAATGGCTCTGGCTTAGTCTCTAGATATATGCTGACCAACTACATTGTACAGAATAGGGTGCTGATGAATTCCTAGAGGGGCACAGCTATCAAAAAATACAGGGTTACATTCCTGCAAAGCCGGTGATATTTCAAAAATCCCATACCATATGCAAAGCATCTAACAAGTCTAGAAGTTCCAAATTAACATACAAGATAGTAATAGCATATGGGTACATTAACCATGGGTGTGTACATGCCTTCTAGTTGCCTGTTGGGCAACCCAATGAATGACTTGGGGCAACCCAATGAATTCCACAGGGCTTTCATAGGCAACGAATACTTAGTGCTGGTTTTGCCAGTTCTTTCTTCTGAAATACAGTCTACAGCACCTGGGTGTAGTAGGATACATTAAACTCAGTGGGACTGAGCAGTGGACAAGGAACTGGAAAAGGAATAATAAGGATCTTATAAAATATACTAAATCTGAACAAATGATTAGCCAAATAGAAAGTATGGAAGAAAATGAAATTTTGAAGTGTACCACAAGTGAAATATATAAAATGTTGTCAAAACATAAGCAAGAGGAATAACTTAGAAAAATAAGAGACGAAGAATTAGCACAAAAAATAGATATTCAGAATTGGGGGAAAAATTGGAATCAGCATCATTTAAAAAATTTATCCATATGGATAAAAGAGAATTATTACAAACTGGTTTGGAGATGGTCCCTAATACCAGTAAGGTTAAATCATATAGATAAGAATTATTTGAGGTTGTGTTGGAAGGGCTGCCAAAAAATTGATACTTATATACATATGTGGTGGAGTTGTAGATGTGTACAGAAATTTTGACAAGTGGTATTTAAAGAGATAAAAGAGATAACAGAAATTGATTCAGAAACATGCCCAACTATAGCATTGTTATCTATATATGATAAGGTCAACTGCACTCAGGCTATGAAGGATTTAATTACAAACTTACTAACTGCAGCAAGGTTAATTATGGCAAGAAAATGGAAAATTCAAGGAGATCTTCAAATAGAGGATTGGTATAAAGGAGTACAGAGGACCACCACCATATCTGCAGGGGACTGATTCTGCCCCCCCCCACAGATAGTAGCAAACGCTCTCCCCACTTCTCTCTCAATTCAGCTGGCAGCGGTGGGGAACAAATTGGGGAGTGTGAGATCGCCCTCCCACCTTTGTTCTCCCACTTTTCCCAGTGTAATCAGCCCTTGGCCGGAGGGAGGAGGTGGAAAAACAGTGAGGAGTGCGATCTTGCGATCCCTGCTGTTTTCTTGCCGCCCGCCGCCAGCGTGATCGGGCTCAGAGTAAGGGGCAGGAGAAGGTGATGAGCGCGATCCCACACTCATTGTTTCTCTCCCACCCGTTGCCAAGCTATCATGGGGGCGGTGAGGAGCCAACTGCAGATAACTGAATCAGTGGATAATGAATCTGTGGATATGGGGGTCCTACTGTATGGCAAATTGTGATTAATGACAAGTTAACATGTGGAATTAAGGTTAAAAGAGGAATAGTGAAAGGGAGTGATTTTGATGTAATATGGAAGATATTTGCGGAAAAGTTGTTAACGAAAGACGAAGGTGTTACACCTCCACAAGAAGAGTTACAATTTTGGAAGGTGGAATAATATGAAGTATAATAGGCTCTGGGGATGGGGCACACTTGTTATAGTGATAGCTTTAATTTAGCGTTAATTAGGTTAGTGAAAAAAATTAGAATAGTGGTATGTAGGGTAATAAGAGTAAGTAAGTAATGATAGTTATGGTTTAGGATAGAAATAAGAATGAAATTATGGATATTATATTTGAAAAGGATAGAAATAAGAATGAAGTTACTAATATTACATTTTGAAAATGTTAATTATGGGTAGAATTAATAACAGTTGGTATAATGAGAAAGAGATTTATATATATATAACCAAAATATATAACCATGATTTACAACATATTGTATAAGTAATGCTAAATCTACTTAGTATACATCTAGGAGCATACTGTCAGCTGCATAAAAGAAAGAAAGCTGGTATACAAGCTTTTCTCATGGCCTGGTTATTGCTGCATTTTAAAAGATATCATGATCATCAGGTCATTATAAGAGTAAAAATGGATCTTTCCACTGAATACAATGCATAGTTCTAAAACAGTATAATTAGGAGATGTTCTTAGTCTTGAAAGGTACGTAAGCCCAACCAACTGAGGGAGTGATCTCAGGAGGCAGAATTTTACTAATACCACCCAGCTGTCTCAAGCCAAGTTCATATCTGCTTACCTGAATCAAGGCCAAATTACAGGTGGCCATTTTCCACTGTTCCTGTGTGTCATCCATACGTCCAGTATTAGCCTCAAAGACAAAAGAGGAAAGACTTACATCTTACAAACTGGCAGGTATTTTAGGAGAAATTGTGAACAAGAAGACTGGTCCTGGAATGCAGAAGATGCTGGTCACTGTTCCCAGTCTTAAATTTCCAACCTCCTTTTACTAATCAAAGCGTCCCATATTTGCCTCTGCAGGGCAGTTTTCCTTCTGTTTCTATCAGGGATGTGAGCAGGAGATAAACAGATACATAAGCCAGATTGTCAAGGACCATGACACAGACTGTGTACATGCAGATTTATTTCAGTCTGCAGGTACAACTGCAGCCTGTGCAAAAATCTTGCACAAGGCAGTTGGATCTGAAATATCAGTCTATTCAACGTCAGCATATCAGAGCTGGTGGCAGAAGGAAATGGCCTCATGGAAAAACAAATAAAAAGCAACTGTTTTGCTCAAGAATTAATTAAAAAAAAAAGAAGTTTTGGTGTTTTTTTATTGTCTAGAAAAGGGAATATTAGCACAAATGAAAAAGCAAAGATGAGCATGAAGAGCAGTGCTGAATCAGTCCAAAGTCCTATTCAGACCAACACACAGAACATTTGGCACTCCCATAAAGTCCAATCAGATGTCCCTTGAGAAGCCCACCAGCAGGATATGGGAATAAAACTGAATTCTGTGCCCATACAAATTTTGACATTTTTCCCTATGTCTGCCCTGCATTGAAAAAACACTGCTGGCTCCTAAAATTGTACTTCCCTTCAAATAAACAGCTATAATAAACAGTTAGTAGATCAAGAAAGAGCTGTTACAGAGCGTGGAACTCCTTACTCAAGAAAGTTAGGCTGATTCCATTTCTTTTAAGCTTCTGCCAGGCAGTGAGAATAGTGCTGTTCTGCATGGCATTCAGTTTTAACTGTTTTAAAATAGGGTTCTAGGACTGTTATTAGACTTGCTTTCAAGAAATTTTTAAAGAGTATTTTAATGCATTTTAAAAATGCTTTTATCGTGTTCATTGTCTTGGGAGCCCTTAGAGGCTGAGAGGCAATTAAAAAATACAGTAGCCCCTTCACCTTTGCGAGGGTTAGGGGCACATAACCCTCATGAAAGTGGAAAAAACGCAAATAACTCCCCCCTGCATGATTCCCCTCCCATTCCCTCCGGAGCGCCTCCCTCCCATTCCTTTGCCTCTGGCCCCAGTGTTGGTGTGGGGAGACAACCTTAAAGGCTTACAGTTCTCTCCCCTCAGACAGAGAAGAGGGGAGTTCTGGAGTTCTAATTACTTCTGGTGGTGATCTTGAGAAAGGAGCACCTGAGAAGAATGTGCAACCACATGGCAGAGAGGCCATGCCTTTAACAATGAGAGGAGGCTTTGCTCACTCAAAAGGAAAAAAAATCTCAATTTCAAACACAAGCCTCACAAGCCTGGAGTGAGGAATGCAAGGGATGAGAGGAGGAATATGGGGGGGGGCAGGGGCATGCTTTGCGAATAATCAAAGTAGCGATGGTCAAACCTGCGCATGTGGGGGGAGGACTGTACTTTAAATAATAAATAATGACAGTATAAATTTTTATGCTCCAAAGAATGGGGAAACAGTTCATGCCTACCCTGCGTAAACGTAATGATACCTACTATATTGTTTATTTCTATTGAAAAACCTAGTCCTTGTGGTCCATAAGAAACAAATATTGTCTATTTTCATAAATAGGCAATTCAGGACCCCCTTGATCAAATGTCACATTTTTTCTTGCCAGGCAACAGTCATGATTATAGCTCTGCATGTTGAAGGCACAATCTCAAGAATGATACTTACAGCTGTAGAAAGTCTAGAAGCCAATGTCATTTCCAGGTTGCCCTTCAAGCCAACTAAGGCTGGAATCAGGATAAATATTTCTGTGATTGTCTTAAACACTGTCCAGTGCTGAGAGAAATGAAAAGGAGATGATGTAACCCCACTGTCATATCAACCAGAGCCTAATGCAGTAACAAATATGTATGCATTTTCACCAGCTTGAAAATGTGCATACTCACTTTCTACTCTGACAGGCTCCAAGAGATCTTGGAGGCTCCAAGAGATCTTGTACCAACAAACTCTTTGGAACAGTTTGCCAAATAAATTTGGTGATGTAAGGATATGCAAGTGCATTTATCCACTGAACTCTTCATTATGGAAGAGTTTATTTCAGTCATGGGAAGCTACTGAGTAGTGTCAATTAATATCACCATGGACACCACCTTTCCTCCTGTCTTTGCCACTTTCTGACCTTTTGAAAAATCTACCATGGAAAAGGTGATTAAAACTTTACATTCCTTCACAGTGGAACTCCAAGTAAGAACTGCAACTTTTCTTTTACCAAAGACAGTGAAATACGATTCTATTCCTTGGACTCTGCAGATTCTTAGTCACGGCAGCAAGCACAAATCTACAATGAATACTTTAATTCTCTTTAAGATGCTTTTTATACAGGAATGTACAGTGGGCCCTTGGTATCCGCTAGGGTTTGGTTCCAGGACTCTCTGTCGTAGATACCAAAATTTGTGGATGCTCAAATCCCAGTATGTACAATCATGAAGTAAAATAGCAACCCTTATATAAAATGGCAAAATCAAAGTTTTCGAATATTTTCAAGCTGTGGTTCGTTGAATCTATGGATACAGAATCCATGGATATGGAGGGCTGACTGTATTTAAAAGATTCTTAGAATTAAATGAGAATGATAGTGTCAGTCAGAGATGTGGGGTGGAAAATTTTATTTTTCTGCTGTTAGGCACGCTGTTGTCCAGCCATTAATTATGTCAGATGGGCTAAATATCAGAAATGAAATTCTAGTTATTCTTCTAAGGAGACAAGCATCGGCAAACCTAGTGCTCAGAGGAAGAGACTAAAAATGAACTGTTAAACTTGTTTCTGTTTCACAAAATCTCTTGCTTCTCCCTCAGTCACAAGTAGCCAAGACAAAATGTGGTAAGTTGCCTATGCCCACAGACCACATAACCCCTTATGAAAATATAACTCTATTGAATCAGGTTTTTTTCTCAGTTTGAAGTGGAACTGATGGAGGAATAGCACAAGCCACTGATTTGCCTGCACTACTGAGCCTTGTGTTAAAATGGAGGAACAGGAAATATGTGTCCCTCTGTGTGTTGCTGGACCGCAACTCCGAATAGTCCATGTCATCATGGGGCTTTGGTGAGAGACCATGGGATTTGTAGTCCAATGGGATCTGTGGTCAAACAACTCCTTTATGGGTGCCCATTTCCCATGCCTACTGTGTAAGATGTATCAAATCTGCAAGAGTACTATTATACAGAAGTACAGCCAGTGTCAGCCCTCTTATTATAACCAAGCTAGGTGCCTGATTCCAGTACCATAAAGGTACAGGTGGCAAATTACGATCCCCATCCAAAGTATGGCCATTCACTGACTGCTTAGACCATGGGAGGCTATTGGTGGCTTTCCAGGTTGTTGTTGTTTTTTTGAACAGCTGCAATCACCAGAGATGTGGGGCAGATTTTTTTCCAGTGCTACATTTTTCTGTAGAAAATGTTCCACACCATATACATATATATATATACATTTATCCATAGTCATCCGAACTGCTCTACAGCTATCAATTATGTTAGATAGGTTAAATATAGGATATGAAGTTAATGACTGGCATACTGTTAAACTGCAAACACAGATGTGGGGGAGCAATCTTATGGCTGCATTTTGCTTTCTTTTTTCCTTTCTCTGTCTTTATGGGAAAGTTGACATTCCCTCCTTCCCTCCCTCCTCACTGACCAAAGACCCACTCCAAACTTACCGCAGAGCCAATGCAGCCCTTCCTCCCTGCTACCAGACCCATTCAATGCCTGGTGGATGGTGTTGGTGGGGAAAATCAAACAAATACTTGGCTGCCTCTCCATAGTCACATGAGAAGTAATTACACTGTATGTTGAGACCTCTGGAGGGGCCCAGCATAGGACCTCTATGGGATTTAGATCCTTTTCTGGTCTGATCTCTACCAGGCATGGATTAGCCATGGGATGGAAGTTGTAGTAGCTCTACAGTAAATCCAGGGATTTTTGAATGACCAGCTTTGGCATACTTCTACATGGCCCGAACTACTGCATTATGTTGAGTCACACAGGATGCTGGTCATAGTTATTTCTTCAGGATATAAACACTGCCTAACCCCAAAGCTCAGTGTAACAGGCTAGAAATGAACATAGTGTTAAGCTTGTTTCTTTTTCACGAAATACCTTGCTTCTCAAGCAGTCACAAGTGCAAGCAGTCAAGACAAACAGACTCACATACATTCTTTAGTGAAATAAAATGTTCAATTTGTACAACTAAATCAGCTTTTTCTCAGCCTGAAATCAAATGGATAAGTGGTACTCAGAGTGAGTGAGTGCAGCTGAAAGTCCTACAGTTACACCAAGGTCAAAAATTAATTAATTAAAAAAATTAAACTGTTGATAATATCAGGTTTTGCTGTTATGTGCCTTCAAGTTGTTTCCAAGTTATGGTGATCCTAAGGCAAAGCTATCACAGGGTTTTCTTGGCAAGATTTGTTCAGAGGGGGTTTGCCTTTGCTTCTTCTGAGCTGGGACAGTGTGACTTCTCCAAGGTCACTCAGCATGTTTCTACAGCTGAGTGGGGATTTGACCTCTGGTCTCCAGAGCTGTAGTCTTGAACTGCTACACCATGCTGGCTCTATGTATCAGGTACAGCTCCCTTTGGACAAGTGATCTTAAAAAACAGTGTTCTTCCAGATGTAGTCGTTTTTGTTGTTGTTGTTAAATGCAAAGGAAGAATATGCTATTTTTGTTACATTATTACAAATATTCCAGTGAAATTATGTCCACATAAAGCTTTGAATGTGTTTGAGTGTAATATTTAAACCAAGCATGCTAAATCTGATAACACTATTTTGGAGCTGTGGATTTTTTTCTGAAAAACTACATCACTGATTTGGATTCTTAGAATTCTGCTCTGAGGAGAACAAAGTAGAGTTTGCCCCATTCCTTCCTTCTGTGTATTATTTCTCCATAGCTCTATGTTTCCATGGAGACCATTTTTAATTCCTGCTATCCTCCCATTCAACTGGCAGAGAAGTAGCAAGCTAAATATGAAAAGTTGAAAGACACAGTAAAAGCAGCATCTAGGTTAGCAATGGCTAGAGGAGGGCATATCCAAACCAATGCTTGTGCGGCTGATCCACTGGGAAGAATTGCCAGCAATGCTGTTGAATCCAACTGGGGGAATTTGGGAAATCATGGTCCAAAAGCAACTTTTCAAGGCTCTGGCCCTTTTCGCATGGTGTTTCTAAAGCGAGACGGCCCCCTGAGCATCGGGTAAATGGGAGGAGCGGTCTGCATGACGCACTCCCATTTACGCGACGCTCAAGGGCCTGACGTGGACCGCGCACGCATCTTTTCATTTTCGGCTTAAAGCCGAAAATGGTGCGCAGTTGCGCAATGCTCCCAGGGCCCGTGCACACTTACCTGGCGTGTAGTGCATCGGGAGCCGGGCCGGTCATGCTTCCTGCCTCGGTGCTAGCCTGTAATTCCCAGGTTGCGCTGCAGTAGGAAGGGGCGAGGCACTCGCACGACCAGGAAGCTGCTGCACAACTGCAGCAGCAGGGAAGTGGCAGCGTTCCTGTTGATGCTTTTCGTGCGAGAAGCCCCGCCCAACTGCACGAACGGGTAACATGCGAAAAGGGATTCTGTGAGGAAAAACTGAAAGGGCTGCAAACAGAGACATGCAAACTCTCTGCATCTCCATTTGGAGTGGGCTCATTTTCCTCACATTTTTTTCAAAGGTTTCTCTCTGGTAACAGAAATATTTGAAACACAAACAAGACGGGGGGGGAGAGACACCACAAACAATGGGAAAGAAGAGCACTGCTTCCTTTGAGTGGATTTAACTAGCTTTTTAAAAAATCTCATCCAACCTTCTGTTACTCAGCAGTGTAGAACTGGACAGCTGCTTTCAACAAATGGGCTTATGGATGCAGATACTTTTTTGGAGTGTGTGCCTACTCTACATTGCTATGGAGTAGAAGGTGTGTCGTTTACAGTCCAACCCACCTCATGTGGCACTTACCGGCCACAGGTTCAGTGTGGCTTGAAAGCCATCATAGGAACTAGCAAATTAAAATCAACTAAGCTATGAATGAAATTTGAAATTTGCCAACAAAAAGATAAACTAAATTTTAATCTTAAATGATAGAGTTTAAGTGGAATTTCAACATCAATTTTTTCCAGAATTAAGTTACTAGATTACATTATTATTATCATAGGATCTTAGAGTTGGAAGGGACCCCAACGTTCATCTAATCCAACTGCCTGCCATGATGGAATACATAATTACAACACTCCAGAAAGGTGCCCATCCAGCCTCTGCTTAAAGTCCTCCAAAGATGGAATGTCCACCACTTTCTGAGGCAGTTACGTTCCACTTTCAAACAGCTTTTCAGTAAAAAAAAAAGTTCTTCCTAATGTTTAGGTGAAATTTCACATCTTGCCCTTTGAACCCACTGGGTTCAAAGTTCTAGTTCTAGTCTCTGAAGAAGCAGAAAATATGCTTACTCCACCTTCTACATGATATACCTTCAGATATTTAAAGAGAGGTATCACGTCAGCTCTCAGACTTCTCCAAGCTAAACAGTTCCCTGAATTGTTCCTCATTCAGTTTGGTATCAAGATCTTTGATCATCTTGGTTGCTTTTCCCTGAACGCGTTCCAGCTTGTTGATATCCTTCTTGAACTCTGGGGCCCAGAACTGGACACAGTATTCCAGATAAGGTCTAACCAAACCAGAATAGATGGGACTAATACCTCACTTAATCTTGACACTATGCTCCTGTTGATGCAACCCAGAATTGCACTGGCCGTTTTGGTTACCACATCGTACCATTGACTCATGCATACCCTGTGGTCTACTAAGACTTCCAAATCTTTTTCACATGTACTGCTTTCAAGCCAGGTGTCACCCCATCCTATATTCGTGCATTTCATTTTTTCCTGCCTAGATAACCTTACATTTATTTCTGTTGAAATTAATTTTATTAGTTCTGTCCCATTTCTCCAATCTGTCAAGGTCAATTCTAATCCTCTTCTCTGAAGTATTAGCTACTCTCCCTAAATTGTTTGAACAAACATAATAAAGAATGTTTAGTGTTAGTTACCCCACAAATTAAAATGAAAAAAGGAAGAATAGCTGCGAAGTCTGATTTGTTAAAACTATAACTGAAAGAAATGAAACACGCTACAAATCTGAGTTTTGAATGGGTATATTTGATGACAGCCACTGTGGTACAGTGATTTGAACACTGGTCTATGACACTGGAGACCAGGGTTTGATTCCCCACTTGGCCATGGAAACCCACTTGGTGACCGTGAGCATATCACATTTTCTCAATCCCAGAATACCCTATGATACAGTCACCTTAGGATCCCCTTACAACTTGAAAGCACATCACAACAAACAACAATATTTAACGTACAATACAATATGGTTAGAGTGGACTTGGAAGATTCAGATTCTAGTTCAAATAGAACTATGAAATTCACTGGGTGATCTTAGGCCAATCTCTCTCTCTCATTCTCTCAGCTTGATCTACCTCACAGGATTGTTGTGAGAGTGAAGTGTGGTGGAAGGATCCATGCACAATTCCTTGAACTCACTCACTCGAGGAAAGGTGGGTTTTTAATATAAATAATAAATATGCAAATAAGTATTTAATCCCAAAGAGTGATTTTCCTCCCACGAAGCTTCTTAAAGTATATTTCAATGCAGTGGGGGGGAAAAGGACTCAGAGTTCTGGCAACTTTATCCCATTTAGAGTTGTTCAGATGGGAAAAGAGAAAGACTACTAGTTCACTGATCCTATTATTGGAATGAGGGTGGTTTCATCTATTTTAAAGCTGACAGCAGTGCCCTCCTTGCTCTCTGCTTAAGTGTTAGGAAGCCTGACCTGCCTAGGAAGAATCTGGTATTTGAGCAAAGCTTTCAGTTCCTTTTCATTTCTGCATTTCACTTTGTGCCTCACTCTTACGTGTTAGTTAATGGAGAAGCAATATGGTTGGCTGTGGAAGAACACATTTCAAGTAAGAAGTTATACCAGAAGTTGTACCACTGTTCTGTTCAATGCTACTTGTTTGGTATTATCACAGAGACAACTGAAAGCTGATGAAAGCAACTGAATATTAGAATGGCAGCCATATGAATTGTGGACTATTCATTTTGGAAAACAAATAGAACATGAACCAGAGCTGAACATTAAGTTCTAAATAACCTTTAGAAAAAATGTGACCAAAAGAAGGAATTAGATCAACAGATAAGAACACTAGTAAAGGGAGAGTCAGAGTTATAGGCTTACAAATTAGAACCACAAAGGAACTGAGGGAGAGCAATGGCAGAAAAGTAATTTTTTCTAGCCTGCCTATAACACACATGCACAAACACACAGCTTGCTTCTTTCAGGTCCCCAGCACTCATTATCCCCCTTGTGCATTCCATTTGTTTTCCTCAATTCTCACCCCTTCCTTCTTCGATTTGGAACTTCATCAGTAATCTCCTGTCTGCCTCCCTCTCTGTCTTCCACTTCCCTGCCTACATCTTCACCCTCTAAATCTCCTTCTGCTTACCTATCTTTCTTCATTTGCCTTCTCTCCACTTCCCATCCGTTGCTTATATACTGTCTGCCCCACAGCTTCTCTCCTCCGCAGTTCACCTGGTTAAATTCCAACTTCATTTCCAAACACTTTCCTTCTCCCACTTCCTTTTCTCATAGTATGGGTGAAGGAAATTCCCATCTGCTAAAGGAAAACAGCCAAGAATGGAGTGGAAGCCTCATAGGGGTCTCCTGGTTAGTGACTACTAGGACCATCTTTGCAGGAAGCTCTGGCTAGTGTATGTGCATGATGTTCTGTTGCTAGAGGTGCTGTCTTAGGCTTTGAGGGAAGAGGTCACAAACAACTCCAGTCTGCAGCAGTCAGGAGCAGCAAAAGGTAGGATGATAACATGCACACCCTGATATATTTCCACAAACAAGTGGTCCCTCCCCTTGTATCACTGGTTTTGTATTGTTAGTTCCTGCAAAAAGGGACAAGCACTTTATGAGTGCCCCTGAGGTAAAATTGATTCTTTCTTTCTTTCTTTCTTTCTTTCTTTCTTTCTTTCTTTCTTTCTTGTAAATTCACCAAGGACTTACAGCCAGTAGCTTGGGGAGCAGCACCATTCAATGGAGCAGTACTCTGAGCAGCACTGACATATATGATATTTTAAAGCAGGATTTCTCAACCAGGGTTTTCTGGAACCCTGGAGCTCTCTGAGAAGTCAATAGGGATTCTGGGAGAGATCATGACTGAAAAAAAAATAACCATTTTTATTTGTATAACTTATATTCAATAGTTTTTATTCTCTGAGACCTGAAAATTTTTCAGGGGTTCCTCCATTGTAGAAAAGTTGACAAAGGCTGTTTTAAAGATACGAAGATGCACAAGACAGAGGTGATACTGAACAGAAGAAAACAAAGGCAGACAAATTGTAAAAGTGTGCTTTGTTCGGTAGTAAAATATGTATAATTCAATAGGGAGAAAAAAAACTCTGTCACTTTCACAAAACTCAGGAAAACAGGCAAATATCACTTCAAAATGAAAAGTTTATGTCCCCTGGGGTTTGTTCCTAAGAAGAAATGAAAGACCTCACCTCTTAGTCATCCTGAAGTACAACAAAATCGTACTATTTGCCTGGAGCCTACATTAGACACATCATCAAAAGGTTGTCAGAACTTGCTTGATATATTGACTGCTATGAGCTCAATAACAATACTAAGTTACGCATGCACATGGGTGTGGGTAATGTGGAAAGAAGCAAAAGTTGGAAGAATTGAAGAATAAAGTATTACTGTAAAGTTCTGGTTGATGAAAGGAAAAGCCCGGCAAGAACCAAAGGCCTTCAAGTAGTACACGGAAAGTTACACAGGCAATGATACTCAGCTTTCCAAGTCATGGTATAAGGATGGAAATCATGGAATCCACCAGATGTTTTTGGACTGTTGCTCTATAACACCTTATCCTTTGCTGTGCTTGTGAGGGCTACTGAAACTTGTAGTCTGGCAACATTTGAAGGGCTCCATGATTCCTACCCCTGATACAAGAAATGGGTTCAGAAGGACAGAAGAAATGTAGTGCCTGTACAGCTGAGACAGATAGCTTTAGAAACAGCTGAACAGTCACCTGAATTAGACTAGGAAGTATATAGAGACAATAGCAGGCATTGTGGTAATAACAAAGGGAAACTAAATATGCAGGCCTCAAGCCATCATCCAGACTTTATAAAAATACAGTTCCTGTAATTCAGTTACAGGCAGTAATGGAAAAATCAAGCAACTCCACATGGTTAATTCTGAGAAGGCAAATGTTTCCTGTTTTGATGTAAAGTTGCTCTTCAGGGGACTAGTATATATAACTTAGATTGTTCTTAATTGCATCAGATTCATCCTTAAAGTTAGTAGAACAAGTTTAAACCCTCTCAATAAATAAAACAAGCAATCTGAATTTTTAATAGTTCTATGAATGTACAGAGAGATTGACCAACCTCTGCATTCATTTTAAATGGGAGCCAGGAGTTGCTCATTCTTCCTTGTCTACACATTGTAATTTTGCCTTCCTCATTAATGTTTGCTTCACAAAGTGGTGACAAACATGGGCTGCCCTTTTGTAAAGCAGGCAATGTACACACTGTGAATACCTGTGGATCTTGCTCATCCTTCTTTCTGTTCAGTTATGGTAAGTTGGGGATCTGTTAGTGTACCTGCACCCAATAAAGTCTGCAAACATACTTTGTGGTTCATTGTATCTCGTACAGCTCAGTGCCTAAAACCATACAGGACACTGTTAGCCTAGATTAATGACTATGGAGTAACAAGACAGTGATGTTGGCCTTATGGTGTATGATTTTGAATAGTTGTGGGTGAATAAGAAAAAACCTGGCAAAAAAAAGTGGTGAGATCACTGCTGCAAGAAATAGTGCTTGTTTGGTTTCCATTCCTTATATCTAATGAATGAACCTGCGATCCCTCAACTCCATTTTAATGCTGCATATCAGCTGATGCTCAGGGAAAAGCAGCAAGAGCATTCTTGGTTAATTGAAAATGTCTAAGCATTATCCTATTATTTCAAAACAAACACCATTTGGTGAAATTCCTATCAGAACCAGAAAATGACTAAGTGTGTAGCCCAAATGAATATATACACAGGCTTAAAACAAGGCCTTAAAATGGTGAGAAGAGCCTTTCTTTCTAGTCTCTGTTGCTGGCTGTATTAAGCAATGAAATCTGTATTTCCAAAATTAACAGAACAATTCTAGTCTTACTGAAACAGATGAAGGTGGTTGCTCCATACATTTGTCTTCTGAAGGCATAACCTCTTCTGTACAAGTATGGACAGCGGGAGGACTCCCATGGAACTCAATGGAGCAAGGAAACAGGCTCACTCACAGACCAAGGAAGAGCATCTGCCTATTCAGGGGACTGTATATGCAGATGTATGAAAATGTATAGACATAAAAAAAATCCCCAGTCCTATGAGGACTGAGGAAGCTTCCTGTCCTGTAGGAATCATGGAATGCTGGGGTCAGTTGAATATCCACTGAAAAGGAAGTAGGCAGAATTGGCCTCAGGATGAAAGGGTATGCCTCCTCCAACTCTCTGATACGTCATGTGGAGGAATCCCCAAACACACTTTCAGCTGAACCATTTAGATTCCTAACAGTACAAGTAGCCCTGGTTAACTGGCATCAATCCTGAGAGATCAGTAACTCTGTGTAAGTGGCATTTCTCAATAATTTATATCCTCACACATGACTCTGTGTAACCTGCCCTATTATTATACAACTAATGAAGAGACTCTCTGATCAGCTGAACTCTTGTTTCTGTGCTGCAGGAAAGCAAGGTGTAGCAATATGCCTTTAAAAATGAATGAGAAATGTTTTATCTCATCTAGTCTGTTCACTAGACCCTCTTTAAGACTCTGACATACTTAGTGAAGACATTTCCCCCACAAGTAGGCAGCATACTACATTGCTCTTAGCTATCAAATAGCCATATTAAAAATGGATGCTCAAGGTCAGTCAGACAGACCAGCCATTTACCCCTCTTGTTACCAGTGAACTTGAAAAAAAGAACCATACATACTTGAATATGATCCATCAATAAGCCAGCAGCCACCAGGCCTAACCCTGCCATGATGAATGGCCCAAAGATCTGTGAAGCAATGGAGAAGGATGTTTCTGGGAGGAATCCACTGGCTGATCTGACGAACTTACAAGTGAAACCCCTGAGTTTCTTCCCCTGGAAGCACAACTCCAATTTCAGCTGGGTGACCACCATGATTGAATGTTATTAACCCATAGTCAAGAACCAGGAGGGCAAGAGGAGATCCAGAAAATGAGGCGGTCTCACCTCTCAGTTGCAGAGTTCAGAGTTGAAGGTATTGTCCAGTTGTGATTGTGCCACTCCTGGTCTTAAAGTCTGATGTCCTTCTCTTCTTCCATCTAACAGCAACAATGTTACTTTCCAAAATGCACTTGGTTTAACTGAACACAGCTTCCACTAAGCTTCAAGGCAGCTCCAGAGAGGAAACAGAATCCAGAGGAAAGGGTTGGACCGTTAAAACATACATAGATAAGTGCATTCAAACTACTTCTTCATCTATTACCACTTGCCAGGAAACCAGAAAGACCTGCTTAAGCTACGACATTCAAGAGTACCAGTGCAAAGAGTGACAGGTCGCGTAGGAATACTTCAGCCACTGATGTCCTTTCTCCTCAAGTTACAAAGAGGGTGGTTTAAAACGTAAGCCTGCACTGTTGCAACAGCCACAACTGCTTCAAGCTAACGATGCGTAACACTGAGCTGAACTTTTCTCGCAGTCTCAAGACAAGAAGGGGGAGGGTGGGTTAACTCTTCAGTTTTCTTTTGTTTTCCCTCTTGTTTCTTCAAGGTGAAGGAAGGTCACCAGGAACATGAACTTAATCCTGCTGAAGCCACGGATGTTACGGAACAGGTAAACAGGAAAAGCCAGGAAGATGGACTGGCTAGAAGGGTGTTTTTGTCCTCAGCTCCCTTTTCTTCTCTCCATTTCCCCAGCCTTATTAAGGCTGTACGAGTTCAGGAATACGTAGTCTCTATCTCCAAATGACTGACTTTCAGAAGAAAGAAAAAAATAATAATCCACAGTAAAAGCCAATGAGCTTCAAAGGCTAACCTCCTTATCTGCTGTCATCACTTCAACTTTCAGCTACCATGAAAAGGCCATGATAAGAGACTCTGCACAAGTTCTATTTAAGGTAGTTCTACAGTCAATGGAAAAGTTTTCAGTATCTTCTCTGTAGCTTTATAATTCCCATCCTAAAAGTCTGCAAGGTGTTGTAATGCATGGCTTTTAAAGAAGTAGAAAAGTAACAGTATCCATGGTGATGTTACAATCCATGGGCAAGGCACAAAGCATAAAAATCGTCAACGGAATTCTATCGGCCGAAGACCTTGACAAAATTGGAACAGAAAGTTCTGGCCCAGATTGCTCAAACTTTGCCAACATTTGAGAGTTTAGATGTTGAAGTTCTCTGGCTGATTTTGTTATTTCTTTGACAAATTCTTTAACAGCTTATTCTTTAAGAAGGGTGAGAAGGCAGGTAAGGGTCATTCATGGATATTGGATGGCAAATCTTTTGTGATGTAGTTTGCCTGTTCAAAGCCAGTAAGTCACCTTGAGAACCTATTTTTAGATTAAAAGGATATAGTGATCATGGATGAAGCTTGTATAAGATCAGTAATGCCCCAAGTAAAGAAAATACTAAATTCCAACTTTTTTAAATGAAATTTTACACTAACATAGTGACATGCAGGTCATGACAGAATTTGTATGACTAGAAGATCTAGGTAAAAGCTGCATATATATCAGGGTTTTTTTTAAAAGTTACTCTTCCTTCAAAGTTTCCTTCTTTTAGCCACACAATCGTTTATGATACGTTAGGCTAAGAGGGTGGCCCAGTGGACCAGGGATTAGGATCCAGTCTTTCACTGAAGTCCAACACTCTAAAACAGTGATGGGCAAATAAAAAGGGGGTGGGGGCCATTTCTTCCCCCGCATGATTTTGGCATGCTGGAAGTGATGTTACTTCACTTCTGGATGCTGTTTTGGCTGATTTTTGGCCTTTTTTTCCCCTTTTCTTTTGGGAGTGGTATTTCTGAGAGGCTGGAGAGATAACCTGCCACTTTGGCAGCATGATTTGGTGGTTTTGGCTGGTTTTCAGGTGAAAAATTGCCCCCAAATCAGCATGAAATCTGGGGGCTTTGCAGAGGGCTTTAGGGATCCACTTTGGGGCCCCATGGCCACATTCTGCTCACAGGCCTCACTTTATCATGCCTGCTCTAAAAGCTACACTAACTTCCGCCAGCTTTGTGTTATTCTGTTTATTCCAAGCACAACAGTTGTGACGACAAACTAAGTCAAGTCTACCTGACGCAGGCTGGTTGGTTTAAAGAATGCTTTTTGTGATAACATATACTTTGGGATTTAATCACAGAATTTATTCTCTCTAGCTACTTTCCTTCCCACAGAGACAACCAAAAACACTTAAACCTATCACCTCTACCCTACATAAGCTGAGATGGAAATTCACTGGCTGACCTTTGGAAACTACCTTGCTACACAGGAACAGGAAATAGAGCCTCTTCCAACTTCCTGTTCTTATGGAACAATGTCATTTAACAAAAAGTCTTCACATCCCTCCCTCCCTTCCTTTTAGTGGAGTGAGGGGACATGGGGATCTCTTTTGTCACACTTGAAACGCATATACACATACACAGTTCGGTACTGCTTAAGTTCTTTGACAATACATGTGGCGAGAATGGGTCCCCCTTCAGACTGGGAGCCTGAGGGCAGGTGGCAGTTGGGGCTGAGCATTCTTTCTGCAAGGGGAGGGAGAAAAGTTCCTTAGAGCTGCTCCTTCTCAGACCAGGGAATGGGGTCAGGGTATGGTTTACTTATACTACACATGTGTGAAAATCTATCAAAGAAAAGAAGTGTCACAGAATTCTTTCCAAAAGGGCAAGGCTGTAACCTTGGCTCCCAGATCTTACTGCCACTCATTAACCATAATAATCTAATATTGCCAACCCTCATTATGAATCTTGTATTTTCTGCTCATTGACAAAATGGTGCCTCCTCATAGTCCAGCCTTAAAGACTTTAGCTGTTTTCAAGAGAGGAGATTTCTATTTCAATTTCTCCTGATTCTGATTCTGATTCTGATTCACCTTTGTTAGGCATACTACAACATATACATTTACAATAAAACTTCAACAATCATTTTTAGAAAATTTAAGCCATAAGTTTGTTGCCTCCACCAGAAAGTTGGCCATTAGCCTAGTAATATGCGGATTCTGAATTTCCAATAAGTATTCCACTGATAACCTATCCAAACAGATATTCCTTTCCAATAACCTCCTTAACAATTTCTTCCTTGGAATTATATACAGTGGGCAGAACAATACAATATGATGGAGAACGTCAGGAGCTTGAGTCCAATGACATATACGATTCAGAAAAGGGGTCTGTAGATATCTACCCTTAGTCACATTTGAGGGATGTACATTCAACCTTGCAAGTATTTCTCCTGCTATCAGTGGTTTCGTGGCACAAGCAGTTGTCAAAGCTGGGTGCCAAGAAAGGATGCAGTAGCAAAAGTACAGCTTATAAAAAGGTTCAACAGTCTGGGGTGAATGAGTTTATTGCTCTTTCTCTCCCTCCATCAAGAAGCAAGGACCATAAAAAGAATGCAGACAGCGAATCAACAGTCAGAAAGTAGCAGTTAACTCCTGACACCTGAGTGTACAATTAATTATTTTTTATTACTGAGTTAAGGTGTCTCCAGTAAAGATATAGATGTCTCTAACACAGAAAAAAGAAACATGCAGATCTGTTAATACTTGGAAATAGAAACATTTTTTTCATCTCAGCTCTCCTATATAGGGCCCAAAACCTTGTACCACTGAATAGGTAGTTAAAAAAGATACAGAACAAACAAAACAAAAAGACCTAGGTCAGCTATAGTCACAAAATAACACACATAAGCATTCATACAAAAACATTCCACTCTCTATATAACATCCTACACCAATAACAAAGCTAAATTCAGTACTATTTTAAGAAGAAATTATGGAAACTCATTCACAGAAATTATTATTATCTATAATTTCTGTTGTACATTCTAGAGGTTCAGAACATTTTATATTTGTATTCTACAAATACTGTGCAGACAATAATTAATAATCCACTTTACAAATGGGGACCAAGAGTGAAAGAGAGAGTATAACTTGCAAGAAGGCTATCCCAAGAGGGTCAAGACAGTCAAAATGATTATGAACTCCATCCGAGGTGAGGAAAAGTTTAAAGTAAAAGGATTGGGATGGGAGTTCAGAAACATTCTTCCACTCCTTCACCCACTTCTCCCTAGCCAGGGATAGAGGCCCCTTCTGCATGACGACAGTATCCCAGTGAGGGGAGGCAAGAGGAGCAGGACTACAACAATGCTTCTGCATGACATGGCTGCGATCTTGTCCTTGCATCACCAGCTGACGGGATTGCAGGCTGTATCATTGATGGAAAAGCTCCATCAATAACCCCCAGTCATGTGAGCCTTCTTCTATTGCAGTCAGCCATGAAGAAGGGCTGGAAGCATGATCTACGGGCTCCCGCCCCTACTGCAACATGGGAAGAAGTTCAGCTGCAGTCTGGAAGGATGGAGCGTGTCCCTCACGCTCTCTTCCACAGGCAGCCACTCATGTGCAGAGAGGAGCTTTGGGAACATGCTCCCATCCTGGCAGAGATGCTGCCAGAATTAAGATGGGACAATATGTGAGAATACTGTCATGTGGAAAAGGCCTTACAGTTGCAAGCCAAGCCAAAAACTGGTGATCACTTGCTGCTGCCAGCTACTAGAAAGACCCCCTTTTGGCCTGCATTTCCTACAGAAGAACCTGCTGGCTTGGGGCATCTGGACACCTCCACCCAGCAGCAGCAAAGCCACCAGCACCCTCTGTGGCAAAGACAATGGGTTTGGTTGTCCTTGAAATGCCAACACTCCACTGGCAGAAGCAAAAGAGCACTCACCAACAACATCTTCATGCTTTTGCTATGGCAAAATATCCAGGTACAACTGGCCAGGTACCTTGCCTCTAGCAGCCAAACAAACAGCCTCTCTCACCTCATCTCTCACCATGCCCCCAACATGAGGCTAAGGACAGGTGGGCTCTCACAACAATGGGATCTTTTCCATAGATGTGCAATTTTCAGAAATATTGAAGCCATGGGGGGGGGGACCACTGGGTTTTTTTGAGAGAAAAAAAACACGTTTTTTGTTAAAAAAAAGTTGAAAAACACAATATTCTCTTCAGGCACTGAAAGTCACTTTGTCATTACAAGTCACAATAACTTGGTTTGGCATAAAATTATCATGTTTGACATATTAAAAGTACATTTTGTTCAGAATGTGATTACAAACTCAACTTTGCTTATTTATTTATTCCTTACAAATGGAGCTACAGAGTACTGAACAGTAAGGAAAACCTGAACTACAAGGAACCTCTTTGGTTTTGCCAGTTTAAAAAGCAGGCAAAATTTAAAAAAAAAATTGAAGAAATTCTTAAAATTAGTAAAGCAGAAGAAATTATTTCATCTCCATTATTCTTCCTAGTGCCAAGCAGATGTAATGCACTCATTCCTATAAAAAGAACTAAGACCACGAATTAGGATTATCTGATACTGTAAACAGTCTTACATAGACATCTTCCTCTTACATAGTTTTTAGGAATGATTTTAGAGGATTAACTATGTGAACACCTTGTATTAAACTTTTTATTTACCATTCTAAAAGAAAACATTCCACGATTATTATTTTTTTTCATTTTCTTCCAGGAAGAAAAAGGTCTGGGGGGCAACATAAAAAACTCCCCAATCCCCTCCAACTCCTCCCCTCCCAAATTCTCTCTCTCTCTTTTTCTGGACCTCCATATCACTAATCCTTCTAAGCAGTTAGTAACAGAGTCTTCCTCGCAGACTTTTCCGCAATCTCCCTGAGAACATTGCCAGTTGGGTGGTTTATACAGCAGGCCTTCCACATTTGCCAAGGTTAGGGACACAGAACCCCCGCAAAAATAAAAAAAAAAACACCCCCATGAATAACTCCCCCCAGTGAGTACTCGCTTGTCCTGCACTCTCCTGCTGGCTGCTGCCAGCATGCCCACTGTGTGATGGGTGGGAGAGTGCTGGGGGGAAGGGGAGAAGATCTTTTCCCCTGTGCCCAGGAGAGCAGAGGGAAAAAGATCTTCCCTCCTTCACACTCTGGCCTCCCCACTGAATGGATGGTGTGGGCAGCAGTGGCAGGAGAGTGTGGGGGAGAAAGATTCTTCCCCCCTTCACTCTCTTGCCCCCTGCCTGTACGATTGCACAGGCAGTGGTGGCAGGAAAGCATAGGGGAGATCTTCCCTCCCCTTCACTGTCTTGCCCGCTGTCAGTGTGGTTGTGCTGCAGCTGCAGGCAGGAGAGCATGCAGGAGGGAGGCAAGCACACACCGCAAATAATCAAACCCACGAGAGTCAAACCTGCGAATGTGGGGGAGAACTGTAAATTTCTTTTAAAAACTAACTAATGTACAGTGCATGGCACGGTGGAGTAGATGACACATCTCCACAGGCAGATGCACAGAGCTTCGAAGACAGGTACTGGGGACCTCTGGACCATGGGCCTAATATGGTTTGTGGAAGATCCACACCTGCCCTCCTAGGAACTGTTTTCTAGTCTTATCTCTGAACAGATAAGTTCATCTCTTCCATGCTGTAGGAAGCTTTTAAACTGTGTGTGTGGAGGGGGGCATTGGGCAAGTTGCTGCTAGGAAGAGAAGGGCTCATTCTTCCTTCTTCAGCGCTGAGAACCCCTTGAAAAATCATCCTTCATCCACTGCAGTGAGGTTATTTAAAAAAAAATCCTTCACAGATGTTAAAAGAGGCTTTTAAAAGCCTAACTTTGGTGTGGAAAGGCATTTTGGAAGGACATCTGTGACTGGTAAAGAATGTTGCAACTTCTCCACAATGCTGCAATCCCACCCCCTGCCCCCCCCGCATCATTCACTTTCTACTGCAGTGAAGTTTTCGAACTGTAATGAGGTTCTTGAAAGTCCAATTGCAGCAAGGGACAATGAAAGTGTGGGGGGTGGGAGGGGGTGAGAGAGAGTGCAAATACAGGGCTACTTGGTGGCCCTTTCCACTGTGGGATACTGCCCTGTCCTTAATATTCAACCCCTTGAAAGTGCAAATTCTAGTTCAGCCTTAAGCAGAATAAGCCACCATTTCTACTTAAAGGTTGTGAATGGCACACAGTGGGGTAGGGAATCCACATAGCTACAGATTACTGCTACCTAGTACTGTTGCTACCAATAAAGATCAATGAGGGTACTGAGAGAGTACATCTGCATAGCTGAATGTGGAAACACTGGAAAACTAACCATAATTACTATAACGACCCAGACAGTTACACTGAAACATTCTTTTGGGCTTGTGTTTTCCTTTCCCACCCACAAAATCCATTATAGAGAATGCAGTGACTTTAAGCTAAGAGTACAGAACAGTGTGTGCACTGGAGGGAGGGATCCACCTTCTCAAGGCAAAAATCCATTCACAAGGAAGGACTAGATAACCCAACAGAAAGAACAGACAGCAAGTGCTGAGCATCCAAAATACCACTCTCTATATGAGCATCCCTACCACAATCACCGCTCTCTATGCCTACTTAAAAGCAAAAGAGAAAAACAGCACTTTCAGAAATTCAGTTTCTGCATAGTTACTCACAAGGAATGGGTTACTCTGCAGTAAGCACAGACAGCAAGTTCTAAGACAGCCATGAGACTTGAGTGGCCCTCCAACCATCCCTGACATGCAAGTGCCAACATTCCTTACCACTGACTCTCCTGCCTGGAAGTTAAAGTCCAACAGCATCTGGAGGCCAGCATGATTCCTGTCTCTATTCTAAGAGCATCCTAAACTGTCAAAACAAAGCACTAAAATCCTAAAATCAAGCAGGTTCCAAAGATTAGGGCTTTCACAGATGCTATGCTGTTCCTCTGTGCTTGAGAAGTGGAACAAAGTGGAGGAGAAGGAGGCTCTTCCTTAGATTGCTCCCTACAGCCACAAAGGGCATCCATTTCTCCTAAGCCTAATGGCTGTTGTCCCCAAAGATCCCTTTTCCTAAGAAAAAAGATGTAAGCTTCCTGATTTGGCCAGGGGACTGAGGATGCCCAAACATGGCTTTCAAGCAGATCAATCTGCAAGATCACTCTTCCCAATTGCCCTTCCCAGTCTCTTTTCCGGGGGTGTATCTGTCTATGTATGCTAGATGTGCACACACTATTAGCCTAGGCAGCCAGCACAGAGCTGCTGGGCTAACTTACAGAAGGGAAGGCAAACACAGCAGACACACTGATGCATTGCAAAACAAACTGAGACTCACTGATATTGCAAGTAATGTGCACTGGGGCTTTCAGGGAGCAGCATCTTCCCTTGCCTCTGCATTAAAATCCTTTCTACTAAAAACTCAAGGGCGGGGGGATAAATGTTCTGTCAGTGGAAACCAGACACTGGAAGCCAAGAACCACTGCTGCAGGGCCAATGTTCATAATCTCTTGTGGGTTGCAGGATCACAGCTAAGCACATGAAAAAGAACACACAGAGGCTTCCATTGTTTCTCCCTCAGGGAATGGTAATACTTAACAGAGGAGGAAGGGGGTGAGGTAAAAGTATAGGAAGAACGCTAGGAGGCAGCACATTTGTTCTCTCCCCTCCTACCTTGCTCCCTCTCTCTTACCCATCCACCCACACACACATACACACCATACACATAATTACTCTGCATGTAATTCTAGTAACTGTGGCAGCTACTATCTATTATTCATTACTCTTCCTGCTCCTTTACTGACGTTCCAGATAATGCCCTGTAAAGTGTTTTGTGAATGCAAGGAAACCTGGTAGAAAGAGTAGCATTATGTGGATCTATATGGATCTAGCTGTTAGTTGTCTGAGTTGTCTGAGCCAGGCTGGTTTTGTCCAGATCTCCAACTGCTCTGCAACCTGGAAGAAAGTTATTCCCAGAAAGGTAGTAGCTACTCTGCTGTCCATCATGCAACTTTCAAATGAGCCTTGTTGGGGCAAAGGGGTTAGCAATCCCATTCATGTACTTTTTTTTTCCTGACAGAATCTGCTCCACCTCTGAAGCTGTTCAATCTATTTTTCAAAAAAAAAATATACAACCCTTCACATCAAAGAAATATATAGAGGGTTACCACAGATTAAAATGTTGATAAAAACAACAAAAAACTAATCACAGTGGCCTCTGTGTCAGTGAGGTGGTGAATCCAGGTTTCAGTTTGAAAGACCTTTGCATTAAACCCCAGAGTGTTTTGGACTGAAACACTTCTGCCAGCTCCACAACAAGAACAAGTAAATAACAGAGTGAAGCAAATTAAAGGCAGAAGCTTTGAAAACATTTGAATGTGGCACGTAAACCAGTTTAAGTACTTATTTAAATAATTAAACGTTAATTAAAGAACATAATATTTAAATAAAAAACATGCTTCATTCATTTTGCCCCTTTTAAATATTTCAATTCAACTAGTTTGGGCTCTTAGAAAAACCTTTCAGAAATGTATACCATATGCAGAATTAACAAGACATACCTTTTTAGTTTTGTTTAGTAAACACAAGTTACAGAGACACGCTACATCAGATTTCCATCAGTTTCTGGCACCCTCTCAACACTTAAATTCTGGTAAATCCGTATGACTGATTTGAACTGTGCTTGGAAATGGAGCAGGAGCTATTGATGCACTGGCAAGATATGTTCCCACTAACAATTCTCAGTTACTAGCCTAGCAGCTTGATAACAGAAATCCTTTGTTGTATCTTCATCTTTAGGTGCTTCCATACTAGCCTCTTATTATGCAGCTGTCCTGTTTTGTTCATTAAATTCTATGTATAGTCCAAATGATACTGTATGCCATTAACAACTCACCAATTTTTCCCCACGGCAACTTCCATATTTTTTTTTTCTCATCACAGAAAATCTGTTAAAGAGGATGCCAGAGAGAAATATTAACTCCAGCTCTGTAAAAGCTGTCAGGACAGTCAACAAGGCTTTTAGTGACATCCTATCAGACAGATAAGGGGCAGCCTGACCTGCTACTGTACCAGTTAAATAAATCAAATGGTGGGGAAAGGGAACTGGCAGTGATGAAAAATGTAACTTGGCTGATT
This sequence comes from Ctenosaura bakeri, assembly GCA_948474755.1. Classification (NCBI taxonomy): domain Eukaryota; kingdom Metazoa; phylum Chordata; class Lepidosauria; order Squamata; family Iguanidae; genus Ctenosaura; species Ctenosaura bakeri. The sequence continues at coordinate 218,727 of CAOLHI010001124.1, forward strand.
CTTGTTTAGTTTTAGAAAGTTGGACAAAGCCATATGTGTGGAAGCACCCTTAGAACTAATTCATGTGTGAACTTTTGATAAGTTGTCTCTGTGCCTCTTCCGTAAGTTCTGGATGTTCCAGTTAAAGAACCAGAAGATTGTTCCAACACATGCCCAAGTACAATACCAAAATTACTGTGACGTGAATTTCGAAAGACATGTTTGGAACCACATCTCTGAAACCACATTTCTGAATAGCTGTGTGAGGCTGCCTCTCTTACTTTTCTACAAAAATCCCTTCTTGAAACCCAGATTTTCCCTTGACGGCTTTGGCAATCTTCCCCTCATACTCATACTCTGCATTAGAAATTGGACAAATTACTTCTGGAGACTACAACTCTCCAAAACCTCCAGTCAGCATGATCACTTGCTTTGAGATTCCAAGAACCATAGCCCTAACTAACTAATGGAACTATTCCAAGCTTGCTCCTACTGTAACAGGGCCTAAAATTAAGCATAAGCACAGGCAAATGAAACAACCAAGGAAGTTATTTTTCCCCTGTGTCAAACTTTAAGTCAGAGGTGGGCAACTATGGCCTGGCTGATGGGAGTTGCAAGCCAGAAACCTCTGCAGAGCCACAACTGCTCCCTTTTGCTTTAGACAGTAGGACCTGTCCTCCTGTCCTCTCTAGGAAGCCACAACACTGAAGGCACTATACAAATGAGGAGGAAATGAAAACAACAACAATGAGCTTGGTAAAGTTGAGGAAGAGAAGAGAAACACTCAACTGTCAATTACATTAACAAGGACTGAAGTAGAAAAAAACACCTGTTCCCAGATATTTTTGTAATAGCTAGTATGCCTGCCTTCAGTCATTATTTGTTTTTAAAAAATCAGCCATTCAATTGCTCAATAACATTGTTTTAACCATTTCAAAACAACATGTATTAAAACATGATGCTTGCTTATTACTGGGCAATATAGCACAACAGCTAATGTGAGGAATCTCAACGAGATCAACAGAGTGTTCTTTGCTATCTAGAATCACGGAACATAACGTTAGTTTGAACTAGGAGGGACCTCTAATCTTATGAACCTAACTGATTTCCTTAATGCTGAAGAACAACAGAAGGTTAATGCCAGAGAGAAATATTAACTCCAGCTCTGTGAAAACTGTCAGGACAGTCAACAAGGCTTTTAGTGTCACCCTATCAGACAGATAAGGGGCAGCCTGCCCTGCTACTGTACCAGTTAAATAAATCAAACGGTGGGGAAAGGGAACTGGCAGTGATGAAAAATGTAACTTGGCTGATTCTTGTTTAGTTTTAGAAAGAAAATCTTAAATCTCAAAATAAAACTCCAGGGAAAGGGTTCTTTGTTTTCCCCTCTAGAGTTCTTTTACCACTTGACACGGCAGCTCTTAAACCTTGCTCATGTAATTCCACTTCTACAACTATCATCAAAGTTGGGTAACCAGTCATCCAAATGTTTGTTTTTTTATGATTTCCAGAGGCAATGGTAGAAATGTTTATCTGTTGCAGCAAAGAGTCCTGTGGTGCCTTAAAGACTAACAGTTTATCTGGTTTTGTGATAAAGTTTGCTACAGACCACAAAAGTTTATGCTAACTAAAACTGGTTAATGTTAAAAGGGCTGTAAAAACTCTGCTATTTGTGTTCAAGATTATATTTTGAGACCATTCTTGTTGCATACATTCCATGCCACTTTCTACAGCTATGGCTTTCCAGGCAATTCCAAAAATCAAATTAAAATAATAACTGTAAAACAGATCAACAGAGACTAGTTGGGAAAACACAAAGAAGAGCAGAGTCGCCCATTTAAAAAAAAAACTATAAAAAAGCCTCAGCATAGATGATTTTCAACCTGGATCGTATCTAGTCAGAAAGAGTCCTAACATAGTATTCTAATTCCATCTCTGCTGAGATGCTTTGAAACAGTAGAAAAATATGTGGGCAGCCTAACTGCGTGCCTACTCAGGTCAATGAACCTTATTTTCAAATAAGTATGTACAGGATTGAAGTCTTACAGTTTGAACCTACACACGTTCATTCAGATGCAAATCTCACTAAACTCAATACATCTGCCCCTAAATGTATGGACTGAAACCTCAAGAGAAATATAGATAAAGGCAGTCACTGACATCACTGTGCTACAGCCAATATAGCAGGGAGGGAAGTAAAACAAGATGAGCTTGGATGGTTTACCTGCCCCAGGCTGACAGCACCTTAAGAAGAAGTGTGACAAAGCTCATTCTTTAGTAATGGAACACAATGAAGCAAACACGGCGAACTCCCATTCTTCCTACCTGAACGTAATCCAAGACCATCCCTGCAAGGACCATGCCCATGCCTGCTAGCATGTATGGCAGCAGCACCTGTAGGCCAATTGCAAGGGCAGATTCCTCCTGAAGCTTTGCCATCGCCACCTTTGCTTCAGCAGGCTGCTTTGGAGGACGGAGCAAAGGGCCATCCTCTGCTCCATGGCTGCCAAGTTTGCTCTCTTTGTGTTTACTTTTGCTCTTTGCTTTGTGCCTTGATCGCTCTCCATTTCGAGTCCGGCCTTCCTTCCGTCGCTGCCGAGTTTCTTCACCTTTCATTTTGCTCCTTCTAGTTCAAGATTCCTTTTTGGTCAGCAGTGAGATGGGCATTAAATCAGAAAGAAAGAGAGAAAGAAATCGTGAGATAACGTATTCTATGGTGTCTTTGAAGCTTGGGGAAGGGAGAATACCCCCGTGTTCCTTCCTGTGCATCCAAATTTATCATGGTAATTGACCACCATAGTTCCTAGGGTGATTTCCATCTGTATACCTTTCACCAGAGACATTTTGTACACATTTCACCAGAGATAATCATACACACAACCAACTCAATAGCCAAGCCTTTCAGACGAATCTCATGAAACAGGATGCTGTGACTCTATTAATTTGAGCAGGTCTCAACCTGTTCCCTGCCTTCACAGGAAACCATCCACATAAAACAACTATCTGTGCAAGTTGCTCAAGTTTCCCAAAGGAAAAGTGTTATTGTTGTTGCTGCTGCTGCTGTTGGGTGGCTTCAAACTGTTTCATACCTATGGCAGCCCTAATGTGAATCGATCAACGAGTTTTCTTGGCAATTTGTTCATAGGGGGTTTGCCTTTGCCTTCTTCCGAGGCTGAGAGAGTGTGACTTGCACAAGATCACCCACAGGGTTTCCAAGGCTGAGCAGCGATTTGAATCCTGGTCTCCAGAGTTGTAGTCTAACTCTCAAACACCTACACCACACTGGCTCAAAAGTTGTATACTATCTTTGTAAAGTTTACTTAGAAGGGCTAACCAGCTAGATAAATATAAACCTGAATTCTCTTCTTAGCCTACTCATTACCATGTGACACTGTTATTCTCCCATCATAAACTACACATATGCAACATTCTGGCAAGTATTTATTTGTATAAACAGAGTGGAGAGTGGGCAACAGTGTCATCATAGGGCCCTCTCAAAGCTATTTTTGTGGTATTCCATGCCTCCAGATTTCCCAGATTGACTCCTTTCTGGCCAAAAAGGAGGGAGGTGAATTATTTCTCCTTGAAGTTTCGAGGAACAGCAATTAATCTTTCACACAGGTGGGGGCGGCGCTGCACTGTTTAAGATTTTTTTAAAAAAAGATTGACCGCAGTCAAGTCAACCTTAACTTATGATGATCCTATGCATGAGATACCTCCAGGTCAAAAAATACCGACTTTTTTCAAAGCCTGAAGTTGATGCCTGCATCTTCCAGTTCTTGGAGCAAGGGATAATTTTGGGAGTCCATGTGGTTTTGTGGAGTCCCAGAAAATTGCCCCCTGGACCTTCCTCAGTTGCTCACTTCTGCTCCAGAACAATGATCTATATTAGAGGTGGGACGCCCATATCTAGATGTGGTTCAATTACACCTCCTGTCACTTCCACCCAACATAGCACAAGGTTAAGTGTGCTGGGAACTGCAGTCTAACCACATCTGGATGGCTGCTGGATTCCTACCTCTGATCTAGCATTCTGAAGCTGGGAGAAATCTATTACATTCTGCAGGACATTAGTCTTTTGAAATACATCATGGTCTGTAAATGACAAGATGTCTGGCTCCAGCACGACTGGTTACAAAAGGCACATCTGTGCTAATTTCCTTATGGGACACACTTACTTGTCCCCCCATACAGGGTTTTCGTTACCCAAATGAAATAGCTCGAATGCTGGGCCTTCATCTCCAGTCATAGCTGTGTGCGCAAGTAGACGAAACAAAGAGAGGCCTATGGTATGAACAAGGGACGAAGCATCTCAGCATTTCAGCATGAGGCACTACCTACATTCAGTCCACAGACTGCCAGTAGCCACTGCTGATTTTTTTCCGACTGGTGTCTACGGTTGTCCTAGATTCACAGGTTTGCTCCACATTTTATTACTATAGTGTGAGAGACTCATTTTTGCAACAGAGATCTGATCCTGAAAGCTGGCACACATTTTTGTGCCCTTTTGGGTAGCGTAATAAAGGTATTATTACACGGATTTTGGAGCATGCTGTAAGAAACCACATGGAATGGGTGGATGATGGGATTAATTCTCACCTTTTGCCATTCCTTTTTTAGTTCCCTCATTACATATAAAGGCCATTGCTACACTACATTATTATAGTGCCATTATTCCACTTTCAACCTCCTATGGAATCCTGGGACTTGCAGTTTAGGGAGGGGCCTTTAGCATTCTCAGCCAGAGAGCACTTTGGCCTCAGTAGACTACAAATCCCAGAATTCCACAGGAGGTTGAAAGTGGAATCGTGGCACTATAACAGTGTAGGGCAGACATGGCCAAAGACCTCTTTTTTTTAAGCAAGCCATTAATGTTTTTAGCAAGTCATCCATTCGCCCATTCCTAGCTTCTTAAGTACAAAAGGAAAAGCTTATTACACATACATTTCGTGCCCAGCTATATAATGAATTTAAACAGAGACAACCCTGATCTCCAGCAATTTAGGGATAATAAAAAATGGGGGGGCTCCACAAAGAAGCCTAACCCGATCTCGCTTTATTATGAGCGCAAATGGGGATGAGGACACAAAATGGAGTGAGAGTAAAAATAATGGAGAGTTCTCTATTCTAGGAGGGGCTCCTCCAGCGTCTCCATTGCAGCGGACAGAGAGGAAGAGCAAGACGACAGACCTCGCAAGCCTCGGGCACTTACCCGGCTCCTTTGTCTTTCCTCGCCACAGTTTATCGCCCCCTGGGACCCGAACACGGCATCGCGCACCTCTGCAGGGCGTGCAAGGAAAGGCGCGCGGCATGCAGACGGCAGGGGGCGTGGCCTCCCCCACACCTGGAGCGCGCGGCTTTCAACGGCGCCCGGGAGCTCGCGCGCCCCCCGCCCCCGCGCGCCCGCCCGCCCGCCCGGGTTCCGCCCCTCCGACGGGACAGCGGCAGGCGGAAAAGGAAACGCCACTCAAGCACGTCGCGGGAGAAGGGAAGGTCCGCGCTGAGGAGACGGGGCGGGGCGGGGCGGGGCGGGGCGGGAGGCGCGGCCAAGGCGGGGACGGCGCCCGGCTGAGGCCTGGGGAGGGTCTGGGGCCCTTGTCGTGCTGGGGGGCGGAAAGGCCGTGAGCTGGGGCTTTATTTGCCTGATAGAGGGGAGCCTGGGAAGGTTGCGCCTGGGGGCGGGGTCGGCTTCCCGGTTCCCCCGGCAACGGCAGCTACTGGCGGCCTGGCGGTTTTTTGGGGGCGTGTTGCCCCCTCCCTCCCCCCACGAAGTAGCTGTTTTGAGCTCAGGATGGATTTTCCCTTCATTCATTATTTCAATCCGTGCAGAGTCGTTTGTCCAGGCCCAATGATGCGTGTGTGGTAGGGGGTCCTTTTGTGTTAAATAATTTATAGTGGTATGATCCCGCTTTAACTGTCGTGGTCCCTTTCCGCCCTACACCATTATAGCGCTATTATTCCACTTTTAACCTCCTATGGAATCCTGGGGTTTGCAGTTTAGGGAGGGGCCTTTAGGATTCTCATACAAAGAGCTCTTTGGCCTCAGTAAACTACAAATCCCAGAATTCCACAGGAGGTTGAAAGTGGAATAATAGCACTATAACAGTGTAGGCCGGAAGTAGCCATGGTAACATGGAATCCTGTTTTTTCGTTGTTGCTGTCCTTGGTGTATGCCTTGAGGTTTTCCCGACTTATGGCTTATGACTGACATCATTGGGTTTTCTTGGCAAGATTCGTTTTGGGGGTTTTGCTTTTGCCTCCCTCTGAGGCTGAGAGAGTGTAACTTGTGCAAGGTTGCCCAGTATTTTTTTTTGTTTAGGAAGGGACAGTTAGAATTCTGTGAGAGAGTCTAGTGCTTCCCCAAACCACGAAGCCCAGGATTCTGTAGAACAGAGCTTTCCAAACTTTTCATGTTAGTGACACACTTTTTTAGACATGCATCATTTTGCAACACACTAATTCAGTTTTAGTAGCAAACCAGAGGTTAAACTAACCCCTTATAAGAGATACAGATACATACATAAACTGTAGTAACAAAATGAATGGGGACACAACATATCTCATGAAAACCTTTCATATGTCTTTAAAAATAATGATTTATAAATAATAACATACATTTCCAAGATTGTAGGCGACACATCTACACACTAACGTGTCACGGCACACCATTTGGAAAGCGCTGCTGTAGAAATGCAACCATGGCAGTTAAAAAGTGGTTTGAGGGATGTGTAGGTATACCTCAGCCAGCAAAGTGCACATGTTCTCGGACAACACTTATTTATCAGAGAACTTGGTACCAGAGGTAGAGATAACATGGAAAGAATAAGGGTGGGTTCCTATACCGTAAAGGAGAAAGAGCAGTTCAATAGGTTTTGCTGAAGTTTTTATTCAAAACTAACATGCACACATAAAATGAAACAGCTAAGTCAGATAATCCCTGCATAAATGAAAATATTTTGAACCTTCTCCACTTGAAATCTTGTTTCAAAAGACATGATGGAATAACTTTTTTTTTTTTTGCCCAGACCCCACTCATAGTTTAGTGGTCAAACTCATAGATCTATTTTTTTTTAACATGCTGGGGTAACTGGTTGTTGTTGTTGTTGTGTGCCTTCACCGATCTATATCTGTTAACATCCTAGGGGGAGCTGGTAGTTGTTGTGCTCCTTCAGTTCATTTCCAGCTTACGGTGACCCTAAGGCAACCCTGTCACAGGGTTTTCTGGGGCTGTGTGTGTGTGTGTGATGCGCCCAAGGTCACTCGGTGGGTTGCCATGGTCAAGTGGGGAATCGACCCCTGGTGAGGCAGACTAATTCCCTTTTTTTCTGTTTTGCTGTCCATACATGGTCAGCAAGTAATTCTGGAGCCGGCTGCTATTATTTTTCCTGTTGTAGGCAGGCACAGGCAACTAGAATAGTTAGCTGAAGAGTATCCCTTTCTTTCCTGCTCAAGCTGTAATGTACTGTTTACTGCAGACATGCTGCTACAACCCAGCAACTGAAAGTCTTTATGTCTCTAGTCCTTCACCACCCAGTGCTGTTTTAAACATTTTCCAGCTAGGCAGAGGACAAGAAAGGAAAGAGGACAGGTTAGATGAGCAGAAAAAGACTTTGTAAAAAGGGAGCTTCTTTGGGAGATGCTTTGTTAACTGAGGTATGCCTGTAGTGTGGTGTGAATGACCCTTCCAAAGCAAGAAATGGGACTTTGTTTTAGCTCTTGAACACCTATTAGTTCTTGCCCTCTCTTGGTTTTGCTTTAAAAAGCAGAAGCTGAGCCTTTGCTCAATTTTATCTTCTTCCATGGCAGGATTTTTATTTGTTGCTTGTTGTTTTTAAATTTTAACTTTTACTGAAACAAGATCAAGTAATAGCTTTAAACATCAAGGAGCAATGGATTCAAGCTGCAGGAAAGGAGATTCCACTTGAACCTCAGGAAGAACTTTCTGACAGTCAGTGGAATATGCTGCCAGGGAGTGTGGTGGAGTCTTCTTTGGAGGTTTTTAAGCAGAGGCTGGATGGCCATCTGTTGGGAATGCTTTGATGGGTGTTCCTGCATAGCAGGGGATTGGACTCGATGGCCCCTGGGGTCTCTTCCAACTCTATGATTCTATGAACATCCCCAAAGCACTCCTTTTCCTAAGAAACTCTTAGCTGCACAGAAGGATAGATATTTTCAGAATAACTAAATGCCTGGCTAGAAATATGTATAAGGAGGCTGCAGCTGCAAACAGATAGGAAATCCTGTTCTCAATGGAAGAGATATTTGAAAATGCCATCTGTGGTTGGTTTTGTTTAATGTGAGAATGAGAGGAAAACAAGGTAGAGAAAAGTTCTAGAATAATAGATAACCTGATGCCCTTTGAGAATGAGTACAGGTAGTACTATAACAGGTAATGATTAACAGCTTCTCTTATGGAAAGAGAATGAGTAGCACCCTAAGTCCAGCAGCATTAGTAGGCAAAACACAAGGGCCAAGGTCACCCAGCAGGGATTTGAACCTGAATCTTTCTCAGTTCTACCCCTGACCTCTGTACCACACTGGCTTTTACAAAGAACCCTATTGAACCCTTAATAATCTTCTGTCTAACATACCTATTGGCACTTTATGGCTTCTCAATCATGAAAGAAAATTACATTTCACATGTTTGTAGGCAGTGTTTTCTTTTAAGTTACTTCACACAGGCCTCAAAGATTGAATTCTAGGCTTGGAGACCAGCTCCAGGACTGATCTTATATGGTTACACGTATTTGCTAAACAGGGGGCTGTGTGACCCTGCTGAATCAGATTTTGAAAGATGGAGGACTGGATTAAAAATAAAGGAACAATAAAAGAGCCAGCACAGTGTAGTGGTTTGATTGTTGGACTACCATCCTGGAGGCCAGGGTTCAGTTCCCAGCTTGGCTCTGAAAACCCACTGGGTGACCTTGAGCGCATTCACACACTATCAGCCCCAGAAAACCCCGCAATAGGGTTTAGGACCATAGGGCCAGCGTAAGTCAGAAATGACTTGAAGGCACCCCCTCCCCCCATAAAAAGCTAATTATACTCGGTTGCAGATCTGTAGCCTGCAGTGTTTGAATTTGGGGTGGGTTGAGTATATTGGATGTCTAGCATAGTTAAAAGTAGGTGAGGTATGATATTAATAAATACATTATTGAATAGGCTCCACATCCTCCATCAGAAAATAAGTAAGGACACAGGCAGGGTGAGCACGGCTTCCTGAGATCAATGGCAAGTCCATCCATGCTCAGGGGTGGGAGATTTGAAAGATGTTTGAGCTGGTTTGGTCAACATTCTCCTACCCCTGCTACAGGCCTACTCAGCTGTGAGCATGACATACAAGGGACATCCATAATACTCTATGGTAGTGGGACACTATGGGAATAACAGTTTCAAAAGCTCCTATTCCCCTTTTCACCACTGAAGCTAACATTATCAATTAACAGTTTTATCACCAATCACTGCTTTGTTTTCTTTTTGCTTACCAGTTTGATCCCATAAAGGAATATACTGTGGTGATTCTGAAGACTGAATGCATTTGCTCTTTGGGACATATCATCCCTACTGTCTCTTGGTGGAGGTGCTTCTAGCCATTTCCTCTACCTTGGCTGATGATATCACAGAGATCTGTGAAATGTAATTTCTGGTTTTTCTTTTTAATGATTGCCATATGGATATAAGTCCCCACAATTCTTAAGGATTCTGCTCCATACTTTCAATTCTGCATTACCACACAACTATCAGGGGCATATTGCATTTGTCACATAGGCAAGCTATTTAAATCATGCCAAATTAGTGAACTTTTAAACACTGAACAACATTGGTATGTTATGTTCCATCCCCACACAATAGCAGTTAATAAAACAAATGTCTTCAGTGTAAACTGTCTTTAGGATTATGATTGAATTTCTAAATTTATAGGCACTCCAAAGTTTAGGGAAAAATTAGCTGTATTCTAATATTTGCATAGCAAACTTGTCAGATATGTCATAGGCTGCATGTTTCCAACTAGTGTTGCACTGATACCATTGCAGATCCAATACCTGTAGCTGCCTTAAAGAAATATATATTCCTATGTTTTACTTTTGGTGGAGGGGAGGGGGGACTCTGAATGTGGTAAAATTAGTTTTTTGGGACTATAGCTTCATCATCCTACATTGGCAGTGAATCAGAGGAGCTTTGATCTGGAGGTCACTTGCTCATGCTGGCTGAGAATGGTGGGAATTGTAGTTTGACCGATCTGAAAAGATGTAAAGTTGGAGAAGGCCCTGTGGAGTTCCATGGCCAAGTGGAGATTTGAGCCCTGTTCTCTAGAGTCATAGTCTAATGTTCAAACCACTATACTGTGAAGGCTGTTGTAAGCTATAGTCTTTGTACATTTAAAAACACAGAATTTGAAGAACTTATCCTGGTAAAGTATTACAGATGCTTCCAAGCAAACATATTTCTGCTAAATTAAACAGCACATCTGAGAACTATTTTTGTAATACAATGATATCTTGAAATTCTGGGCAGCAGCCAATAAAGAATAATTTGCCAAATGCAGAATTTAATGTTTAAATTATAAATATATCCTGTGATGGGAAACAAAAAAAGAAAATATATAAATCCCTGCCATTACATTACTTGGTGTTCTATCTTTTTGAAATATACATGTTAAAATAATAACCTTTCCTTTAAAAACATTTTTGCATCTGTATTTCCTGATGTTTTTGGCTTTGGTTTGGTTGAACATCATGTTCCATGTGTGCTAGCCCAGAAGCTTTAGAAAACAAAATTAATGTACCAAAGAGGAAGGCAGAAAGTGTATATGTGTATTTTTGTATGAAAGAGTGTATTTGACCACACACTTAACTCCCATTTTATTAATAACTTTTGTTCTGCAGCTTAGTTTTAGTGAGCCATTAGAAATGTTGGAGATGTCTGATAAATCATTTCTTTTCTATAGTAGTGTGTGTCCAACTCGTTCATTCATGTGGTTCCTGTAACTGATCGCAGATCTTTCCCTCCAGAGTAGGAGATCAGAGTCATTTAGCATCTAACACATCCTTGGCACAAAGGATATGAATACCTTTGTTATAAGTCACCTAAGTAACAATAATTAAGCAATTTGGGTTGCCATTACCCCAGGGTGTGAGGAAGTTTAAGTGTTTTCAAGTTACCTGTTGATTTATGGTGACCCAGTGCATTTCACAGGGTTTTCTTAGGCAACGAATACAGTTGGCCCTCCACATTTGACGGCTGAGGTTTCATGGATTTGACTATTTCCAGATTATTGGGGGAAAGTGGATGGGAGGGAGGGAAAGTGAAACTCTCTGGATGATCATGGGCTGCCCTGCTCTACTTCACAGAGCTGGAGAAGGTGGTAGAGGAAAGCCACATACTTTGCCCCAAACTCGTTGGAGGAAAGGTGGTGTATAAATGTAATAAATAAATAGTTTGATTTGAAGTGCCAGTTTGCTTTTGTTTACTTAACTTGTGTACCACAATAAAAAAATTGCACCCCCACAGTGTTGAATATTTTGTGTACATCAAATGGTAACAATGCCAATTAAATCTATTGCAATTCCAAGTTGTATTACAACTAAATGTGGAAAAATCAAAAGGGAAGTGGGTTGGATATTTCTACAAGGCAACATATACTGCATTTACCGGTGTGTATGATGTACCCCATTTATATGCTGGAAATACTATTTGCTGGCGTATAAGATGCACTGGCATATAAAACACACATCATTTTCAAGCAGTATTTTTCAGGAAAAAAGTAAGTCTTATATGCCAGCAAATAGAGTACTTCCCATTTTCACTTATCTTTCAAAGGTTTCCTTATGTCACCATCAGTGCTCTTCCTATAAAAGTAATTGTCTGTATTTGAGTTTCTGGAGAGTATCTTCTGTGGGTTTTTTTTTTTAAATATTAGCAGGCAATTTAGGCATTAAACTTCTTTCACTCAGATTTATTTCCCAGGTTTGGGACTGTGAAAAAAATTTTTTTTGTGTTTGTCAATCTTGACTCCTACATTGGTATGACAGCTATTTTAAGATGGTGAGTCAACTTCTTAATATATTATTACTTGCAGGTTTAAAATTGGAATGTTTATTAATCATAATAAGCTTCCCCATTTACTTTATTGGTGACATCAGTGTTGTATGGTTATGTTATTTGACATATTAGGCTACAACGCATTGTTTTATTTTGCTTATACAGTGGGTCCTCCTTACCTGTGGCCTCCAGGTATACCAGTTTGAGCAACTGTGACTGTATCACATTCTATACCTAAAATGACAGTGACATGCATGTGAATGCACTGAAGTGTTCGAATACACATTGCCACCACTTAGTGTTATGAGACATGAGCATTCATGTATTTTCTTACTCATGAGAGTTCCTGAAATGGAACTCCTGCAGATACTGAGGGTCCACTGTACTTATTTATAAGAATTTGTGGTTTATTTTTCCTACTGAAGAAGACTAGTGTGGCTTAAATGAATTTCACACCAATTATACATTGCCATATGTTGCATGTTGTTTTGATGGTCTAATTTCTATGCACTAAATTATTTGTGGTTAATTAGGGATGGACCAACCGAATCCTTGAATCCTGGGCAAGGATTTGAGATTCGAGAATCTGAATCGTGGTGCCAAAATGGCGCATCAAATCTTTTGAATCCACCAACCTTGTTGCTCTTCAAAATTGGCGCCTCCAGAATCCACCAAAAGCCTGATTGGCCAGCAGGCCCCTGGGCATGTGAAAATTGCGGCATAAAGCCAGAGGCTACCTGTGGTCACTCGTGCTGTGTGTGCTCACTTGCTTAGGCTGCCTGTGCTCATCTGTTCAGTCTGGGTCCTCACCTGCTGGAGCTACCTGTCTGTGCCCACTTGGGCTGCCTCCCTCTGCAAGGTAATTATTCTCTTTTCTATTTTTTTGACTTGAGACTGGATATCAGGGTAGAGAATTTGGAATGAACTAGAGGCTGGTGGGGGGTTTTTCTCTTCTTTTTTTTTAAGTGCCTTCCTTTTTGCAGGGCTTGAGACGATATCAGAGTAGAGAATTGAGACTAGTCTTCTTGAGATTTCAAGGACAGCTGAAAGATTTCTTTGCATAGCTCCCTTGCAAAGCTCTTTCATACAAAATTCTGGGGTTTGTAGTTTTACAAAGTGTCATAGCCTTCTCTGCCAAAGTGCGCTGGTGCATCATCAGACTGCAAACCTCAGGATGCCATAAGGAGCTATGCAAAGAAAATCCAGTTTTGACCTGCATTATCTCTGTACTGTAGTATGTGGCCCTGTTTACACAGGCTGGAAAATGTGTAGAAAGGACCTTCATGTCATTTTCAATCTGGGGAGATCCTGAGGCAGAACTATGACAATTGTCCTGCCCAGATTTCTTCAGAGGGAGGTTTGCCTTTGCCTAGGCTTTTGCTAAGGCTGAGAGAGTGTGCTTTGCCCAAGTTGTTCCAATGAAGAGAAAAGTTACAGTGAATGACTAGATGTACATTGTTAGTTCCTCCCAGCAGTGGTCCAAGATATTCTACTGCCTGTGATGGGACATCAAATGCTGTCACTCACACATTCAAGTCAGTCTGAAAAGTACTTGCAGGTAGCCAAGTTATTTACACCCGGGGAGGGGGGAGTCTCACAAACACCTCTTCCTATCACTGGCAATAACAATCTAATACTAAAGAAGTAAATTGTTAACAATAAAGGCCTGGAAACTATATCCTGTGACGACTAATTTAGGGAGCTGGGTGTGTGCAGCCTGAAGAAGAGAAGTTTAAAGATGGCTTGACAGCCATGTTTAAATATTTGAAGGGCCATCATATGGAAGATGGATCAACCTTGTTTGCTGCTGCTCTAGAGACTAGGACATGTAGCAGTGCTTCAAACTTCAGGAAAAGAGATTCTACTTGAACATAAGGAAGAACTTCCAGACAATAAGAGCTGTCCAGCAGTGGCATATGCTGCCTTGGAGAGTGGTGGAGTCTTGTTTTTTGGAGGTTTTTAAACAAGAGGCTGGGTGGCCATCTGTCAGGAGTACTTTGACTGTGTATTCCTGCAGAGCTGGGGGTTGGACTGGATGACCCCTGTGGTCTCTTCCAACTCTATAATTCTATGAATTTATTGCCCATTCATGACACCTGAAATCTCTGCACTAACCCTAACAGAAGGACCCTCTTGAGCCCTGTGTGGTGTAGCTACCAAAATAAAAACAAACAAAAACATAGATTCCGCACGAATCCTCCTCAGTTAAAGATGGAAGAGATTTTATACACTGCCAATAGATGAAATGACATGGAAGAAATCAGACAGCGTACTCCTTCATTCTCTGTTGGGCAACACTGAAGGAAATTTTTATAAGGACAAAAGAACAGAAGGTATTCTAGGTTTATCTTTATCATGAGTGTGGTGTACAAAATGGAAGCTGTGCTGACTTGGCCCTTTACCACAGATGTGTCAAGAGATCAGTATGAGAAATAGTATTAGGATTCAAAGTTGGAGTGGAGGCCATGTGCACCCATTGGGTGGCAGTGCCTAATCCTAAGGGCTGCACGCTACTGTGGATGTGTTTACTATTAAGCACGTTGCAGCTGGAGTTATTTAAATTTTTTCAAACTATTTGGTTTTAGAGCTAATTTTAAAGAGAAACCTGGAGTGTTTTAATTAGTTTTTATTTAATGTTTTTAAAGTGTTTTTATTGACTGGGCATCACATCAGTGACCCTAGAGTGTTGAGAGGCAATAAATATCTTGAACAAATGAATAATACCAGTATTGATCCTGCTTCAGAATGGAGTATCTTTCCTGCCAGTGCTTTTGCTCAATCAAGTTCAAAACCTACCTTTGAGTGACATGATTAGAGAAACAATTGCCAGGATCAAGAGTTCCCACATTTAGACCAGTTGTTCCTGGCCATGTAGTAAGATTAGAAATCAGTAAATTACAGCTTTATTGCTCTGACTGAATCAGAGTCTTTGTTTATCTGCAGCATTCTGGGACAAGATGAGGATTCTGAGGTCAAGATGTGTGAGGCATACTTCCCAAAATAACAGTGCCACTAAACTCAGTCACTATGTGTCCATGCATGGTAATTGTTGTCTAAGCATAAGAAGAAAGAGTCTTGCTCATGGGAGTGTAGTGGTTAATACTTTGCTATTGTAATCTAAATAGGGCACATTGTAAGTGTGTTCAAAGACTAAAATAATATTCCATAAATTATCCTAAAATTCTACATATAAACTGAAAGAAACATTCTGGTACATTTGCCTTAGCAGGTGGTCTCAATAAAACCTAAGTATTTTGAAACTCAGAATTTTAGACTGCAACATTTATGAACAAGGAAATATATAACACTAGTCTAAGTGAATGGAGATTATATTTAGGACCAGATACACAAAGTTTGTATCATTTCCACCACAAACTGAAATATATAGGTAAATTTGATGCTAAAACATTTCTATATCCTTGGTTAGAAAAGGGGGTATACTTGCCCTGTTATTACCCATTGCTATTGAATTATGCACACACGTGCACACGCGCACACACACACGCACACACACCTCTCAACCAGTACAGTGCAATGAAAGCTATATAAACAGAAGAAACATTCTGTCAGCAAAAATATGCACAATGAATTGGAACCATGCCTTTATATTTAAATATTTTCAGATTTAGAATTGTTACCTCTAGATCAGTGCCAGGATAATTGTGTGTTCTAAAAGCAGCCCATATCAGGAAACAAGATTGCTAGGCGAAAGGATTCTTAAAACTTGTTTTACACAGTCCTGGAAGATTAAGGCTGGAGCTGTATAGCCCCCAAAGAGTTGGAAGATCTTGCAAGAGATGGTAACTAAACCCTGCAGCTGCTGTGCTTCAGAGCTTGCATCATTTTTAAACTAGCCAGGCTTAAATTTCAGCTTGTTCGGCATGATTGCATATCTCTGTCTTCACAAATGATGCCTTCCATTGCACAGGCTGAGGTACAAGAAAGTTTCCCCACCCTCTCTCGGAAAAATGACTGCATCCCCACTGCTGATAGGTGGTTCCTTCTTGCTTATAGGAGCAGCTATGAGAAAGGCTTAGGTGGATCACTCAGACGGAGCTAGAGAAGGAGACTGTCCTTGTTAAAAATAGCCTCACCAGGACACATTTAGCCTTGGTATCCCCTGTGTGATCAGTTTTCAAGTTACACTGAGCTTCAAGAAATCAGGTGAGAAGTACCTAGAGAAATTCAGGAAAGGAAGAAAGAAGTTGAAAGAGTAAACACAGACAATTTCTGGCCTCCAACTAAATAATGAACCAGTTTTGTTTTGTATTAGTTTTCACGTCAGTTTCTTTAAGTGTGCTGATGTATCTAAATACGTGGGCTAAACCCACAAAAGTTTATCGTAAGAAAAATGTGTTAGCCTTTAAGGTACCACAGGCTTCTTTTTTGCCTTTGCTGACACATGCTAACATAGCTCCCCTCCTGGAAATTTATTAGTTGCAGCTCAGTTCTTGTTGTTTTGAGTGGGGCTGTGGCTCTCCACCCGATGGGCCTCTCTTCGCTTAAATGTATTCTACTGGCAGGGACTTATGGCAGCTATAGTCCATCAACAGCCCCTCCATGCCATTTAGCAGATGGTACATAATTAATGATTGACAGTGCAGCTCTAAGCATGTTTACTCAGAGGCAGATCCCTCCACGTTCAATGGGATTTACACTTAGGTAAATATTTTTAAGATTGCAACCTCAGTCTGGCCGTGAGAGAATACACCAAGAAAATGGAGAACTTCCTGGACTTCCTTCTGAGATTCCTTATCATGGCAAGATTTCTGGAAACTCCCTTTGGATCTTTGTAGGTGACTTTTAACCAAAACACTAGTGAGACTTTAAGGTTCCAGTAGATTTTGAAAATTGCCTGTTTTTTCCTCTCAACAGTGTGGTCATAGAACTTGGCTGTAAAAGAAGGCAAGTAAAAATTTCCCATTTGTTGTTGTTGTGTGCCTTCAAGTTGATTCTGACTTATGGTGACCCTAAAGTAAACCTATCTGAGACTGAGTGTGTGTGATGCACGCAAGGTAACACATTTAGCTTCCATGGCCAAGAAGGGAATTGATCTATGGTCTCCAGGGTCATAGTTCAATACTCAGACCACTACACCACACTGGCTAAATGACCTCAAGAGCATCAGGTTTATGGTTGTATCCTCATTATTCCTCCATATATGAAATACTCTGACGTATTATGATCCTTCCATCACAAATATTTTGAGTACTAGGCCAACCAAATTTCCTTCTCTATTTTTTTAAAGGAACTAAATAGAGATAAACAATTATGTAATTGATCCCCCTCATCATCAATGCAGGGTTTCTACTATTGACAGGATTCAGCTGGAGTGTCCCTTACAAACTGTCATCCATCCTCTGCTTAAATACCAGAGAACAGTAGTGGTGCTGCTCCCTTCTTAAATGCTTCAGCATGGCTGTGGAAATACAAAATGTCAAATGAAGACCAGTCCTGAAAACTCTGCCTCTGCTCTAAGCACAACAAAACAAATCAGAGACAACAGAACTGGAATTCATTGACCCATCTAATTGCATTTCACCGGGTCTAACCCCAAGTACTTTTTGTTTATTGACTGATTAATTGAATTTTCTCTCATCTTTCTGCTTGACTAGGAGCTAACGATCGTGTAGGAATGTGGGATGGGGGGATGATTTGGCCTGGGCAGCAATGTTTAGGGGTGTCCTGGCCTGTAGCCACACCCCTGCATGCCCTGGCCATACCCCATGTACCGCAGCTATGCCCCCAGACACAGTGGCCACACCTCTCATGCTGCTGTAGCCCCACCCCCCTCTCCCCCTCCCCATACTCCAAGCTCCGCCATTGGGAGCTAAGGAGTTTTTAATCATCACCGCATGATTAAATACAAGTAAAATGGTCAGTTATAATATTAAAATGGTGTTAAACAGTGACAATATTACAACACAATTATATTTAAAACATTTTAGAATGCAGCAGTAAAATATTTTAAAAACACAGCACCTACCCATTAAAAACCCCTTTCTTTGGCAACCAGTCAGTTGCCCAAAACCTGCCTGAATAAGGCCTTTGATGACCAGTGGAAGAACAATGAGGGGATAGTCAAACTTCCTTTGGAAGGCAATTGTGCAGCTTGAGAGAAGCCGCTGAGAAGAAGCTCTCTCCTGTCCCCAGGAGACATGTTGCTGAAGGCAGCAGGACCAAAAGAAAGGCTTCCTCCACAGACCTGGAAGCACAGGCAGGCTTGTATGGGACAATACAATCTTTAGGATAACCTAGACTCAAGTTGTCTAGGGCCATTTCTATAGTAGTGTGTTATAGTGATATTATTTCATTTTCAACATCCTATGGAAACCCAGGGTTTGCAGTTTAGGGAGGGGCCTTAAAGTGGGACGACAAAGGATTAATCCAGATGCTCTCTGCAAAATTGGGATGTTGGAGCGTATGGTATATATATCCCTTCACTTTGCCCCTCAAACTAAGTTATATCCCACATTGGAGACCAGAGCTGAGAAACTAGTTTTTTTTTTTAACTATAGTCTCTCAAGTCCCTCAGGACTAGGAGGTTCTGAGGGCTGTAGTCCAAAGAAGTAACATTTCTGATCTGTTCTGGAAACACATGTGATTTACTATTTTGGTGCAGTTCCAGGTAAGCCTCCTGCTTCAGAAAGCACAGCTATTTCTTTTGTCTTTCAGCTGTCTCAGATCTGCTTGCTGAGAGTGAATGCAGCTGTTAGAATAGGTTTGAGTACGCATGTATACATGTGGTAGCAATGGGGAGTGGGGAGGGGAGAGGAATGGCTAGTATGCAGTGGGAATACTGTGGGTTTGCTCCCCTCTTGCAGAGCTGCCATACAGCTGCTAACATGGCTTTGAGAAAGGAAGGCAAAAAAAACCTACAGAGCAGGAGGCACACAGCTGGACCAGAGAAGATGCCCATGGACTTGAGCTCTTTGTACTCTTTTAAAAAATTATTTAGATATGTCAAGTGATAATAAACCATCCTCTAATGGAGCCCTTTCTCCAGCTACTCTAACACTGCTGATCAACCCGTTTTGCTCAGTGTCAGGAAAAGGCAGCATTTTCAGTGATGAACATTGAAGAGCAAACTTTAATCTATTGAGTTTTCCCTTACCTCTCAATGTAATAAAGTCAGTAAGCAGTTTCCCATTGGGAGCTGGTAAGACTCTTAATGGACACATAGCAGATTCCGCTGTGCACTGACAGGGTTTGGTATGGTATCTGGTACTGGACTCTAGCAAACACATCTATTTCAGAAGCATTTTCCTGTCATGCATAGGTAATTTTTTACCTTGGATGTGAAAATAACATGGCTGACTTTGGATGCTAAAAACTTTGACTTGGATGAATGAGAGGGCAATACAGTTGGGAAAAAAATCCCCAAACCCTCATATATTTCTTCTGCAAAAAACCTATTTCCACGTGGAGGTCTTTTCCCAATGTTGCTGGGATATTGTGCAAAACCCACCACTTTTGATGAAAAGAAAAATCCCATGTGTGTTTCTGGAAACAATGCCCCCCCCACTCTCCTGTGGAAAAATCCTTTCATGTAGAGGAAAAACATACATTTGTGCTTAAAAACACAGTTCCCAGGATCCAACTTGGGAGTTTTGTGCAAAATTGCTGAATTTTACACAAACTCAACAATTTTGTGGTTATCTGGAAACAGTATTTTTAGTGTAAATTTTTTTCCCCTCAAAATCCACAATTTGTGTGCAAAAATCCCATGAATATTTCTAGGCAGAATAATTTCCTGAAATAATTTGAGGTATTTAAATACTGGGTGGGAATTGAGTAACAATATAAATTTTCTCCCATAGCAGAGAGAAAACCGTGGAAATGATTCATCCTCACATCTGAAGTTTAAATACTTAAATATTTACCTCCCTAGAGACACCATAAGATGTTTAATGTCTGATAGGAAAATTGCTCTTCGGGAGACCCAATGTGGTGTAGTGATTTGAATGTTGGACTAGGACTCAAGGCCAGGGTTCAGATCCCTGCTGAGGCATAGAAACCCACTGGGTGACCATGGGCAAGTTACGCTCTCCCAGCCTCAGATGATGGTAACAGCAAACCTCTTTTGCACAAATTATGCCACAAAAATCCCATGATAGCACCCTAGAGCTGCTGCAAGTTGAAAATGACTTGAAGGCACAAAATAATAATTGCTCTTCAAGTTAGACTCCATTTAGATTGTTGAAATTATAATGTGGGCAGTGTAACACTTAACCAACCACAAATGAGAACATTTTGAATCATATGAACTTCTTCCTAGACAAAGAATAAAAAATGACATCGTTTAGACATAATTGTTAGCATACGAGACATTTGGGGACTGTGCAATTACTGTTAGCAGTTGCTTATATGTAAGGACTGAAAGAGGACCTCAAGATATTTTAGCAACACTTCAGAAAAACTGTGGATTACTAGAATGGGGGTTTCCAATTGGCAGGCACTATCCTGTCCACATTAATGATCTTGTCCATCACCCATGAGCCTTGGGGGAAGGGCAGTGTCCTAGTCGCTAGAACAGTAGACAAGCAATTGGTGGCTCTCCAGATGTTGTGAAACTGCAGCTTCCATCGTCCTTCACCACGGACTATTCTGGCCAAGACAGATGGGATATACTGTCCAATCACATCTGAAGGGCCACAGGTTGCCCACCCTGGAATGGAAGGTATATGTATGCCACTCTTAAGTCTTCCATTTCTAGGTAGGTCAAATCCAGAACCATTTTTTCCCTGAAAGTTGCATGCTTCTTTCACAAACCTTCCATAGTGCATTACTCAGACCCAGGAGCCACTTTACAGGGAATGACTAATTGATGTGAGGCTCTGTTATGTTCAGTTCCTTTATCATTATGTAGTAGTCTTCTTGTTCTTAATTTAAATCAGGGTGGGCAAGGTGCAGCATGCAGGCTGTGTGTGGTCTCAACGTTGTATGATGACCCTCAGCTCCCAGCCCAAAGTTCTTCGGCCCACCAAATTGGTCAATCATCAAATGGGCCATTTTTGAGCCCCTCGTGCCTGTTTCAGCTCCCTCCTTGCCCCCCCAAAAAACACTCGACCTTATTTTTGTTTTTTTAAAATAAGCATTCCCTGGTCTAGGTGGAGAGAGAGATGACCCCAAACTGCAATTCCTGCCCCCCAGAGGCTTCTAAGGGTGTGATTGGTGGCAGGGCAGTTGGGAGGGTGTTGGGAATGGATAGATATAGGGATGCAATCTGGGGTACAACCCCCTGACTCTTGGGCCCTTTCTGCACTACACTGTTATAGGCCTTTTCCGCACGGGGGAATTAAAATGGTGCAGTGTGTCCTCCACGAAGGACGTCTGCACCTTGGAGCGGACTAGGAGTGGACTACTTACCGGAGATCCACACCTCCGTCTGCTCCAAAACGACTCTAAGTGGTCCTCCAGCGTGTTTTTTAAAGATCACAAAAAACAGGTCTTTATTTTCCTGGAAGGCACCATTGTGTTCCTGCTCCCTTGTGCAGATTCGCAGGCTCGCACCAATGCGAGCCTGCAATCTGCAGAGGGCAGGCTTTAGGCGTGGCGAGCTTTGTGGTTGGTCAGGACCCACGCCAACTGGAAGCCACCATTTTGGAAGCCAGAGCAGTGCAGAGCACTGCTGTGATTCATCCTGGACCAGACCGAGGAGCCAGAAGATCCGGTGAGTAACGGCACAGAGCAATTTCCTTGCCTCGTGCGGAAATGGCCATAGTGCTATTATTCCACTTTCAACATTCTGTGGAATTCTGGGGATTGTAGTTTACTGAGGCCAAAGACCTCTCTGGCTGAGAATTCTAAATGCTCCTCCCTAAACTGCATGCCCCAGGATTCCATAGGATGTTGAAAGTGGAATAATAGCATTATAACAGTGTAGTGCAGAAATGGCCTTGGAAGATGGCTATCCCTCCTTGAATGCTGACTGTTCAGAGTTACAAAGAAGACAGATGTGCTGTCTGTATTTAGGGGGAAAGGACACAAAGACTCCCTGGAGGGCTCATATTTGCATAAGAAGAAGATCAAAATTACATGGGGAAAGGGAAATAAAACAAAAAGACACCAGAATAGTATGGAAGGAAATTTACTGAAATTCTACCTCCTCCTGGCTCTGTGAAGATGCACAGTGAAGAAGAGTGCGATAGAAGCTTGCAACCTCCTTCATTTTTGTTTGATTACATGAGGGGTGGATAACTCAAGGACCTTCAGATGATGCTGGACTACCACTATCCATCAGCAATAATTAGCATGGCCCATGGTGAGAGGTAATCAGAGCTTGAGCCCCAAAACACACGGTGGGCCACAAACTGCCTGCACAAAATTTAAACATTTATGTATGATGTCAACATACTCTAGAAAGACTAAAAGGGCAACACTTGATGTTTTGAGATGCATTGACTTTCATGAACAATGCTTAATAATGGATAGCATATATTTCTTCTAAGGTCACAGTGCATACCAGTTGTATCTTCAAGGCACCAAATTTTCTTCCTCTCTTGTTGTTTGTAAGCATTTTATTTTCTTCTCTGACTTTCATCCAGTGTTAACTTTTCAAGAAATGCAGGAACCCACACTGTAACTTTAGATGGCAGCAGAAGCCTATGAAATCTAGTTCTCATTGGCTCCAAAGAACAGAAATGCAACGTCTTGCATTTAATGAAGCAGACTGAGTCTACAAAAGCTTATGTTACAAATACCTTTCTCTTAGTTAGTCTCAAAGGTGTGTAAAATCCCTTTGTGTAATGTCTATATAGGCATTAGATGTTAAAATTCCCCTTGGGAAGTTTTGCTGTGATGTTGGCATAGATTTCAACAAGGCTTACACACAAGACATTGATGGATTGTGCTTTAAATCCTTGACACTGATATTATAGCCATGTTTATATATATTGACCCAATATTTACTTTAAAATGTAATGGTTTTATTATAGTCTTTGCTGAGGTAGACTCATCATGTGATGTGGTTGCATTATATATCTTGCAATGGGATGTTATATGATTTTCCCTTGCATTCTCTTGTTTTGTGCCTTCAAATCATTTCTGACTTATGCAGACCCTTTTCCTGGGCTTTCTTGGCAAGACGTGTTCAGAATGGAGTTTGCCTTTGCCTCCCCCTGAGACTGTGTGACTTGCCTAAGGTCACCTAGTGGGTTTCTGTGGTCAAGCAAGGATTCAAATCCTGGTCTTCAGAGTCATAGTCCAATGCTCAAACCACTACCGCACTGGATCTCCCTGCAGCATCTAATTATTTTCAATTCTCTCTTCATTTTCTATCTCCTAATTGACCTTCCCCTACTTGGACCATTTCTGCACTAGACTGTTATAGAGCTATTATTCCACTTTCAACATCCTATGGAATCCTGGGATTTGCACTATAGGGAGGGGCCAGCCAGCGGAATTTTGTTGAAAGCGGAATAATAGTGCTATAACAGTCTAGTGCGGAAATGGCCTTGGCGTCTTCCATGTATGTTGGACTACAGGTATCATCCCTTGGATCTAGGAAGATCTAGACACAGATTAGTCTCACTGAAGTCAAGGGGTGTTCTGTACACATTCTATGAGAAAATAGGAGTGAGGGAGATAACCCACCTTCTTTTAACAGGCCCACTTCACAGCCCTGCCACAGTACTGCTCTCCCCTCTGTCTACATCTCCCTCTTTCCTTCATCACTATCTTTACAGGATGGCCACGCAAAGAGGTTCTCCACATGGCTCTTTTTCTCTCAGGTGAGATGATGGAGGGGCATTTTCATCTCCAAGCTCCAATTCTTCTCTCAGAGCTAGCATCAAGAGCTTCTTTCAGCACAAGCACTGGATTCAATTACCAAGAAGTTCTCAGAGGTTGCTATCTTGTGAGTTCGATCCTGCCGGGCTCCAAGGTTGACTCAGCCTTCCATCCTTTCGCAGGTCGGTAAAATGAGTACCCAGCTTGTTGGGGGCATGTATAGAAATGTTTCGAAATACATGCTATTTGTAAGTTGTTCGCCGCCTCGATCCATATGGAGAGGCGGGATACAAATAAATAAATAAAATAAAATTTTTTTAAAAAAGTGCCTGTGATGGAGGGGTTCCCTAAGGATTACATGTTTTCCAGTATGCTTCCTATGTTTTATTTTTTCTTTAGTCCAGTGTTTCTCAAACCGTTTAGAACTCTGCCTCCTCCTCCTACACCTGTTCTATTTTCTCCCATACTCCCATGCCCCACCTATTTATTTGCTTTCCGGAGAAATGTGGTAAGATTCTCCCACAAATAAATGGTCCCTTGAAAATTTTACCTAAAATTAACTTTTTGTTTAGAATGCTACCAATAAAAATATCAGAGGAAGAATTAAAGGAGTGGCAAAAGATATTAAATAATTTTTGTAATGGAAATAAAAAATCGAGGATTAACAAGAAATATTGGTATAAAAGTCAAAAAGAAGGTGGCCTGGGACTTCCAAATTTAAAATGGTATTATTATGCAAATCAATTGAGATATATCATAGAGGGGGTTTCAGGAAAGGGTGATTTAGATTGGTTAGAGATAGAAGATATGAATATTGAGACAAAATTAGAAAATATATTTTTTAGGAATTTTTCAAAGAAAGAAATGGAGAAGATAGAAAATCCTTTTATAAAAAATATAATAGAAATATGGAAAAAAAATAAAAGAAAATTAATACCGAATATATCAATATTAACTCCGATAGTGATGATGGAAAAATTTCCAATAAATTTAAGAGAAATAATAGAGAAAGAAATAAAAAAACAAAAAATTTATAGATTAAAAGAATGGATGAAAATAATGATAAATAAAGATAGAATGAAAGAGAGATTGCAGGAAACTAAAATATCCTGGTTAAATTATATACAATTAGAGCAATGGACAAAGAGTATGAAAAGATATGTTAAGGATTTTAAAGAATATACTAAATTTGAACAAATTATTATTCAAAGAGAAAATATGCAAGAAAATGAAATACTAAAAGGTATTACAAGTGAAATATATAAAATATTAGCAAAAGAACAAGAAGAGGATTTTCTTAGAAAAATGTGGGAGGAAGAGATAGTACAAAATATAGATATACAAGAATGGAGAAAAATTTGGAAACAACGTCATTTAAAAAAATTATCAATAAGAATAAAAGAGAATTATTATAAATTAGTGTGGAAATGGTACTTGTCTCCAGTGAAATTAAATCAAATAGATGAGAAATATTCAAGATTATGTTGGAGAGGATGTCAAGAAATTGGTACATATATGCATATGTGGTGGAATTGCAATAAGATAATGGAGTTTTGGCAAAAGGTTTTTAAAGAGATAAAAGAGATTATAGGAGCAGATATACCAGTATGTCCAAATATTGCATTGTTGTCTATATATGATAAGGTTGAGTGTACTCAAGTAAAGAAAGAATTAATAACAAATTTGTTAACTGCAGCGAGATTAATAATAGCAAAAAAATGGAAAGCAAATGAAAAATTTCAAATAGAGGAATGGTATAACGAAGTGTGGAAAATTGCAATTAATGATAAACTAACATGTAGAATTAGGTTTATGAAAGGTTTGGTTAAAGGGAATGATTTTGAAGAAATTTGGAAAATATTTTTGGATAAAGTTCTGAAAAGAGATAGTAATACTACCCTGTCAAAAGAAGAATGGCAATTTTGGAAAGTGGATTAAATAAAAAGTTGGCTCTGGGGGGTGGGTATTTTTTAGTTTTAGTTTTGTTTTTCTTTTATGTTGTATATTTTGTAATTCTTAGTAGGTGTGTGTGTTAAACTTGTGATTTATAGATTTAAATGGATAAGTGATGTCAATGTTTTTTTTAAAAAAAAAAGTTAAAAGAATTAACAATAGAAATAGATTAAAGGGGATGTGAAAAATATTGAATTAAATGTGAAATTATAACAGTTGAACAGATTTATAAATTTAAGGGTAAAGGCGCAAAATAACAATGAAAGTTAGTATTGCTTAAGAGAAGAGAAAAAAAGAAAAAGAAAAAAAATTTTTTTTAATTCACTATTATGTATATCACATGGTGTTTATTTTTTTTTCTTGTTTTGTATTTGTGATTTAGTTATATAATTAATAAAATAAATAAATAAATATAAATGGTCCCTGTCAAGGGGTACTTGTGTACAATTTTTCCTCCCTGTGCCCCCAAATGGTGAAAGTCTGTTTGGGAAGGCAGAGGACAACAGCTGCTAAAACAATCTGCTCTTTCCCCAGGCAACCTCCCAGTTTAAATAAAAAGAAAGGTAACAAACGAAATAATGAAGAATGTGGGTAGAGTAATGAAGTGAACGAAATCATAGTAGATCACTAATTAAGTATGCATGACTTGTCAGGACTGATGTGTGTATGGGGGGGCAAATAAAAATCAGGGTCTGCAAATATTGCAAATATTTTTGTCTTTCTTGGTAGTATCTCTATATGTTGGTCTTTAAAAAACATCTATTGTAAAATCAGTGATTTCTAACAAAATAATAATGATAGACAAAATTTGGAATCCTATGTGAAAAATTTTAGCTGGTCTGCCAAGGGCTTAAAACTGCCTCCAGCCAGGCCAAGAAAGGATGCCAAACTCCTTGAAATTTGCTCCCTCAGCCAGCAAGTGAAGTGGCCTGATTGTGGAAACAAAGGAGGAAAGTCCTCCCACCTCCATCTAGGCCAGCTCTTGGCTGCTCCAGGTGTCAGAGACCCTCCCCTGTCCCGTTCCACCTTTTGCACCACTAGAAACACTAGGACACACCCACTCAGCATCCCCCCCCCAACACACCTGGCAGCAGATCTCCAGAGTCTCTTCATAGCCCTCAGGAAGTGAGGGAGGGAAATGAGTCAGAGGAGAACTGCTTGCTGAGATCTGTCCCCTTCAAGCATTGCCAGGAGGCCCTTCCTCACTTGGCCCAAAACCACACCCCCAGCCCAGAGGTGCTTACCTGACAAGTTTGTGATCACCCACCAACAGCCTCCATCTCATCGGTCAGATCTGCTGCTAGCAAACAGCTGGGGGCCCACCTAAAAAAAAATTTCATTGAGGTCGAAACCCATCTTGGTGACCCTGTGATTTGTATGAGTGAAAAACAAGACTAATACATTTTTTTAAGAAAAATTGTCAATATTAAAAAAAAACTATTTTTCTTGCACACCTCTACTTACAGCATGCTGGTTGGAGTTTAGGTACAATACTATAGACCAGCTTTCTCCAACCTGTTGCCCTGCAGATGTTTTGAACTTTCATTGGCTCTAGCCAGCTTGATTGGTGTGAAATAGGCATGGTTCCTCACTCCATCTGATTGCCCAGAGGGGTTCTTTACCATTTCTCATCTCAGACTACTGTCTCATCGCTTTGAGTTAGGTGGCATCATGCCCAGAACTAGCCAGTAAGCCTGTACTCTTGCTGTCTAACACACATGCAACCTACTTTATGCCTCTAAAGAGACAAACTTATTACCATAACGTTCTGGCTTCAGGGGCTTAAATTTTGCAAAATATATATCAAATTAACTCTCAGCCTGCAATAAAAGGTTAAGGATGATAGGAATTGTAGTACAGACACATCTTGAGAGCACCAAGTCAGATAAGACTGATCTGGGCATTGGCTAGAACAACAGAATCAAACAGCTATGTCCTCCAGCTGCTACTTGAAGGATTCCTATACAGAATGGAATGGAAGACCGAGGCCATTTCCACACTACACTGTTGTAGTGCTGTATTCCACTTTCAACATCCTATGGAATCCTGGAGTTTGCAGTTTCTTGAAATTTGCTCCCTTGACCAGCAAGTGGAAGCAAACCCCAGGATTCCATAGGATGTTGAAAGTGGAATAATAGCACTATAATAGTGCAGTGTGGAAAAACCCCAAGTGTGTGATTTCTCCTAAGGCTTGGCCCTTATCGCCAACTTGTCTTCCAGCAGTCACCACAGGGTACCTCTTCCAGAGTTCCAGCACACTGTCCCTGTCTGTGCAAGTGTCTCTTCTTCACATGCTGGAAGCCACAGCCCACAGACTGAAAGACACAATCTGTCTGAAGGCTCTAGAATTAGCCCTTGGTACTAATTTTTGATGTGCTCTGGCTCACAGACAGTGGAGGGAAGCAAAACAGGAAAACCCCAAACCAATCTGATCTCAGAGCTAGTCATGCAAATGGATGGCACTGTGTGAAAATAAAGTGCAAATTGCATTGGGATGGTGTGGCATGTGTCTTGGTCTAGTTTCTCCATATGGCTGTGAGTGCATGTGTGATTTAAACTGTTCTAAGAATAATTTTTAAATAGCACTTGTAAACAAAGTGATTTACATTCCCAGTTTATTGTTACCATGAAGAGCATCAGAAATATAACATGGACAGATGCCGAACACCTAAAGTGGCCTGCCAATAATAACAATATGAAGAACAAGAGGAGTGGGGAAAGGCCAGAAAAGAACCCATGAGATAAGCAATGTGCCCAGAAAGCATATGACTCTCCAGTACAGTTCAAGATTGTGTTTGTCACACAGCTCCCTCTGTTAAAGAAGTAAAAAGCATGCAGCTCGACCGGCTACAGGAATCCCTCTGGGGCACTTGGGCAGGCCTCCAGTCCACTGGTTTGCCTTGCTGCTAATGAATCAGCCTCTTTTGCAAAGTTACCTCCCTAGCTTGTTTACTTGGAAATGAAGTGCTTAAGGAACAGGGTGCTCTCCACGCATAACAATGATCCCTGTTTTCAGATGGCTTCTCCCTTTGCTCTCCTTCATATTTACCAAAGGAGGCAGCTGCGTGCGCACAAGGGTGCTGGCCTGCCTGTATCTGCAAAGAACTTCCAGGAAATGGCCCTAAAGAACATGAGAACATTTTCAGTTCAAGAGAGAGCTGGGTTTTTTATGGTGCCAATATTTGAATAATCTCTCTCTCTGTCTCTCTCTCTCTCTCTCTCTCTCTCCCCACACACACACACACACACAGGTATATCAGCCACGGCATTCCGCTAATCCAGGGGTGAACCCTGATTAAAGTTTGATGAAAAGAGAATTTGCCACTCTAGGAGGTCCCTAGGAGTGAGTAACAATTTACCTATAAAGCGAAGCATGGTTTTGTGAAAAACAGTGCTTAAATGTGTACTTTATATATATTTATTTTAAAAAAGAAAAGAATGTGCAAGTGATTTTGTGGTTATTTCCATTTTTTTTAATGTTTAAAAATATTTCCAGAGAGGATGTGGTCTTGGCAGGTCTGTGGGGAGACTATCCCTCAGACCTATCAAAGTCGCCCATTCCTGATTTAGTCCATCTAAAACAGTTCTGCATATTATCTTCAGATGGTAATGTGTGTTTTATTTTGGATTAAAATGTGACAAGCCTGCTGAGGGTCGTCCTGCTCATTCTGCTGAGTGGGGCCCTAGAACTGTGCCCCAACGTCCTGCCCTGATGGCACGGCTGAGCTTTCTGTCTCTAACAAAATCCAGACAGATCATTTCTGGCAAATTTAAAAACAAGCACTGAAGGCAACTGTGCTTGTTTGCCTCATCTCTGAATGTGGAGGACCCATTTTGCTGAGAGTGGCTAGTGGGCCTATTTTTCTATGAATAAAGGCTGTTTCATGGACGGAGAATTTAGTTTTCTTTCTTCTTGGTTGTCTGAGTCAGAACCTATAGAGCACCAACTGCTCCCCTTTCCTTCTTGTAGATGTAACTAGCGGTGGACAAATTTACCTTGTCAGAAATTGTATTTAGCTCACCAAGTTCTCAATGCAATCTTGGTTATCTGCATAAAAGTTCTCTGTTGTTCCAAGTGGTTGAAACATTCTCTGAATTTTTGCACATGTGCCATGACCAAAGTACATCTGGGGAATGTGGTGTGCATAATATGCCATTGTTTCTCAAGGCTGTGTGTCATGACATCATGCATTATTGTGTACCCTTCTCTGCTTGGCTGTTTTCATGTGTGTATTGTTTAGGATAATTATCTGGTTCCTTTGGCAACAAAAAACTCAAAGGTTAAAGTAAGATCAGTCCCATTAATGTATATATTAGAAACAGAGTGTTTTCAAAAGGCAGAGTCTGGATTCTTAGTCATGCAGAATGTGCAGTTACAGAAAATACAAACTGACTTGTGATAGTGAGTTTAAATTACAAACACATTAAAGTTTGTTGAATCAAAGTCCAGATTAATTTACCTGTTTGGACATTACAAAGCTATTAGAGTCAACCTGCAAATCAACTAATTTTGAGTTAATGGTGTTCATTATCTCTATGATTTCCACAAGATTGCTGCAGTTTCTGGTAAGAAAGTTATTTTTCCTTCACTACTCTTTTAATGTAGATACCTATCCTCTGCTTTTGATCACAGTAATACTGTCACTGATCATTATAATGCACTATGCAATCCTATGCAAGATACAAAAAAACAAAACAAAACAAAAAACAACAAAACAAAACAAAACCAGGAGAGATTTACTCCTAGGAAAGTATGAACAGGATTGTGTGACAGTTCCATTCTCCAGATTGGCCCCATAGTTCCAACCCTTAGTATCCTGTCACTCACCTTGCTCCTTTTGCCCTCTTAATCCCTCACTGGATTGGGTACTTAGGCTTCAAAGTGATCTCTTGTTATCCCAAAATGTGGGGGATTCAGGGGTCCACTCATGGTGCCAGTACCTCCATGAAACAGTGGGGAATTATTAGCTGAAATTAGGAGGCTGTGAGAGGGGGGTAACCTAATAAGATCTTTGACACCAATGTTTACATGGGGTCTCCTACAGGGAAGAAAAGCAAAGCAAAATGTGTTTTATTGAGGAAAGTTCAGTCACACACACACACACAAGATTCAAACAGTCACACACTCACACAAGGCTAACCAAAGGAAAAGGGAGGAAACTTTTCAGGGAATGAGTGATATTTTCAGGGAATGAGGCTTCAGGGAGTGATATTTTCAGGGTATGAGTGATATTTACCAGTGCAGAAAAGCAGTGAAGCAGCAATGTGGCTTAGATTTGCGTCTAAGGACAGTACTATTGGGAATCAGAGTGACAGAGTGACGTTCAGCAACCAATGTATTGTGAGATAGCCGCTCAAAACTGGGGGGTTTTATCTTCAACTACTGCCTGGAGGGCATTGATGTGATTGACTCTCTGGCTGAGTAAACAATGGAGTTCACAGAGTGGACGGTGAGGTCTGGAAGGAGATGGTGGTTTTAGCATTAGGTGACAAAGGGGCTAATGGTTGTCTGATAGCTCAGTGTTTGTGGACAGGTCCGAGGATAATGGGATAGATTGCAAGGTGAAGGTAAGAGGCCTTGAGACAACCAGAGGTCTGGTAGGAATCTCCCAATCACCATTGTTCAAGAAAGCAGAGTTGCTAAGGCTGGCAGCAGCCTATTATCTCTGGAGTTTCCTGGTAATTTCCTGACTATGACCTCACCATACCAAGGAGGCATTTTTCTGGCCTGATTTCATAACATATATGTTCAGTGAGTTTTCCTCTTGGCCAGCCTGGCTATACAGCCATAGCTGGGTATGTTTTATATTTTATTTCAATTTTGATGTATGCCAATTAAACCATATCAAAGCATGGGGGTATACAGCTGCTATTACCCTGTATGGACCAGTGCATGTGTCGTTCAGTGTGTTCACTGTGGGTTCATTCATGGTTCCCCAAAACCCTATTCAGTTCTTCCTCCTGGCTGACTGACCTATCTCTATTACAGCTTTCCCCTGTCTCTCTGCTGTCTTTTCCCTGTTTCTTTCTTCTATCTGCCTTCTGTCAGAGACAAGCCCCAGTTCTGTATGCTTTCTTCACCATGCCCTGCTTCACAGCATTTCCTGAGCTATGATTGGCTGGCAGCAATCAGACTTGCCCAGCTCTTCCCTTCACAGATGGCAATCATAGTAATCAACCATCTAAATAATATCACCTATTTGATTTAATAAGGAACAGACCGATGCAGTGTTTTAAACGTTGGACTACGACTCTGGAGATCAAGGTTCAAATCCCCACCGGGTGACTTTGGGCAGGTCACACTCTCTCAACCTCAGAAGAAGGCAAAAGCAAACTGCTTCTGAATAAATCTTGCCAAGAAAACCCAGTGATTGGTTCACCTGAGAGCTGCCATAAGTTGGAAATGACTTGAAAGTACACAACAACAGCAATAGCTGTGGTTTAGCTCCAGTCAAAAATGTCCATTTGTGGTTTTAATCTTACCTGTATCAATATCTGTAAGTGGAGCACTTAGACAATGTCCTGTTCTCAAATAATTGCTGCAGAGTTCCAACAGCAGATAAACCTGTCAGCTTTGAAAGGTCTGACAGGTCTTGAAACATCAGTACTTGTGCTCTGGATGTGGCTTCTCACCTCCTTCCCAAAGCAGTTGTCAGCAAGCCACTCAGAATACTATTCATCACCTCTTCTTTCTGCAGCAGCAGCAGCAGCAGGTAATAGATTTTCTGTAGAAGGCTATGTAGCTCATTCCAAGGTTCTTGAGGATATTCATAGCATCACAGATTTGGATGAGACCCCAGGGTCCATTCAGTAGCACCTTCTGCCAGTGCAGGGATCGACCAGTAAAGCATCCCTGAAAAGTGACCATCTGATCTCTGTTTAAAGTAATTTGTCTGAACACTTATGTGTTTGTGTGCATTCATTCGGTAGGTACAAACAGGAATGCATAATTACTTTCTGATTATCAGGGATAATTTCAAATGACCTAATCACATGACCTTCTGTGACACAGAAAGGAGATCAATATCTCAGCCCTGTAATACAATATAATCCATACTTTAGAAAAGGAGTTCTTAACACCTGCCCCCGCTTCATGCTGCCTGGCTCAGAGTCATTGCATCTGATTTCATGCCTGCAGGGACCTCCATGATGACCAGCCACTTTGCTTTCGTTTTGTTCAACATTCCTTCTAAATTAATGACTTCCCCTTTGTAAATTTTTCCTTTTTCTGCAGTTCAGACTGGGACTGGTAGTACCCTCTTTCTTCTACAATTAGTGAGCACAGAGGTTGTGGCACAATGTTTCCTGTAAGCTCCTGTCCTCGCCTATTTTATTTTATTTTATTTTATTTATTTATTTATTTTTTTGTCTAGAAAGACAGTAATAGTTACTGTTACTCCAAACAGAATCTTGCAACTACACACAATTTCATTTTCCTGGGATTTACCAGTCCTACCTTGCTCAGATTGGCCACCACAACTATCACAGAAATAGCACAAATTGTGAAGTAATGGGGGACACTTCCAGTGGAAGAAGAATGGTAAGAAAATTCCCATAGTCCTCTCTCACCATTTTTATGAAATGAGATTGATTGACTTTTAAATATCAGACTTAGAACCCTTGATTCAGTAATTTGTTCTCAGGGACCAGTATTGTTATTTATACTACACTGTGGCCAGGATTCAGATAGGAGCATCTGCACGTTAAGTGTCCCTTATACTTGTGGACATCCTTTTTCAGGTGCTGCTGGGGGTTGGTATTCCCTTTTTCTTCATGTAAGGACCAAAGCCCCCACCCTGGCTTACTTTAAAGCCCCAACACCACCTCGCATGGCCATTTTATATTTCAAAGATGAGCAGGCAGGGTCAGAGAAGGTCTAGCTACCCCACTCTCCAACAGGCAGATGCACAATGATTACAAAAGTGCTGAGATGCCTGGAGAATCCCCGTGGATCTCAGGGCTGATGTCATGATTGTGTGTCTGGCTGTTGGCGGGGGAGAGAGCCAGATGCTTCTCTGATCCTACCTGCTCACCATGAAGAACAAAATGGCTCTGTGATGTGAGCTTGCAGTTTTAAAACCAGTTGGAGGGTGGTATCTGGGTCAGCATAGCATAAGGTTTCCATATGGATATTTGAGGGGATGTTGAATTGAGACCTATGTTATTTTTATTGGTTCTGTTTTTAACTTTTGTATATTTTAATTGTAAGACACCACAAATCTTTCTTCTTAAGAAAAATGTATCCAAGAAATGTCATCCTCAACCACTGCCATCATCACAATAGCTGAATTGTGAAGTATACTTTCAATGTGTGGCAATTCCTGACATAACCACACAACCACATAACTACACAAATATTATGTTTCGCTTTCACAGGTAAAATGATATATGCAATTCACTATCTATTTGGTTGGGAAACACAACTGGGTGGTGCAGTGCAGAGACAGCATAGATGAAGAAAGCCCTGATTTATGCAGATGAATCTCATCCAGGAATTAGGAGCCAGAAGTTCAAGAAGAAGAGAACCTGTCACTTCGTTGCCCATGTCTCCTACCTGAGACCAGTGGTGACTGGTGACTTCTATATCAACAGGGTCATGAAGACATTTCAGGTTTTACTTTGGACCTTAAAGGAGTTATCCAAGGTGCTGAATCAATTTGAGAGCTAGGAGTTTTCACCCTGGCTATCTCCTTTGAAGTTTAGAATAAAACCTAGAGCAGATTGATTTCCTCACTCAAAGAGAACCAATTGGACATCGCTGTGCAGGACAGTCTTCTATTTAAAGGCATCCTTTAGTTGAAGGGCTGTCCAGTCCCAATCTGGTTTAGAGATAAAGAACCCTAAGAAGGGACTTACAGCAGAGAAACTCATTAGTATGTGTGCATCATAGCCAGGTGCTTTCAACATAATGTTATGACTTATGGGGTACAGATAAACTTCATGAAACCTACAATGATATTAGACCTATAGAGTTCAATAGATGGACCTATCATGAGTAAATATTTTTTATTTCTTTTTTCCACAACCACTGTAATTTCGATTTCACTGAAGTTATTTAGGCACCCTCTCTCTTATGCAATTCAGGTTGTCTGAAGGGTAGGAGAGCATCACTTGTCACTAATGCCTCAGATGGGGGGAGCTTTCCAATGCATTGGGAGCCTACATGCAAAGAGCAATCTCAGAGGTAGGGCTACTGTTTCAACAACTCTGAAATCTGCAGCCAATGATGGATTCTGAGGATTTAGGGAGTTGCAGTCTAAAAAAGACCATTTTCCTAAGTGCTGCCTTCTGCCTTGGTCTGTTCAAAATTGACTCCTTCCTTGGATGCATTCTTAATTGTGGAGACAAAAGCATTTGGGAAGGTCAGTTCTGAGCTTATATACAGTGAGAAGGGCAACAACAGTTTCCCTCTTCCTCACTCCTCTGTTCAAACTGCCAAGGTTCAATAGACACTTTCCATAATAAAAAAGATTAGTGGGAGACCATTCACCTGTTTCCTCTGTGACATCTTATTTGGCCTTCAGCACTACTTCCATTTGGCAAGTTGTGCACCACTAAATACATTTAGAAATGTATCTGTTTCTTCTAAATAAGAGAAATAAATCTGCCACCCAGCTCTTCCTGACATATTAAAAGGCTCTGACTTAACATGAATCCAATCTCAACTGTTTATTCCCTGTGGCACAATAGTATTAAAATGTTTCCATTAACGACTCACAAAGTGAGAATTCCAAAAGAATCTCATCCCTTGCACCCCCTTTCACCCCAAGGCAACACTTTAGCTGATCTATATGATCACGTCCTGTTGCATTTAACTGATCTGCAGTTTTGTTTGTTTGCTGCTCCATAAACTTCTATTCAAGTCCATACTTGTTCCTCCCTGCCCCCTGCAAAAGCTCTTTATTTTTTTTAAAAAAAAGTGGAATTCCATTTCTCAGACTTCCATTTTGTGGATAAAAGATACCTTATATAGACTGCTGAAAACAGGCTGGCTCCTTCCAGAGGTTTGGTAGTGTAAAGAGTAGCCTAGGAGAGTAATAAGGGTAAGTGGAGGCCAAGAATCTGCATTGTCAGACATGAGTATGACACCAGAGCTCTGTCGTTATAGCTGCCTGATGATACAATCACCCCCCCAACCAACCTACCTATTCCGCCAGGCAGTATCTTAATCAACTGAACATGACCCCATAAGTTTAACAAGGGTTCCCAAAACACTGCAGTTCAGACACAGGTAAATAATGTCTGCTATGCCTTTCTGGTTGTGGGATACATTGAGAATAGGCAGCTAGAGAGACTCCTCAGGGTCCTGCCACAACTGCGTGTTTCAGTGTTCATCATGATTGGGAGAGTACTGGAGACACCATTTCCCTGTGCTTTGGCAACCCTTCATTTGGGGCACTGCATGATTGAAAAAGTAGGTTTTGGGGGGTCATGTTCAATAATTTATAATCTTAAACATGAATCCTCAAGGTTATGAGATTATAAATCTGGATTCATGTTTAAGATTATAAATTATTGAACATGACCCCCAAAACCTACTTTGGTTTATAGTCTCATAACTACTGAACAGGACGCCAGGCATAATCTGAGAAATAAAGGAAACCACTAGTATATTCCATTTGCTGATAAGATGCATGGTGTGCATGTGTTGCAATGAAGGGAATCCTGTCAGTGTCTTCTACATGCACAAGTACACCTAAGGAGGTCATTGGGTATTTTTGTCCAAAGGGAAACGTCTGCCTTCAGTTCAAAGTCATAGAAGTGGAATGGTGTAGGTAGAGCCATTCTGCATGAGGGTGCACATTCTCAGCTTGTGCATATCCACCTGCCCTTGCTGAAATTGACAGTTGTACTCCTTTGGTTGCACATTCTGTTGCCCATTCTGCTGCACAAAGTCGCCATTCAGCACAAACACACCATTCAACAAGATGAATGCACAACTCAATATGCAGAGATTTATTACTACATACTCATGATGTACGATCTTGACTAATGTGTACATTTTAAGCACCAATAAAAAAAAAAAGGAAAGGTAATTGGACAGTGAAGTTTTCTTGCCCTCCCCATGAGATCTAGAACCATGAATGTCATTGAAAATTAAAACTACCTTCTTCCATTTTTCATTAAATCAAGAAAACCACTGTATTGACTAGTTATAAGACAGTGTAGGCAAAATGTGATCCACAAGCCCTTTTTGTGATCCCATAATCTCACCAGGACACCTAAAAGCCTTTATTCTGCCTTTCTTCCAGCCCAGTATTCAAGGCCACTTACAGTCATTTAAAAACACAGTGCAACACAATAGAACAGTTTAAAAAATACCCATATCAATACACATTTGAAACATAATAAAATAGAAGCACCACCTCCATTAAAAGCTCCATCTGCCTCAGCTTATTATACACCAAGTGCCTCCCTAAATAAAAAGGCCTTCACTTGCTGACAGATAGGGGGCCATCCAGAGCTCCTAGGAAAGAGAGTTCCAAAACTTGAAAGTAGTCACCAAGAAGGTTCTCTCCTGTGTCCTCACCAAACGTGCCTGCAACCATGATGGAACTGAGGGAAAGTCTTCCCCTGCAGATCTTAAAACTCAGAATTGGCTTGTATAAGATGGAACTTTTCCTTGCTGCAATGAGGTATTCACTCCTCCTGTTAACTGTGCAGCCAGTTGCCCTCTGGCTGCTTGTATAAGCCAGGGAGATCCCAGTAAGGGATCAGTGCTTGTATAAGCCAGGGGGATCCCAGTAAGGGATCAGTGTACATTTGGTATCTCTCTCTTCTGCCCAAGGATCCTGTTCACATCCTCAGACTGCACAAATTGAAATGTATTTAGTAACATGGGACAAGCGGGGGCCAAGATTACATCCGCTGGACCTCATTCTTTTCAGACACAAGAAGTTTTCCCCAAATCACCCCCAAACACTGCAAAGACAAACCAAACCAAAATCCAGCAATTTGGCTTTATTTGTCCCTTAAGCTCCTAAGCTTCTCCAAGCACCTAAACAATCAGCAGATGATAAACCTAAAATCAGTACTAGAAATGACAAAAATAAAACTAAATCAAAGCCTATGTAACCTTCTGGGTGTGTTTGAGAGGTTGCCCATTCCTACTGTAAGAGAAAATCTCTACATCAAGAATTGTGAAACCTACTAGTTTGTGCGTGTTTCACAAATGTACAGGGTGCCCTCTGCTGACATGACCTCTGCACATACAAATACAAGGTCAAGCAAAGCCTTATGTTCTGTTATTGTCAACGGACACACCAGATGCACCCATGCCATGAAGGTGTGTGCCTACTGCATCCATTGACAATATGAGAAGGAGTATTTGTGTATTTTGTTTTATGCAAGAGTTCCTGGAACAGAAACCCCATATATATGGAGGAACTATACACACATTTCAAAGCTGCAGTTGGTTGAGAGTTCTTATTGTGTATAGTTATCCCTTCACATCTGCAGGTATAACATTTGTGGATTTGATTATTCACAGATTATTTGCTACCACCTCTGCTGCTGCCCTGCACCATTTTTAATAGGGACTTATAAGTCTCATTTTACATTTGCAGTCTCTTGTCAAGGCTCACAAGACCAAGACAGACTGCAAGAGACTGTGAACGTGTTGTCACAGTTATAATATGTCTGGTGAGAGCACTAGATATCCTTTTGATATCAAATAATTTGGCCTTTGCTTAACCTTTCTGTGCCACCCTACCCCACGTGTTTGCAGAGGTCCACCGAACAAGCACGTATTGGGCGCGGTCGTTAATGGTTGTACATTCCAAAACCTCATTCAGGCAGGCAACTTAAGCCTCTCCGTTGCTTTAGGGGAAAACCTCCCTGCAAACCGTCTTTGCTCAGCGTGTATCTACACAAAGCCACACGGCCAAGAGCCGAGCCACTCCTTTATGTCAGGCCATCAGCGTCCTGGCCATACTATTGTCATCCAGTGCTAAGTTCATCATGCAGAACCTGACCTTTTCCAACTCCTTTGTCCAACTCCAAATCTCCTGTGTTCTCACCGAGCATAGCATAGCCCATAGGTAAAATCCACCCTATAAAAAGTCCCCATTTTTGGGACTACCTCGGACTACTTTGGACTTCCATCTCGTCTTGCTGCCGGTTGTCTAAGGGAACTCCCCTCAGCGAACCACATTGAGCTTTCTCTCCCGGAACCCCGTCTTTCTCTCCAGGACTATGAGACCAGGTGTCGTATTACCCACTCCCTTGAAACTCTCCATTTCTATTTCTAAGTCAGCTAGTATTTGTCGTGTCTTTCGTGTTGCTTGTTCTTAATAAAAATCACTATTTGTTACTTTAAGCTTGTCTAACTGCTCTCTGACCCGACACTGTATACATTGGGTAAAAGATCCTAGCTGAAGTTACCCTGCCTCTCGTTTAGCTGAGAGAGTGCACGAGCTTAATTTCCCCCAGCTTGTGTTTTATTTGGTAATTTGGGTGCCCCTCCCAGGACTCCCAACATACAGGGTAACAAATGGAAAGCAAGGCTTGTAAGTCCCTATTAACAAGTCCTACTGTTACCCTGTGTGTTGGGGGGTCCTGGGAGGGGCGCCCAGATTGCCAAATAAAATACCAATTGGGGGAAATTAGCTGGAGCACTCTCTTGGCTAACAAGAGGCAGGGTAACTTTAGCAAGATCTTTAACCCAATGTATACGGCTTCAGGTCAGGGAACAGGCACGCAAATTTAAAGTAACCAAAAACAACAGTTTTATTGAAAAATAAACAGAGACTAAAACAACACACACTCTAACTAACTGGAAAGCAGAATTGGAGAGCATAGGGATGGGTAATACGACACCTGGTCTCGTTGTCCTGGAGAGAAAGATGGGGTTCCGAGGAAGAAAGCTCAGCATGGCTGGCTGAGGGGAGTTCCTTAGACAACCAGCAGCAAGGCGGGATGGAAGTCCAAAGTAGTCCGAAGACCGTTTGGAAATGCAGGGTTTTTATAGGGGAGTTTGTGCCTACTGGCTATGGCAAGCCAAGTGAGAACAAAAGGAGTTTTAGCACTGGACAAAGGATTTGGAAAAGGTCAAGTTTACATGATTGGATTTGCTCTTGATGACAAT
The DNA here is from genome assembly GCA_948474755.1 of Ctenosaura bakeri. Taxonomy (NCBI): domain Eukaryota; kingdom Metazoa; phylum Chordata; class Lepidosauria; order Squamata; family Iguanidae; genus Ctenosaura; species Ctenosaura bakeri. The sequence goes on from CAOLHI010001124.1 coordinate 258,517, forward strand.
AGCGTGGCCGGTACGTTGATGGCCCAACATAAAGAAATGGCTTGGCTGAGAGCCGTGCCACTATTGTGAGGTTTGCAGCTGGAAGTTCCCTGAAGCTACGAGCGAGGCTTGAGTTGCTGGCCTCAATGGGGTCTGGAATGTAAAACCATTAGCAGCCGCACCCTGTCCGTGCTTGTCCAGAGAACCTCGCAAACACGTGGAGTGGGGTGGCTGGAAAAAGGTCAAACCAAGGCTGAATTGTTGATATCAAAATGATATCTGGGGGTCCTCACCCACAGTGCCATAGCGGAAGTAACACTACCAGGTGCCTATTTCTGCCTTGTGAAGGAACCCCACCACTTTGAAGATAGAACTGGGCGGCTGGTGTGCTCCCCACCTCAGATTCAAATGTATTGCATACTGTACATTTGAAAACGTGGTAGTTTTTGGAGCATATGTTAAATAAGGTTGGGGGATGCTATAGATATTCACATTTTTTCTACTTTCATGGGGGTTCTGCGCCCCAAACCTCCATGAATGTGGAGGGACAACTGTATATGTTTGGCAGGAAGTTCTTACACATATGCATATTGCTTTTCTGTAAGCATCTGTACTTCCAGTCCTTTTGCTATGTTTTAAGGTATATGTTATTATGCTAATATACTCTGCCAGAGATCTTTGGCTGTCTACGATTTACTGATTAATTTGTAAATATTTCCATATCCAGAAAGGATCCCACAGCATTATAAAGAGACCAATTTGTACTACCGTACATTTTATGTGTGTGTCTGTCTTAAACTATATAAAATGCTCATGCTTGATTAAGGAGTCACCACATTTGATGTGTTATCTAGTGGGACCAGAACAAAAAGTATAATAAAGTTTTGGATTTGATCTATCAGTTATGTGAAGTAGCTCCTTAATACTTCAGATTTTGAGGTTGGAGGGTATTGGATGTTTGGTTCTCCCCCTCCTCCTCCTCTTCCTCCTTTTTCTTTTTGCTATATAATGCATATTTATAAATAATTTTGATATTTAGCTTATTTCTAAATAAGTTCTCATGTGAGTGATCAGCAAACTTTGTTTTTTTTTTTTAAAGGGGTTGGTTTGGGCCCATTTTGCATGGAACTTGGAGCACTTTCAGACTGCATAATTATAGCACTTTAATTCTGCTTTAACAGCTATGGTTGCGTCCTGTGGAATCCTGGAGTTTGTAGTCCGAGGAGGCATTAGGGCTCCCTGGCAGAGTATTCTAAATGTATTCTGAAAGTAGAGATTAATTCCATTTGAATTGTATCATGGAAGTGTGGCAGTTAAAATGGAATCATAGTTCTATAATTGTGCTATGAGGAAGGGCTCTTTGTGTGAAACACCAAAATTGTATGTGCTTCCTATATAAAATGAAACCTTGGTTTCATTTGAATCATAAGCAAAATTACCAACAATCTGGGCAACACTGGGAATATTTTCTGGTACAATATAATAACAATGGCAACATTGTAAGGAGCATAATTCAACCAGCAAAAGGACAAACAAATAAATGAGACAATTTAAAAACAGTATGTTTTTAGTTTTTAAATCTATTCAAATTAATGTTACTGTAAATCACTCTGAGATCCTTGAATATACATATAATAATCGTTTTCAAGCCAATGGTAGACTGAGGTCACATGTTGTATATACTATACTAGCTGCTCTGCTCACAGGAATATCTCTGCCATACTAAATCACTTTCACACCAGAGGTGGCCACTTTGTACCTGTGGCAATGAAGTAGTTCGAGGCCAAACTATTAAATTAGCTTTTCTGTTATGTCCAACTGGGCCTTTATTCTAATCATTCTAACTTGGAAGCAGTACAATGTAAATTCGTGAGGGCCACCCTTCAAGTGATTTCAAATCAATGTGGAACTTATTTCCCAGAAGCTCCAGCAATGTGGTCTCCTTTCTGGATATCTTATCTTCTTGGGTTTTGAGAGAACCAAAGCAATACTTAAGTAACATATTCTATATGTTGCATATTAACACAGTCTTGGCCAAATTACTAGTTGCTACAGTGCGTGGAGGTGTGGCTATGGCACGGGCATGGCTACGGTGCATGGGGGTGGGGCTATGGTGCATGGGGTGGGGTTATGGCATATGAGGCGGGGTTACAGCGCATGAGGGAATGGCTACAGTGCATGGGGGCATGGCTATAATGGACAGGGTGGGGCTATGGTGAATGGGGGAGGGCAAGCAAGGAGCCTGGACGCCTCCAGAAAATTGCCACCAGGGGCGAACTACCTCCATCACTCCCCTGTCTCTACACAATTGCTAATTCCATACCAATTATCAGATCATCTTGTGTGTATAAACCAGCACATTATATTTTGGCATTCTCAGTTCACAAGCATTGAAGGACCTTTACACTAGCGTGATTCAATTCTCTCCCTTCAACTGTACTATTGAGAAGATTTCAGAAAATCCCCTTCTCCAATCACATGTGCCCTTGTGGTTCAGAGGAAGTCATATTGATGACCTATGTCCTTCTCTATTGCCTGTTTTTACACGATATTAGGAAAATTTTGATGGAATCTGTTTTAGTTAAATTGCCAGGTTATTCAGATTCTTTTTATTTTTCCTTCCTCTTTTCTAGTGAAAATACATGAATTACTTTCAGTGTGGCTGAAATTTGTGCAGCTGTGTGTACTATTCAACAAGCCTGTGTACAAGCCACCCCTCCTCCCCATTTGGAAGAGTAATCTGTCTTATTCTCTGTTTTGTCCTTTTTTTCTTCTTTTTCTTTTCTTTTAAAAATAGCCTTGTTGTATGCTCTTTCTTTTCATAGTCATGGTCGTAGACTGTAATATACCTTGAGTGATTGAGGATGATGGTGGTAGTGATGATGATAATTTTCATCTTATTCTGAAAAAAAGCAAGTCTTATATCCCCTCCAGGAAAGAATTCAGAAGTTTTTATTCAATGACAGAAAGACCTTCTTTCCTGGCTGTATACTCTTTTTCTCTGAGCGCTGGGAGAAGAGCCTCCTCTGGAGATCCTTAATGCACAGATGGGATGATATGGAAGGATGTGTTTCTTTGCAAATTTGGGATCCCAGCCACAGAGATCTTTGAAGGTGATAACTACAACAGTCATGGAAACTGTGTTTTTGCTGTGAGCGTTTTAAAAAAGTTAATATTCTAACTTTTCCTCCTCTTTCTGTTTCTACTTTTGGAGGGGGGGGGTTGGCACGGGGCTAGTTATCTTTAATTACAGTTTATATTGTTTTATTATATTGTTTTTATATATGATGAGAACTGCCTTGAGTATGTTTTAATTACAGTTTATATTGTTTTGTTATATCGTTTTTATGTAACATAAAGAGAACTGCCTTGAGTGTGAACATTCTTCCGAAGGGGGGCTGTTGCATTTTAATGTCAACAGGCAGAACTCTGTGATATAGACCTTGCTGGGCTTCCTCTGACAAATCACTTTGGATCTTGCGAGCTCTCTTGCTCCTTTACTGTATGTCGGGCTTGATCAGGAACGTGGGCTAGATCAGGAACATGGGGGAATGTGTAGCCCTCCAGATTTTGCCGGACTGAAACTCCCATAAGGCCGAGTCAGCAGATCCAGTGAGGAGGGATGATGAGTACAGCAGCCCATACATCCTTGGGTGTTCCTTGTCTTCTCATGCTTTCTTTGAGCCTTTCTGCACTACAGGCTTTTAGTGCTATTATTCCACTTTCATCATCATGTGGAATTCTGGAGTTTGTAGTTTACTTAGGCCAAAGGGCTCTCTGGCTGAGAATTCTAAATGCCCCTCCCTAGACTGCAAGCCCCAGGATTCTGTAGGATATTGAAAGTGGAATAATAGCATCATAACAGTGTAGTGCGGAAATAGCCTTTGACTTTGTTATTGCTTTGCCTGCTTAGACTTTTTATCTCTTTTGCCATGGGTAGACAACCTCAGGTTTAGCTGAACATGAAGAACTGCTGCAAAAAGCAAACAATTTTTATCCAGCAATTCCAAGTCTAGTTTATGGGAGTTTCCTTTACCTCCTTCTTTTTCTAGCTTTCTAGCTTTGTTTGTTGAATAATTTCCTGCAGGTATTCATTCTATGCTTTTTCTCCACTTAATTCTACCTGGAAAAAAAGAAGGAAGCAGAGAAAGGCAGACAGGCAGGCAGAATGGCCCCTAAACAATGGAGGAAGGAAGGACTGGGGATGAGAGAAAGGTTTTCCATTCATGCGTTTTCATTCTTCTCCATGTTCGCATATTGAGACATGAGGCTTTCTGATTTGTGAGAAGGAGAGCTAGTGTAATGTAATGGTTTGATTGTTGGGCCATTTCTGCACTGCACTGTTATAATGCTATTATTCCACTTTCAACATCTGGTGGAATCCTGGGATTTGCAGTTTAGGGAGGGGCCTTTAGAATTCTCAGCCAGAGAGCTCTTGGTCTTCAGTAAACTACAAACCCCAGAATTCCACAGGATGATGAAAGTGGAATAATAGCACCATAACAGTGTAGTGCAGAAATGTTCTTGGACTAGAACACTGAGAGAGTAGGGTTCGAATCCCTGCTCCACTATGGAAGCCTACTGGGTGAGGCAAGTCACGGACAAGGGAGTTGGGAGCAAGATAAGACAAACAGGAAGAACGACATAGAAACCAACAAGCTGATGTTTCCAGCACAGGTGTTTTATACATTGAAGGAGTACAGTTTGGTCTTGATTAGGCCAGCTTCTTCCTCTTTAGGCTTTCTTGAAACCTGGTACTCCTTCACAGCTGGCATCTTTTCAATGGCCATTGGTGCTGGCATCTTTCATGTGGGGGAGGCAGTTCAGCATCTGGGCTCCTCTTCCTGCTCTTTGAGGAAAGGGGATAGATCCCTGCTGGAGGGTTCTGGCTTTGCCTCTGACTCTACCAGCCTCAGAAGAGGGCTGGCAGTTGGAAACTCCAGCACCATTGCAGACTTTTGATTCCAGAGGCTGTCCTCCTGGCTTTCCTCCTCTTCTGAGGAGGACTCTTCAAGGTAAAGCATGGCAATATATCCAAAGTGTTGAGCCCTGTCCCTCAAACAGATCCAGCACCTTGGATGGCTCCTTTACATCTCAGACTAAAACCTGGAGTTGACTGACCCCCACCTCCATCTGGAAGCCACCAGCTGCCACTTCTGCATTTTTGCTAAATAAACTTGATCAAAATACTAAGGGCAGAGACTTCCAACCCCATTTATTTACATGTGTCTTTTAAGAAATAAAAAAAAATCTGCAACTTGTGAATCTGAAGGTATCTTGGAGTTGAAGGTTTCTCTCTCTAAGATTAGATGTGGAATAAACAATTTGCTATCTGAAATGCAAGTCCCATTTGCCTCCAGGAGAGGTGCAGATGCAATGTGGGGGGGACACAATGAGGTCCTTGCCCCCTCATAAGAATTCTGCCTCCTCAATAATTTTTCCCCAGTCCCCAAATTCTTGGCATTGCAGAAAGTGAACAATTGAAAACCATTCATGCCTAGAACTCTTATAATTGCTGTGTTCACATTCCCCTAGTAATTTTGCCTGTTCCTTTTCTTTGAATGCCTAAACCGTATTTCTAAATGCTCAACTGAAGTTGCAGGTTACTTCAATGCTAGAAATTTGGGGCTGAAGGAAAATTTTTGGAGTGAGGGATAGAATTCTTATTGGGGGCAATGCCTTCATTTTGCCCCCAAACTACACCCCTAGACTTATGCTCTCTTTGTACCTGTAAATAAAAGAGATAAGCCTTCTGTGCCATCTCTCCAAAGGAAGTTATAACCTAGTAGTGCTACCTGTTCAAGTTTCACCACTAAAGAAAGAGGAGCTTACTTCTATTTCTATAATGGTGCCATAGGAATCTCTATTGCTGCTGAACCTCTCTTCTCTGTCTCATCCTTGCAATATTTAATAAACAGTGCATGTTGTGACATCACCACACGGTTCATTTCCCTGCCCTTACCAGCCAGAAAAATAAGAGAAATCTCTCATTAACATTTTGTTGGACTCTAAGAGTCAACTTTTTCTTGCTCAGTCCAAACCCACTCTCTGAAACAGAACACTGAGGCTGCTGAGATTCTCAGTCCTCTGTTTTTTCATCTTTAAAAGGGAACTAAACTGCATAATCCATGATTTCCCCAAAATATTTTTATTGGCTTTAAAACATCTTTTATCTCTGGCATAAAAAACATCCCAGGAATTGGATGCACCAAGCGGAAGATACTACATTTTGTGTGTATGTTCCCTCTGCAGTACTGGCTTCCAGTTGTAAAGAGCAGTCAAAAATAGCTTTTTGTACACAAAGATCTATGAATACATGTCTGCGGGGAGCCAAGGGCCTTCAAAATGACAGCAGAAACCCTGCTTCCACATTTGGACATCAGCAGACCTGAGACGGAGAAGCCAAAGTAGGGAGAATAATGCAGTGCTCAAAGGGAAGGTCTGAACATTCAACACAAGTGAATGAAATGCCTGTGAATGGAAGCCACTTCTCTGTTGGAAACTCTGGCAGCCCACGTCAGGGAGTAACACAAACCATAATAGGCATACAGCTCTTCTGCTTTCCATATTTGTGGCACGTCACTTGCTGGGGCTGTTTGGAGCCGCAGGCATCTGGAACAGCAGTAGCATGTTACATCTTGTGATCGGTGTGCTAATAATATACATGCAAGGATTGTGACTTTAAAAACATCCTAAATAATTTCTTGGAGGCTGTCGTATAGGAAGAAGAATTGTGCAAGAAATTTTTCAAGATTTGATTCCGTGCATGGAAAATCTGGGTGTGATTTTCCATTAGCAGGGTTTCTTGCCCATCCACTCTCTCCAAGACAGAAGTAAATATTTCTTGAGTGTATCGATGTGAGTTCTTTTAAAACAGGAGTAAGCAAAGAGTAGCAGCATATGACTCCCCCAACATTGTCTTTGTGGCTCCTGACCCTCTCTCCTTATTGCTCTTTTTCTGGCAAAAAAGGGTGAATTTTCTCTCCTGGAAGCCTCCAAGAGCAGTGAATTCCCTTTTAGACAGGATGAAAAATGCTTCCACATGGTTTAATTAAATATATATATATGTATACACATTTTCCAAAATCAGAAGGAGACTTTTGCTTTTATTAATTTTTTTTAGCTGTTGTTCCTTTTTTTTTTTTTTTTTTGTTGAGGAGGTGTCCTATATGGCCTCTATAAGGTCCCAGGGCAGAAACTGCCCCCTAGACCTACTGAGGTTGCTCGCCCTGCTTTAAAACCTCATTCCTATATGGCTGAAAATACCTCTGAACATGATAGCCTGTGAGACCTAGTTTACACTCTCCTTATTAAGGATGGAAAGAATATTCAAAAATTATTTGAAAAAAAATAGTTTTTTAAAAAAGATTTATTGAGTGTTATGAAATCCTGACAAGAAAAATCTTACAACAGGCCAGAAACATTGGAGTTTGGAATGTCTTCTGTACAAAAACATTCCATGTAGAGGTGTGTGTGTGTGTGTGTGTGTAAAACATTGCATTTTCTGAGTGGAGAAGAGCATCTTTTGTGCAGAAAACAAACTTCCTTTGCAGAAAATGTACTTTATTGTTTTATTCTCAAAGAAATGTTCTTTTCTGTGCAGAAAATTCTGTTTTCTGTGCAGAAAACTCAGAAAACTTTCTGTGCAGAGGAAGTTGTTTTCTGTGCAAAAACTTGTTTTCTCTGCAGAAAATCCTATTTTCTATATCTGTCTGTCTGTCTGTCTCTCTCTCTCTCTCTCTCTCTATATATATATATATATCCCAAATGCACTTTTTCATGGAATAAATGCTGAACTGAAAAAAGTCTTAGAAAACTTAAGAAGTGGATAGATAGGTAGATAGGTAGATACAGATGAGCAGTTTATGATAGCTTTCCTGCAGTGAGGAGAAAAATGGTAAAATTATTAATTCTTGCCTGTGAAAGTTAAATTTATAAATATTTACATCCCTGCTTCTCATGTAAAGTTGTAGAAAGCACCAGAAGCACATACACATGAGAATGGTCACGCTACTCTTGTTGTAACTAGAGATGTGAAGGATGATAGTAATCAGTACCAAAGTCCCCTTGTTACACCTTGCACAACCATCATTCAGTGAGCCTATGAACACAGTTGCCTTCTGTGGAGATGTGCCCTCCCTCTGTGTGTTGTGAACTATACGAGTCAGGCCAGCAGCCACAGCAGGAAAAGCAGTCAATGGGTGCAGTCAACTTTCACCCTCCAAGGGTTATGGAAATGTGGGATACTGGTGGACATAGCTTTATGACAGAGTCATCCTGACTATGTTTGCTCAGAAGTATGTCTCTTTGAGGTTAAAAAGTGCTTCTCCCCTAAAAAGCATGCTTTGGTGGATAAGGCATGACAGAAGTGGAGTATAAGATGTGGTCTGCAGACTTCATCTGGCTCACTGGGGCCCACATTCTGGATGCAGAGACTTCCCGGGTTGTCTCTCCAGGGGAAGCCAGGTAAGGAGAGGTGATGCCTGCATTTGAGGAACCAGCTAAATTCCACCTTCATTCCCCATGTAGACAAAAAGAGGAGGGAATGAAATGTACTCTGATAGCACTTTGGGAACCATCTGAATCCTGCATTTTTGATTCAGCCATCTCTCAGAGTTGTCTGAATGCAACCAGCTTTGCTCCAGCCTGTGGCTATATAGGTAGTGATACAAGGGACTGGGATCACATCCCCTGCTATTGTTTAATCTACTGGAGAAAAGTGGGAGAGGATTCTGCCCTGCCATCTCAATCCAGTTTTTGTTGGGGAATGTGGGAGGTAAACATTATCTCACAAGTAGCGTAATTAGTATTCACAATCAGAAGGGGAATAACAACTAGTCCTGCTCCACCACTACCTACATACAATGCCTAGGAGAGAAATCAAGCAGCCTCAGTCTCCTTTGTGAAAATATGTAAGTAGGTTTACTTAGAAATACTAAAGATTCCACAAGATTTCATGGTGAGAGGCTCTGTAATGTGTGCTCTTCAAACATGGAGGAGAGAGAGAATTGCAGACTAGAAAATTACGGATGACAAACAAAGCTCAAACTACCTCCAGACCAACTGTCACAGGAAGACAAAAGATGTGGTTAATGCCAACAAAGAGGAAATGACATGAACAGATGCAGTGCCTAAACTCTTACAGAGACATGCAAATTAACAGCTAGTGAAAACAGATATGCTAACAATTCACCACTTGTAATGTAAATTTTGTGCATTGCAAATACTGGTGTGAGCATCCTGTCAGGCAGTTACAATGTTGTAAACTAGGCCTATGACTTTTTACTTGTCTGGTCTTCACAGCTACAATTATGGCACCATTGCCACAATCATAAATTTTATTTTTTATTATTTATTTGTATCCCGCCTCTCCATATGGATTGAGGCGGTGAACAACTTACAAATAGCATGTATTTCGAAACATTTCTATACATGCTCCCAACAAGTTGGGTACTCATTTTACCGACCTGCGAAAGGATGGAAGGTTGAGTCAACCTTGGAGCCCGGCAGGATCAAACCCACAACCTTATGGCTTGCAGTACTGGCATTTAACCACTGCGCCACCAGGGCCATCTAAAAATCAAGGGAGGGATTGGAGAGATGGAGTTCTGTGGTGCTGGAGAGCAGAGTGCTGAAGGATGACACATACAGCCCCCTGCCACCAGCTAACTGTGGACAAGCAGAAAAAGGGACCCCTTTGAGGTCTTGCTGCAATTCCTTGTTGCCTGGAATTTAAGGTGAATTACATGGCTGGATTGGGATTGGGAGACAGATTGTACTCATGACCTCCTGAGTATGTGTCTGATGCAGGATTTTGACCTCCGTTTCTCCAAGTTGGATGATGGTGATCAAATAAATAGCTTTGTGTAGCACAAAGGTGTGAAAAGTGTAGCCCATGGGCTGAAGGTCACCTAATGCTTTTTTTTTGCAGCTTCTGATTGTCCTTGCCCCATCTTTCTTAAAAAGAAGTATTTTTTTTTCCAGGTGAAAAAGCACCCTCAAGTCATTTAAAATGCCACAGAAGAGACACCCAACATAACAGTTCATCTTCACCATTTCACATGTCCCCTGCCCGTCTCCCCAAATGCAAACATTCTAGAAAGGTCTAAAGCAGGTCTCAAATATAAGAAGTTAGAGACAGAAATGAATTCTGTTCACTTCCAGGCTTTTTTTGGGGGTGTGTGTGTACTAAGAACACAGCAATGCAGCTCACTAGGAGGGCAAGGGGTACAGAGATGCAAATTGGTGCCCAGAGCAGTTTGTTCACCCTAGTGTAGTGTAACAGAGAGGAAAACAGATGGACCCTTATATTTCATTGTTGTAATAAAGTGCTGCTGGTTTAATCTGAGTCTCAGTCTCTGTGATTTCTCTCTGCCACAGTTTGCCATTTCACAGCCCAGGTCAGGAAGAGAAGAAACAACCTTGGACCTGGAATTCCCCCCCCTTAAGATTTATCCCATGGTAGCATCATTGCCCTCTTGTCCTTCTTGCCAACTTTCCACAGGCATCTGATTCGTCACTGTTGGAAACAGGCTGCTGGATGAGATGGAACACTAGTGTTATAAACAGGGCTTTTAAAAAATGCTTTTACGATCCCTGAATGACCACGAGGGAGGGGTGTAAATTCTGTGACTCCATACCCTCCTCCTGTCCTGAATTGGCAGGGACAATCCTGATTCATTCTCTGTCGTATCACTTTTTTCAGCTGCTTTTAAAATGCCCTGGTTTCTTTTTTCCTCCTCCCACTTCCCCCTTGGTCCTTAGCTCAACTTCAATTGCTGCAAACTGATAACCTTATCACATTGTACTGTTATAGTGCTATTATTCCACTTTAACTGCCATGGCAGCAACTGTGGAATTTTGGGGTTTGACATTTACTGAGACCAAAGAGCTCTCTGGCTGAGAATTCTAAAGGCCCCTCCCTGAACCCCAGAATTCTAAACCATGTTGCCATGGCAGTTAAAGTGGAATAATAGCACCATAGCAGTGTAGTGTGATAAGGTTCTGAGTTCAAAGTGCAAAAGTATTTTTTGCCCAATTAACAGGGGGAGAAGAGAGGAAAGGGTACAATCTTGTCCTTTCCAGGAGGCTCAGAAAAAAGCAATTGCTTGGGCCTCTCCTAGCTTGTGTACCTTTCTTCGTTAAGAACTTTTGACATCTTGGCCATGCTCTGATGTTTCAGGCCACATATATCCATGTTCTCATGTCTCAAATTTTGGTAATTTGGGGGACTGCAACCCTCAGCAACTCTAGCCAGCATAGTCAATGGTGAAGAATGCTGGGAGCTGTAGTCTAACAACCTCCGAAGGGCCACATAATTTCCACTCCAGCCACAAGGTTTCATGGGAAGCTTTTGTCCGGGTGACTCCCCCTCCCTTACTTTAAACATGCATCCCACATCATTGCATGGTCTGCTCAGAGTAGGGCAAAGAAGAATGTAGGAAGCTGCCTTATACTGGGGGACACTACTTGTCATCCAGGCTCTTTCCTCACTAGCGTGTTATAATGGTATTATTCCACTTTCAACGTCCTATGGAATCCTGGGATTTGCAGTTTGAGGCCTCTCCCTAAACTGCAAACTCCAGGATTCCATAGGATGTTGAAAGTGGAATGATACTGCTATAACTCTCTAGTGCAGAAATGGCTGTAAAAATGACTGCACTCCAGCCCTGTCCACTCTGACCAGCAGCACTCTGCAGGGCCACAGGTAGAGTTCTGTTACATTGCTTGATCTTTCCAGCTGGAGATATCAGGGAGGAGCTTCTGCATGCCAAGTATGTGCCCTTTCATTAGCCCTGGCTGCTCACCAGCAGCGAAGAAACAATGAGAAAGGAATGCAGCTGGTGGGTACAGGGGTCAGTGTGAAATGCAGATTTTTGCCCCATATGCCAAGTTTCCACAGTAGTCCATGGATATGTGGTCAGCTTAAAAGAAGGAATGCTGTTGGAAACAAGGCAGGAGAAAGGCTGCTGGCTTCTGCCAATGTAGCTGCTGTGTCCAGAAAGCCCCAAAGGGCTGGCGGAAGCGCTAGAATTCAGAACCCATAGCTGTGGTCACCATGAGCGTCACTGCCCTCCAATGGGAGTGTACAGCTTCACAGCTGGAGCATGAAACCACTTCTCAGCTCCTGCAGCAGCTGCTTTTCAGCTGGTTCCTGAGCTCTCCAATCGTTGCACTGAGAACTGAATAGTTAACAGAGCTACTGTTTGGTCCCACTGTAGTCTTCAAGGAACACACTGTGCTTGGCAACAGCAGAGGGGATGAATTCAGCCCGGGATGAGTAGCACGTCAATGATGCCTGAGATCATAAGCAAAGCTGAGAGGGCAACAGGGGTTGGGGGGTGAACAGAGAAGGATGATTAATCATTATCCCTAGGATAATTTCAGGGTGTTTTCAGACGAAACTGGGTGCCAGGAAAGCACAGACATAACTGAATGCATTCTTTCTTGAAAGGATGAATATCAGAACCAAAAATGTCTGGCACTGTCTAAAACAGGAATTTTTCTTGTATTTAATTTTACTTTATTTTATACTCCACCTTTTCCCCAGCCCTAGTATTCAAAAGTTAAACCAAATATAGCTAGAATTACAAATCATATGATAATTAAAATGTAATTGAATGATCAATAGAATTGAAAGCTATTAAAAACATGCCAAGTAAAAGAGTGAAAAAAAAAAAAGAGAGAGAATGTGCTAGCTTTTTCCCCACAAAAACAACAGGATCTAGTATCTGTTCTTATCTGCCCAACACTATGTACCCTTAAAGTCTAACAGGTTTTATTTGGCGTAAGATTTTGTGGACTGCAGCCCACTTCATCTGATGAATGGAATGTTGCCTGAGTTGGCAGCTATTTAGACACATTTTGGGGATGGGAAAGTACAATTTGGGAGGTGAAAGGGAATCAAAATGAACAAGTACAAACATTGATCATGACCTTACCTGGCACAAACAAACTGTAATTGGATGGGAGGACATACATCCTAACATGAGTTGCTTAGTGTGTGCATTTTGATGAAAAGTCGAATAGGTGAAAGTCTGTTAGACCGTTTTCTAATTAAAATAAAATATTTATTCTGTATCATTGAACGAAATCAGGCCGTGCTTTCTTTCCTTCAAATATTACTATTTGTCTCCACATTCTTTTGCATCTCATCCTATGAATGAGATAACAGTCACTCTGAGAAACTCTGGTTCTGTAACTTTTTTGTCATTAGTCAAAATGGACGGGGGGCGGGAAGGGTAATGACCTGTTAAGAATACCCCAGGAAGTGTCTTTCCCTTGCAAAGTGTCAATATTATTTTTGTTGTTCTTTTATTTGTACTGCACTACAAATGAACATGTCTACTTTACATGGTTTCCCTCTCCATTTTAATCCCCATAGAAATCCTCTAAGGCTTGTTGAGAAGTGGTGGTGTCCCATAGGCCCTTTCCAGACGTGTGTGTGTGGGGGGAAATGCCCGAACATGCTACTCACCAGATTTTTCCTGCGTCCGGGTGAGTCTGTCGCAACCAGGAGCAGTGCGAGTTTGCCACTCCACAGTTCTTCGGCATCCTAAATGGCGGCTTCCAGTTGGCGGAGGCTCTCTACCAACCGGAGAAGCTCGCCAGCCGAAAACCCGCCCCCGGAAGATCTGCAGGCATGCACTTGCGCGCCTGCAAATCTGCTCCAGAGCTGGGCAATGGAGCGGCATGGGGTTTTTAAAAAACACACCGCACGACCAGTTCTGGTCGCTCCTGCGTGGACTGAGGTATGGAACTATGAAAAGTAATCCGACCCAGTCCACTCCATGGTGCAGAAGACCTCCATCGGAGGTCGGTCTGCCCCGTTTTAATAGCCCAGTGTGGAAAGGGCCATAGTCACATGATTAATTCCACAACTGAGCAGAGATTTGAACTTAGGTCTCCCTCTCTAAGTCCAAGGCCATTTCCGCACGACAGTCTTATAGCGTGATGATTCCACTTTCAACCTCCTATGGGATCCTGGGGTTTGCAGTTCCAGGAGGGGCCAGCCGGCACTATAAGACTGTCGTGTGGAAATGTTCCAACACTTCTTTTCGTTAGGAATCTTAAAAATTACAAATACATACAAAAAAATCCCCAAATATATTCGAAACAATTAAAAAAGACATAAAAAGGTTACACATAAATCTACAACTATTTAACATAAAACAAAGCCTATTTAAACTAAACTAATTTTCAACAACTAAGCTAAACAGAAAAACTGTAACTGATTAAAAATGGTTCCTGCCTTTGTTGCAAGAAGCTCCTATTTGATATAAATGTACTTAACTTAAAATTATTACTCAATCACTATTTAAATTTGTTGCTCATTATTGTTCCTTAACTATATTATATTCTAAATCTTTTAACTTTTATATCAGATTATTTATATATATATATATATATATATATATATATATACACACATACATACATACATATACATATACATACACATATGCATATATAGGGGAGCGACAATAAGTACTGTGCTGGGCAAAGGGAGATATGGTGATAGCAGGGCAAAATGCCGTTACAGGGGAAGGAGAGATAGATGTTTAATACCTATCTCACCTTCCGTTTGCCCTGCTACCCCAAGGTGTCTGGAGAGCGAACCAAACCACCCACAGAACCTTTCCTTGCTCCTGTGCAATGTCAGGTCAATGAAAAAGAAAACTCATATCATCCATGACCTTTTAAAGGATGAAGACGCTGACCTGGCATGCTTTACAGAGACCTGGCTGGAAGATGATAGTGCCACAACCTGGGTCCAGGCCTTGCCAGCCGGATACTCTGTCAGTGAGCAGGTAAGGGGAAGTGGGCGGGGGGCGGAGTAGCCTTGGTTTACAAAGACAATCTTATGCTGACCAGGATACCTGTCCGGAAAACAGACCACTTCGAGTGTATCTACCTGAGCCTGAAGGCAAGGGATAGTCTAGGAATTCTGTTAGTGTACCGACCACCCCGCTGCCTAACAGACTCCCTGGCCGAGCTGACAGAGCTGGTGTCGGAGTTGGTGTTGGAATCGCCCAGACTTTTGGTTCTGGGCGACTTCAATGTCCCATTTGAGACCAGTTTAACAGGTGCAGCTCGGGAGTTCGTAGCATCCATAACAAACATGGGCCTATCCCAGTTAGCCTCTGGGCCAACACATTGTGCAGGTCATACCCTTGATGCGGTCTTTAGTACGGAACGGGCACAGCCATGGGTGGAGATAACAAATACTACCACCTTGTCATGGACAGATCATTTCCTGGTCAGGGTTAGACTAATGGTTGCTATCCGCCCCTGCAGGGGTGGTGGACCTATTAGAATGGTCCGCCCTCGAGGGTTAATGGAACCTATTGGATTCCAGAAAGCCCTCGAGGGTCTTATGGTTGGTATCGCCGGTGATCCTGTCGAAGCCCTGGTTAATACCTGGAATTGTGATCTTACCAGGGCTATTGACACGATTGCTCCCAAGCGTCCTTTCCAGCCTGCTGTAAACCGTAATCCTTGGTATACAGTAGAACTTAGGAATATGAAGCAGGCTGGACAACGACTAGAGCGCAATTGGCGGAAATCTCGACTCTTATCTGACAGGACACGCTATAGAGAATTCCTTCATTCCTATGGAGTGGCAATAAATGCAGCGAAGAAGACCTTCTTCTCTGCACGTACTGCGTCTGCGATTTCTCGTCCAGCAGAGCTGTTCAGGGTGGTAAGGGATCTGACTCAGATACCCACTCCCCTGAACTCGTTGTTAGAACCTAATGTAGCTTGCTGTGACGAATAATCATTTCGCAGATAAAATCTCTCAGATAAGAGCTGACTTGGATGCCGGTGTTATAGCAGAAGTCACAAATGGAGCGTCCAGCAACCCCGTGAACAAGATTATACTGGATCAGTTCCAGTCAGTGAGTACCGAGGACGTAGACAAGCTCCTTGGAAAGGTAAGAAGGACAACTTGCCCTCTTGATCCCTGCCCTTCATGGCTGGTCGTCCAGGGAGGAGCTGCAATTAAGACCTACTTAAGACATATTATTAATGCATCCTTCAGGGAGGGCAATTTTCCAGCTTGTTTAAAAGAAGCGATTATACGTCCGCTTCTAAAAAAGCCCTCCCTAGATCCCCTAGATATGAATAATTACAGACCAGTCTCCCATCTTCCATTTTTAAGCAAGGTGATCGAGAGGGCTGTTGCCCTTCAGCTCCAAGCTGTCTTGGATGAAACAGATTATCTAGATCCATTTCAAACTGGCTTCAGGGCAGGATATGGAGTCGAGACTGCCATGGTCGCCTTAGTGGATGATCTATGCCTAGGTATCGACAGGGGAAGTGTGACCCTGCTGGTACTCCTAGACCTCTCAGCGGCTTTCGATACCATAGACCACGGTATCCTTCTGGAACGCCTGAGAGGGCTGGGGATCGGAGGCACTGCACTTAAGTGGTTCCGGTCCTATCTCTCAGGTAGATACCAGATGGTGATGCTTGGGGACAGCTGCTCCTCGAAAAAGGAGCTTAAATCTGGCATCCCTCAGGGCGCCGTCCTGTCCCCAATGCTATTTAACATCTACATGAAACCGCTGGGAGAGATCATCAGGAGGCATGGAGCAAGGTGCTATCAGTATGCTGATGACACCCAGATATATCTCTCCATGCCTCGGATAACAGCATCAACTAAGGATGGCATCTCACCTCTAAATGAATGCCTAGAAGCAGTAATGGACTGGATGAGGAAAAACAGACTGAAGCTGAATCCAGATAAGACGGAGGTACTTGCTGTTAAGGGCCCCAGCCCAGGTATAGAGGTTTGTCAACCAGTTCTAGACGGGGTCACACTTCCCCTGAAAGACTGTGTCCGCAGCTTGGGAGTGCTCCTGGACTCGCCGCTTCAGATGACAGCTCAAATTGATGCGGCAGCCAGGAGTGCCTGCTATCAGCTTCGGCTGATACGCCAGCTGCACCCCTTCCTGGACTTGGAACACCTAAAAACAGTGGTACATGCGCTGGTAACTTCACGGCTTGACTTCTGTAATGCACTCTACATAGGGCTACCCATGTGCTTAGTCCGGAAACTTCAATTAATTCAGAATATGGCAGCCAGGTTGTCACCGGAAGATCTAAAACTGACCATATAACACCTATTCTGAAGTCTTTACACTGGCTGCCTATTAGTTTCCGGGCACAGTACAAGGTGTTGGTTTTTACCTTTAAAGCCCTTCATGGCTTGGGGCCAGCCTACCTGCGGGATCGCCTTCTCCCATACAATCCGCCCCGCACACTAAGGTCCTCTGGGAGGAATTTACTGCAGCCAATCAGAACTAGGTTGGCTGCGGTTACCCAGAGGACCTTTTCTTCTGTCGCTCCCAAGTTATGGAATGGCCTGCCGGAGGAGACCCGGCACATTACCAGTCTTGACTGCTTTAAAAAAGCAGCCAAGACAGTTCTCTTCCGACAGGCCTTCCCAGATTAGTGTTCCACCGCCTCTCATCATTGTCTTTTGTGTTAATCTTGTTTTTAATTTGTTTTAATTAACTAATATGTTTTAGGGGGATAGAAGGGTTGGAGGGTGGGGAGGATAGGGTGCATTTTAATGTTTTAATGCTGCTTCTTTCAAATCAATTGTTACTGTAAAAAATGGTATGGAGTTTGAAAAATAGAGAGAGATAAAAAACAACAATAAATGTACCTGATTTGCACAATTAGAATCAGAATCATAATATGCTAATTCTGATGCCCAGATTTGAGTAATTGAAATATGGCCAGCCTACTGAGAATTCTGAATGATGATTGCATTTAATCCTTTCTTTAAAAAAAAAAAAAAAGCCTCCACCAGACATCTTCCTTGAGCACTGTGAGTCAATCTTTACAAGTATTGTTTTCCTTGAGAGCCAGTGTAGTGTAGTGGTTTGAGCCTTGATTGGCCATGGAAACTCAGTGGGTGACCTTGGCCATGTCACACACTCTCAGCCCCCAGAAAACCCCATGAGAAGTTTGCCTTAGGTTCGCCATTAGTTGGAAATCACTTGAAGGCACACAACAACACAACATTGGCAAGAATACTTTTGCTAACAGTCTCGCAAAGTGGATCAGGAGGTCTTTAAACTGAGTTTGGCCAGGGAGGAAAACAGTATTATTCAGGGCAATGATTCAGTGAGTGCTGGGCAAAAAAGCCCAAATGATATAGATAGAGTAGGCAAAGCAGTATGAGAAACCAACAGTGGGAGGAAAAGCAACTTTAGTAAAGGATTCGTGGGAAGGGCACATGGTCTTAAGAGTCTCTATACTAATGCACAGAGTATGGGAAATAAGCAGGATGAACTTGAACTCTTAGTATAACAAAATAAATGTGATTTAACAGGCACCACTGAACCCTGGTGGGATGAGTCTCATGATTGGAATGTAGTAATGGGGGGTATAACATATTTTGCAGAAAGAGACCAAAAAAGAAAGGAGGAGGAGAAGGAGCTTTATATGTCAAAGATGTTTTCCTTGTGAAGAGATCCATGACTTAAATCCAGGAAGCCAAGTTGAGAGCATCTGAGTAAGAATTAAGGGTGCGAAAAACAATAGAGATGTCATTTTGGGGGTCTACAACAGACCTCCACGCCCACCTAATGATTTGGATGATGCCTTCCTGGAGCAGATGACCATGCATCCAAAAAGGAGAGATGAAGTAGTAATGGAAGATTTCAACTATCCAGATATATGTTGGCAATCAAACTCTGCCAAGACCACTAGGTCCAAGAAGTTCCTCACTTGCCTTGCTGACAATTTCATGGTCCAGAAAGTGGAAGAGGCAACAAGTGGATCAATTATTTTAGATCTGATCCTGACCAACAGGGATGACCTTGTTAATGAGGTGGAAGTGGTGGGATCCTTGGGGGGGGGTGACCATGGTCTATTGGAATTTGTCATTCAGTGGCAAAGAGAAGACATTCTAGACTTTAAAAAAGCTTATTTCTGTAAATTTAAGGAGTTACTGGCTGAAACTCCGTGGTCAAGAATACTGAAAGGACTTCATGATGGATGGGAATTTCTTAAAAGTGAGATACTGAAGGCATGATTTAAAACTGGACCTATAAGGAGAAAAAATGGGAGATGTCTAAAGAAACCAGAATGGTTGACTAAGAACTCTCAGTTGAGCTAAGTGTTAAAAAAAACATGTACAGGAAATGGAAGAATGGTGAAATCACCAAAGAAGAATTCAAGTAAAAAGCCAGGATATGTAGAGAGAGGTCAGAAAAGCTAAAGCGCAGAATGAACTCAGACTTGCGAGAAACATTAAAAAAAATAGAAAGGACTTTTTTTAGATATATCTGCAGCAAAAGGAACAACAAGGAAATGATAGGGTTGCCGCATGGAGAAGATGGTCAATTACTAACAGGGAAAGAGAAAAGGCAGAAAACTACTAACACCTTCTTTGCCTCAGTTTTCTCCCAAAAGGATAGAAGTACCCTGGGGAGTGGGGAGCAGGTGGAAAAGGCGGAGGGGGGGAATGCAGCACAGAATAGGTAGAAAGGTAGTACAGGAATACGTGGCTGAGCTAGATAAATTCAAGTCTCCGGAGTCAGATGAATTACATCCAAGGATATTAAAAGCACTGGCAGAAGTCATTTCAGAACCACTCTCAATAATCTTTGAGAACTTTTGGAGAACAGGAGAAGTCCCAGCAGACTGGAGGAGGGCAAATGTGTCCTCATCTTCAAACAGGGGGAAAAAGAGGACCCAAATAATTATTCTCCAGTCAGCCTGACATCAATACCAGGAAAGATCCTGGAACAGATGATTAAACAGTCATTTTGTAATTACTTAGAAAGCAATGCCGTAATCACTAAAAGTCAACATGGATTTCTCAAAAATAAGTCATGCCACACTAATCTTATCTCTTTTTATGATAGAGTTACAAGCTTGATAGATGAAGGAAATGCTGTGGAAGTAGCATATCTTGATTTCAATAATGCCTTTGACACATTTCCCTATGACATTCTTACAAAGAAGCTAGTAAAATGCAGGCTGGGCAGGACTACTGTTAGGTGGATTTCTAATTGGTTCACTGACCAAACTCAAAGGGTGCTCACCAACGGCTGCTTTTCATCCTGGAGAGAAGTGACTAGTGGGGTGCCACAGGGTTCTGTCCTGGGCCCAGTGCTATTCAACATTTTCATCAATGACTTGGATGAAGGAACAGAGGGCATGCTGATCAAATTTGAAGATGACACCAAATTGGGTGGGGTTGCTAATACCCCAGAGGACAGGATCAATATTCAAAATGACTTTGACAGATTGGAGAGCTGGGCCAAAGGTAACAAAATGAATTTCAACAGAGAGAAATGTAAGGTTTTACATTTAGGCAGAAAAATGAAATGTACAAATATAGGATGGGGGACACGTGGTTGGATAGCAGTACATGTGAAAGGGATCTAGGAGTCTTGGTGGACCACAAGCTGAACATGAGTCAGCAGTGTGATGCGACAGCCAAGAAATCCAATGCGATTCTTGGTAGCATCAATAGGAGTATGGTGTCTAGATCAAGGGAGGTAATGGTACCACTCTATTCTGCTTTCGTTAGATCTCATCTGGAGTACTGTGTCCACCTCAATTCAAGAAGGATATCAACAAGTTGGAGCATTTTCAGAGGGCGATCCAAATGGTGAAGGGTCTGGAAGCCATGCCCTATGAGGAGTGTCTTAGGGAGCTGGGTATGTTTAGTCTGCAGAAGAGAAGGGTAAGATGATAGCCATGTTTAAATATCTAAAGGGATGTCTTGTTGAGGAGGGAGTGGGCTTGTTTTCCACTACTCCAGAAACTAGGACAAGGAGCAATGGATTCAAGCTGCAGGAAAGGAGATTCTACCTGAACCTCAGGAAGAATTTCCTGATGGTCAGAGCTGTCCAGCGGTGGCATATGCTGCCTCGGAGTGTGGTGGAGTCTTCTTCTTTAGAGGTTTTTAAGCAAAGGCTGGATGGCCATCTGTTGGGAGTGCTTTGATGTATGTTCCTGCATAGCAGGGGGTTGGACTGGATGGCACCTGTGGTCTCTTCCAACTCTATGAATCTTTGATTCTTTGATACCATGATTCTTTGATTCTATGAACATTGCTTTCCTTATCTCCCCTTGGTACCAGTGTCTTGAGGCTACTGTAGTTTGGACACATCATAAGATGAATGACTCATTGGAAAAGATTATAATGCTGGGTAAAGTGGAAGGTTGTAGGAAAGGAGGAAGGCTGCACTACAGAAGGATTGATTCAGTCAAGGGAGACACAACCCTGGATTTGCGAAACCTGAGAGGGGCTGTTGATGACCAGGGCTGAGGGAAGTCTCTCATTCAATAGCTTTCATATGTTGAAGCTGAGTTGATAGCAAATAACGACAAACAACAAATTGTGAGAGACCAACAGCTACCAATTTGTGCACTTCTACTACTTATAATTACCTTATCCATCAAGGTTAAATCCTTACTGCTCATGATTGTTTGGACTTTGCAAAGCTAGATATTTATTTACATATTTTATTTTTATCTTACCTTTCTCCAAAGAACCAAACAAACAAACAAAAAAGCTAAAACTCAAAGCTCCAGTCATGGTGAGTTGCTGCCTCCTTTTCCAGTTACTAGGCGCTCAGGGCAGGATCAGTTCAAGACATTTTGCTGCCTGAGGCCCATCCACCCAGACAAACAGGCATATAGTACCCAAACCTGGCCAAATTATTTTGTCACATGAACCCCACAGGCACTTGTCCCCCTTACTGGCAGTCCAATATCAATCAATTCAATTACAAATCATTTTCTTCCCTTTCCTGGCACCCAAAACATTCTCCCTGATGTTGCTCCTCTTTCTGCCTAACTGTAGGACTGGCTGTGGCTCAGGGCAAAGTCAGATCAGCTGAGTGATAAGATACATGAGTTGATAATAAGTTGCAAGAACCCAAGGTCTGTAAAAGGGGCTCAGTAAAAATAGAGCAAGGACGTCATGCATTACTCAAGGGCCTTTAAGTAATACTCACTAAATCCCATGGCTACAAATGTACTTTGACTTTCCATCAACCTAAAAAAATGTAAACTATGCCACCCAGTGAATTCTGCAACACAACAGTGTTTAGATCCAGCCTCCGAAACAGTTTAATCCTGCTTGTTACATAAGCGAGTTATTCCCTCCATGAATGGAAACAGATAGTGCTTGCCATGGTATATTTTTGGCATCAGGCATTTTTGGACACCTGCCTTTGGGAAATGATATGGCAGGCAAATAGGACTGCACTTGCTGTTGTACTCATTGAATGACTCATCACTCTTCTCATACACTTAGGCAAATTGTGTGGCCATTAAGAAAAACACAGCTGGATATTATTGTGAATGAAGACTAAACTGCAAGGTGATTAGAAAAAAGAGCACCTTAATTCTTGAGATTACACATATAAATTATCAGTAATAACTAAAATTTCCAGCAATGGGGAATAGGAATCAAACATTGCAAAATGTCAAGTGCCTGTATCCTTTGTGGAATACTTGGATCTAGTTTTAAAAGCATCTGATGTTGGTATAGGCTGCTCTTCCAGGTCCTGAATTATGGACCAACACTAATCTTTTGCTTGATGCAAAATTCTGGGCTGATGATTCCCTTCCAGGAGAGGAAGAACTATGGCATCTTGGTAGACAGGGATCCTAGGAATTGATCTATTACACAGAGTTAAGGGAAGGAAAAGAAAAAAAGGGAGGAAGATGTCAGAGTCTATTTCCTTAGCTTGCCTTCCTGCTGCGGCATCCAGAGGTGATTCCAGCATTGACTCTGCCAGGAAGAGAGTGCAGCAGCAGCACTTCCCTCTGCACGGGCCTGACTCCCTGTGGAAGGGAGTGCAATGGACACACCTCTATCCTCCACCGCGCAGCCAGGCCCTTTCTCAGGCTGCACTGGGGCAGGAAGCATGGCCGTCATGCTTCCTGTCCTTCCACAGGACAGCTAAGTGTGGGATGGTAGTGCAAAGCAGGTCAGTGATGGGGAAAACCCATCAATGATTTAACCCGCAGTCTACCACCTCGGGACAGGAGAGGAGCAGGACCACAATGACATCATGCAGAAGCCTTGTTGCAGTCCTGTTCTTCTCCTTTCCCATGGTGGGATGGGAGGGTGCTGTGGAAAGGGCCAAAGTGAGTAACTGAGAGCAAGTGCATGAGCAAAATCAGCTTAGTTCATATTGGGATCCACAAAGATCAATAAGCATTTTTAAGGTGAGCAAGATGAATCTCTTCCAAGCTGAAAGCTTGAAACTTGAAGAGATGGTATTGAAGAAAACTAGTTTGTACACTGCCTGTAGGGGCAAGTTTCCATCCTTCTCTTCTGCTTTTCTTATATTGGTTGCTACTACTCAGTTTTGTTGATCTATGGAATGAATAATACCAGATTTTTCTCCTCATGTGGGTTTAGGCATTATCTGTAATTACAGTAAGAATCATAGCTAGCTTTATAAAAGCAATGCATTAGGCAGAGATGCTTTGCTTATTCAGCATGCAATATGTTACAAAGGTAAGGAATCTTTATCTCCATGCAGTGATATTTTCTTGACCATGAACCAAAAGCATACTTTGGTATAAACAGCCCAAGAGGATTTATGACTGTGTTTGCAGAATTTGACCTATGTGATATTGCTGATCCACATATGCATTCTGTAGGTGCATCTTTCAAATGTTATTTAGTCCTAGCAACTACAGGTTTTTATTAGCTTCCTAGAACTGAAAAACCAGACACCCTTTGATTTTTAAATAAATCTGCAAATTTTGCACAGGGTACTTCTTCATGCAGGTCAGGCTTTCTCTCTTTTACCCTTTATTGCAATCTCTTTTACACACAGAGGATGCAGATTTGCAGAAAAATCCCCTGTCCTAATTTATTTGTACAACTACAGTTGCCATAAGTGAAATACAAATACACTACAGCTCACCATAGAGCAGCAGTTCTCAACCTGTGGGTCGCGACCCTTTTGGAGGTCAAATGACCCTTTCACAGGGATTACCAAAGACCATCGGAAAATATGTATTTCCGATGGTCTTAGGCTCCATTCCCTCCTCGGTGGTGGTGTGCAAGTGCAGCCTGGGAGCTGTAGGGCGCACTGGGGGAGGAAGGGGCGAGGCAGTCGCGTGACCAGGAAGCCAGCTGCGGGACGATGGAACAGTGAAGAGAGCGCCTCACACAAGAACCTGCTTGCGCGAATGGCACCCCCCACCTCCGCGATAAGGTAACGTGCGGAAAAGGCCCAGGATTGGTGGTGTGCAAGCGTGAGCCACATGCTTGCGTCCTCCTGCCCCCTGTTCAGAAGGGACTGAAATCGCTCCCCTTCTCCGCTACTGGGAGAATCTCCCATCTGATGGGCCAGCTGGGGGGGGCGACAGCACAGAGGGCAGGCCCCCTCCTCACCACAGCCCCTGCCCCACTCGCCATGGAGGGGGGCGCTGTGGAAGGGCCGGGGGGGCCGCAAGGCAGCGCTTTTCTGGGGAGGCGAGCTGTGTCCGGCGCAAAAGACAAAGAAGTTGGGATTCCTCCCCCCCCCGGCCAGGGTCGACACTCTGGAAACTTTTCCCACACTGCCCTCCCCAGCGGAAATGAGAGCGAAGCAGAAGCAGAGCCCAGGGGGGTTCTCAGCATTTTTTCCCAGGGGAGATGTGCGGCTCCTCTTTCCCTCCCGCCTCCCCACTGTTCCTGGCCAGCGAGGCAGCCTTTGCCGGGGGCGGGGGGAGGCATTGTAAATAATAAATAAATAATTTTATGGTTGGGGGTCACCACAACATGAGGAAGTGGATTAAAGGGCTGTGGCATTAGGAAGGTTGAGAACCACTGCCATAGAGGGAAAGACTGTGCCCAGGTGACACTTGTCTTCTGTCCAGATGGAAATTGATGACAGATTTGGGCTTGACAGACTTTGTGGCCAAAATCCATATCTCCATGTCCATACAGAATCCATGTCCATATCTCCATCCATACTTCATGTCTGTATATTATGTTTAAGCTTCAGCATTGTAAATAAACCAACTTTTCTGCTTTATGAATTTAGTGTTCTTTCAATTAAACTAAGATTCTATGATCATTCAGATGACAGGGCAGTCCTAGATTCACTGTTAAAGTATCAGGGAAAACAAAATCTAGTCAGAAATCTACTAGTAAAATTGAATTGTTCTTCTTGTTTTCTTGACAAGTTCTAAGAAATGCCCCTTGCTCATGTCAGACTCCCAGACTCTCTGCCTTCAGGACTGTGGAGTCTTGGCTGTATGACAGATCACAGTATTTACAAATTGTCCCACTTACATAGAGTGGCTTATCAAGAATTTCCATTGCCATCTTGAAAATATAGTCATCCATGTGCATTGCTTTCTGGTAGGGCGGCCACCTGTCCTACTTTACAGAAGTCAGTTCCCTGTGTAAAGGCATCCTCTCCTTAATTACACAGAGGAGGCTTTCAGAAAGCGATCTGACCTCTGCAAAGTAAGACACTTAGTCCAGCATCCCACATGCATGCGTAAGGCTCCTGCTGTCCATCCAAAAAGGGATGTTCAATAAAGGGCCATTTCCTTGACCTAGTGCTCTATCCTAAAACCTTCCCTCTAGGTGGTTGTCAAGCCCCAGTGTTACCAGGCCTTACATCTCCACGCTTTGATATGCCAAAATATATTAATTGGCAGATATGTTGGCATAAAATATACTTATGGCTGGCAAGGCCATGTGGAAAGGGACACTGGCTGGGAGAAGGTCAGAGGTAACCTCAGCATGATCAGGTCAAAAGTTTGCTGACATTAGCCAAGAAAGCCTGACTTATTGGCTCTGAGCTAATCCTATCAACTGCCAACATCAGAAAACAATAATGTGCCCAGATGCAGAGGCCAGGACTCTTACTGTGTGCATATCCTGCTGCAGCTAGCCCAGAAACTTCCTCTCAACCAAGACATTAAAACCAATCAGTCTATTCCAGACCCCATTGTCTGTGTTGCAGCTCCCATTGTTCACTAGTCTGGGAGAGCAATCCACTCACACCCCTTCAGGGAGGAAAAGAGAGTATATAAACCCTTGGTTTTGAGAAGCTGGTTGCAGTCCGATGAAATGCAAGACCCCACTATGTTGCTCTGAATCCTGAACTGTCTGCCCTTAGACAGAAGTCTAAGTCACATTTCAAGCTCTTCATTACTCTTCTGGAATGGCAACTATATAACCCCAAAAACCCTCAGCCTCTCTATCCATAATTTTTCTCTTCCCTTTATCCTTCAGTTAGCTCTTGTGTGAATGCTTGACTGTATGAATCATGTGTGCATGCATGAGTGAATTCCCCCACTAAAAACACATTTTTAGCTTACTTTTTAATCTTTGGCTGGTCCTTGCGTGGTCTGACCCCATAAAAATTGGGTAGAAGATCTTCCTGGGTTACCCTGTCCTTTGTTCTGCCAAGGCCAGTGCTCCACTAATTCCCCCAGTCTTTGCAGCTTTGGAGCAAATCAAGGTGTCCCTCAGGGGACCCCCAAAAGTCAGAGTATCACCAGGAAGCACTGCTGCTGCAGAAGGGAAGGAGGTGAAGACAATTTAGACTATGGCCCTTTTCGCATTAGTCCTCTTGCGCGAGCGGGGGAGGGCGGCTCGCGCATGAAGCCTCCTCTGGGAGGCTGCCGCTTCCCCCTCCTTCCTTCCGCAGGCGAAGGAACGAGCGGGGAAGCAGCAGCCTCCCGGAGGCGGCAGCGGCTTGCGCGTCCGTCCATTCCCCCCCCCGGCACGTGAGAGAAAGGAGCCTGTCCCCTCCACCCCCCCGAGCGCGCAAGAAAGGCGCTCCTCCCGTCCGCCCCCCCGTGCGCGCGCAAGAGAAAGGCGCTCCTCCCGTCCGCCCCCCCGCGCGTGCGAGAGAGAAGGCGCTCCTCCCGTCCGCCCCCCTGCGCGCGTGCGAAGCAGGACATGTCGCATGAGCGCCCCGCCCCGTCCCTTCCTTCCGCAGGGGCGGAGGGAAGGAAGCGCGACCCGGCCGGCTCCCGGATGCTCCGCATGAAAGGTAAGTGTGCGCGGGCGCGTTGCGCGAGCGCGGGTGATTTTCGAAGCGAAAATCAAAAAACCCGCGCTCGCGCCACTTCAGCCCCGTGAGCCCGGCGGAAGTGGGAGTGCGTCGTGTGGAGCGACGCTCCCACTCCCGCGAGGCTCACGGGGCTGTCGCGCGAGAAAAGGCCCGTGTGAAAAGGGCCTATGAAGACACAGCTGCTCCATGCTCCAGGGGGAAGGAAAAGGAGGGTGCCCTCCATCCATGAACACACCCTCATTTCTCCACACCCAACAGAGTGGAGTTCACCTGCAACTTTGCAGTCCGAATCCCCACCTCACCAGTAAGTATCAACAGGAGCAGCCCTTCCTGGGTCTTGACAGTTGCCAGGGGAAAGAGAAAGGATGCTGAACTGTGGGGGTGCAGCCATGTCCAATCCTTGCCAAACTTCTACCATGGATTCTAATATTGCCCTTGGATTTTCTGCTGTATTTTAAGATAACTTTTTCCTTCTAAAATTATTTTTAGCTATATTATCTAGGTTTTAGTTACACTTCATTTCCAAGTTTAAAATTTGATTAACATGCATGTTTTTCCAAACACACATCAATTCATAACTGAAATGTTAGCTGACGAGTTAAGAAAGTTTCTTGTATCTGTTCCTTTGTTCTATCTGGACTAATAGTTTCTTTGGCCCAGGGAACCAGAAGCTGTTCATTACAGTGTACAACACAACTATTCTCCTGAATGGAAACTTTCATTAAATTAAAATAATAGACATTGCAATATCTAGGTAGTTTTGAAGGAATAGACAGCTCTTAACTTCGAATTAGAAAATTAAATATATACCATAGCCCTCTATAATGCAAAAACAAAAAGTGTAATTCTATTAAATCCCACTTCTAGAAAAGGAATGGAGACTCAGGTATACTATTTCCATGTCTCTTATCTCTCTCTCCCTCTTATTCTTTTCAGCAGAAGCTTTTTCATGGCAGAATAAAGTAATTAAATCAGTTTATCATAGAGATGGACAACTCTCTCAGTTTTATCTTCTCTTAATACATTTCCGCACTAGACTGTTATAGTGCTATCATTCCACTTTCAACATCCTATGGGATCCTGGGGTTTGCAGTTCAGGGAGGAGCCGGCTGGCCCCTCCCTGAACTGCAAACCCCAGGATCCTTAGGATGTTGAAAGTGGAATGATAGCACCATAACAGTCTAGTGCGGAAATGGCCTTAGTTTCTCTTTTTTCCAATCATATTTGCTTCACTCCAAACAAACAAAATTTGAAGAACGTTTGTGTGTTTTTGTTTTTTTCCTAACATGTGCCTTTTTGTGTGCAATTCTGGGTCATATACACACTTTACAAAGCAATGTCCTGAATATATAGAAGTTCTCTCACACATTGTGACTGTATCCACAGTTTCATTTACCCACAATCCACTCCAGGGCCATGGCTGCCACTGGCCAGAGTCCTTGCTCTGTGCAGTTGGACTGAGAGAGTTGCACGGTGAGGCACAGTTTGGCTTCCTGTGCTTCTCTCAGCCAAGGAAGGAGACAGACATTCCAGCTGAGAGAGGCAAAGGAAACTCAGCAGAGCTCTCCTCTGTGCCTCTCTTGGAGATAGATACTTCTTCCTCAGTTGATAAAGGCACGTGGTGCCTGGCTCTGTGAAACTATGTGCCTCTCTTGGCCAAGGAAGGACACTGGCACTCCATCCTTGGCCGAGAGAGGTACATAGCTCTGAGCAGCCAGGCCTCTCAATAGATTTGTCTCTGGAGGTAGGGGGCTGCTTACCAAGCCCTGCTAGGAAGGAAGGTAGGAAGGAAGGAGGATCTGGGCAGTGGGAAATGCCTCCCTAACTTACCACCGTGCCTGGTCTGGCTGTCAAAATACAGCATTTGGTATTATCTACAATTTTTGCCATCCATGTTAAGATGGGAATGTATCCTTCACAGATATGAGGGACCTACTATAATGCATTCTGAATGCTGCCTTCACCCATCCATGCATTTTGGAAGTACTTTCCTCTAATATACGTCCTTCATTTATGGATATTGAGAACTCCACAGTAAAAATGAGTAAATTTGAAGCAGAATCGAGTTTTGGTTCATGTATTGGTTTGAAAATGCAAAAATAGGGAAGTCTCTATTAAATTACTTGCAAACTGAGCAATTGTGCACCCCTCCACCCACTGCTGCTTCATAGCCTGCCCACTTTCAGGCTTCAGTACCTAGCCCAATTTTCTTTTCCTGCCAGTTTCTGCAGGACCTTTATTGGAAATCCTGGGATCTCAGCCACTAGGGATTAAGCAGCGCAAGTCTGTCCCAGCAGAGAAGAGTTAGAACATCATGTTATTTCCATTCATTTCCCTGTTGTGTTCTCTCAAAGCCCAACAGCTCTCATGACTTCCACGCTGCATACCCTTCTCTCCGTTGCCATGGTGCAGCTGCTGGGTTGTCATTAATATTGTGGGTAACTTCAGATCCTTGACCCCTTTACTTTTCAGTGCTTTTGAGTGTGTATTTTCTGCATTCTCAAGCAAAGATTTTTTTAAAAAAAATCTGCCACTGTTGAATAGGGAGATCTGTTTCACAAAGGCATGCTGCAGTGATGAAGGCAGAATGCCAAAAAATGATACATATATATATGTATATATGTATTAAAAAAAGAATCAGAGGGGGTACAGGTTCCAAACTGTTTTCATTGCTTCTGTGAACTTGTGGACCCAAAGAAACTTAATGAACTCAATCTTTGCTCTACTTTTGACTTCTATTTATTCATATCATAGACTCCCTTTCTGAGGATCATTATACACACTGTTACACAGCTGACTCCTTATCTTTTTGGTGCAAGCATACTCATATGTCAGCAATTTATACTATACAGTACAGACTATGCTCATTGAACAGCCTTATCACTGTTACTGACTATTGAAATGTTGTACTGTACTCCATCAAAGTCACCTATTTTCAAAAACACAGTCAAGATTTCCCAGTAGGACAATTTTATGGCCTTGTCGTCATGCCAAGGCATAGCAGGCTCAGCCAGAGAAATGGTGGCAGGGTATAGAATAGAAAGAGGTTTCAACCTGATGTCTGTTGTGTTTTGAGAAGTGTTCATATTTTGCACTGAACATGCATTCTCACTGTACACAGCGTGCCCATGTACATGCAGGGGGTATGTTTCAAGAACCCTTGCAAAAAACATCCCATTATTGTCAATGGATGCAATGTGTGCACATCCATGCTAGTGTGGGTGTGTGTCCAGCGTGTCCACTGATGATAATTGAACATGAGGCTTCTTGTGACCTTGCATTTGTGTGTGCAGAGGTTGCATCACCAGAGTGCACACTGTTTACATTTATTCAGATGGTTGCAAGAATCTGTCTATGTGTGATTTCACAGGTAATAGATTCCTGCTTAATCCAGGTTACAAAATATGCACGTAGTTGTACCTGCATGGATTAAATGAATGCATACACAGTTGGAAGAATTCATGAACACCTGTTAACTCTATGTAAATACATACAGTGTTGGCCCTTGCTGGATTTCTGGAGCATAACTCTTTTTTGGATCTGAAGGATCTGAATATTCTGAAGATTTTTTGGTTATTTGTTTTGTTTTGAGACAGTTCTGAGAGGGAGATATGAGAGAGAGAGCAGACTTGGGGAACTTCAGAGAAAGTTAAAAAAAAAAGAAAACAAAAAGTGACAGCCAGAAAAGACAGTGAAGGAAAGAGCTGCAGCCTAATCTCCTCACACTGCAATCATTTAGTAGTATGATCACTGATATGGCCAGAGAGTAGAATGAGGCCTACAGCCACATTCCACAGCAGGGCAGCTTAGTCTCAGACAGGTCTAAACGCTCAATAGTGGATAACTGACTTACAGGCTTCCCCCACTTACTGGACAGATGCACTATCAGAAAACGGAATTCGTCAGAAAGCAGAACCCATTTATAGTCCTGTAGAGAGCTTGAAGGACTTACAGAGGTTCTCTTGGGACTGGCCACATGCATGTTGCTTGCAAAGTCTCTCTACTGGTTTAGTGCCTTTTCCCCCTCTCAACTCACTTTGCAAGCAGTGCATGCATGCAAGCGGTCCCAAGCGAGCCTCTATACACAAGAACTAATGAAAAGGTAAAAGATTTATAAGATCTGAAGAGAAATCAGAGTATTTGGCAGCATTATTGTTTGGTGGGATTATTATTTGGTAGTATTCTTGTTATGTTAGTGTACGGTTAGTGTAATGTTATTGTTATTGTAACTTTTATGTATACTAAGTGGATGTGTGTCAGATATCATGTGGAAATTTTGTGTTTCTTTTGTGAGCTATATCTTCTCTTTTTCTTCTTGCTTTGTTCAATAAAAATAATTTTAAAAAAAAGAATTGATGAAAGACTGGAACCCCTGTCAAATTAAGGAAACCTGTCCTTAATTTGGAAATGTCAAAAGTGTGCATTGTCACATAACAGAGCTTCAAAAAAGGGGGGGGGGCTCCTTGTATTGGACTCCATCTCTTCCTATTTTTTGGACATTCACTTCCAACTCATTCGTTTGCCTGTTATTTGCTATCAAAACAACTTTGATTTATAGTGACCCTATGAATGTGAGACTTTCAAATCACCCTATTACCAACAGCCCTGCTCAGGTTTTCCAAACTCAGGGCCTCTTTTCTTTCTTGATTGAATCAATCCACCTGTAATGGGATCTTCCTGTTCTCCTACTGCCTTTCCTACCAGTCATCATCACTTTTCCCAATGAGTCACATCCAATGTATGACAGCGTCAGTCAAGTCGTCTTGGCTCCTAGGCAGATTTGTCCTGGGCTTGATTTGTCTGAAACCCTTTCATTTGTCTTTTCAGCAGCCCAAGGTATCCACAGAACACTTCCTCAACACCACAGTTCATTCATACACAGTGAATACAGAGAGTATGGGCTTGGAGACAGCCAGGGTTTCACTGAAAACAAGAATTCATTCCAAACCTGCAGGGTGCAATCCAAACTGCAAGCTGTGGTTTGGTGGGAGATCTACCAGTAGCTGGTATAGGAATATTTTATATCTAGAACAAGCAAAGTGCAGAATACCTACTGCAGTATGAGCTTGTTGTAGGAAAGAGGAGAAAATATTCAGGATGTCTTGTAATGTAAAAAGGAAAAAAATACATTGATTGTTTCAGGAAATCCAGCTTGGGATAGGAAAGGAGACAGATAAAAGAATGTTACCTAAATTTCAGTAAAAGGCTGACTCTGACTTGTGGAAGTTTGGTTAGCATCCATCCCGAGGTGGGAGCCTCATGGACTCTGTCTTCCCAGACAAAGAAAGGCAAAGGACTAACTTTTTGGAAGAAGGGTGGAATTGCCTCCGATACTAAATATACCACGTCTTTCATCTCTCTGCAAAGGATATGCATTGTATTTAGCTACAGTGAATTAATGGCACATTGTCTCTTGTGGAAGAATCTGGCAATCCACCTGCAAAGAAAATCTCAGATTTATCCAACAGCTTTCCTTTCTGCAAAGTCTGATTCAGGATGAAGCAACTGTTTCCCTGCCCACAAAATTCAGTTTTGCTTTGTATAGTAACTTTCCCGGTGTGTGAAGGTGATGCAACAGCTTTCCTGTCTTCAAAACTCAGCAAATCTCTATGAAAACTTTAAATAGTTTAAGCTAGATGAGAAATACCCTTTTATCTCTGGTCACTAACTGGCAGAAAAATCTTGCAGGCTAGATGGGAAACCCTGCAGGCTGCATTATGCCTGTGGGATGGAGATTTCCCAACCCAGTCTGAAATGTAATAGCTGCACCAATAACATCAGATCATCATTCTTTGGAGCTAGAAGGGCCTCCACTGTCTTCAGTACACAGTACTTCTATTGGGGATTGTGGGTCTGTTGTGAATATACAATGAAGAAAGCTGCCTGTACCATGTCAGATACTGATCTGTTTAGGTTCTTGTTGCCTACAGTGACTCGTCAGGATTTCAGACTGGGCCCTTTTCGCACTGAGGCTTCTAGCACAAGCGGGGGAGGCCGGCAAGCGCAAGAAGGCTCCTCCGGGAGGCTGCCGCTTCCCCCTCCTTCCTTCCGCAGGCGAAGGAACGAGCGGGGAAGTGGCACCAAAGGAGGCTTGCAGCGCAAGCCACCCTCCCCCCGTGCGAAGCAGGAGACCTCGCGCCGGATTCCCCCCCGCGCGAGCAAAGCGGGCGGCGTCGCGCCGGATTCCCTCCCCGCGCGCAAAGCGGGCATCGCATCTGTCGCGCTAGCTCCCCACCCTGCTCCTTCCTTCTGCAGGGGCGGAGGGAAGGAAGCGCGACCCGGCCGGCTCCCGGAGGCTCCGCACGAAAGGTAAGTGCGAGTGGGCGCCGGGAGCGTTGCGCGAGCGCGGGGTGATTTTCGCTTGAACGCGAAAATCAAAAAACCCGCGCTCGCGCTGCTTCAGCCCCATGAGCCCGGCGGAAGTGGGAGTGCGTCGTGCGGAGCGACGCTCCCACTCCCACGAGGCTCACGGGGCTGTCGCGCGAGCAAAGGCCCGTGCGAAAAGGGCCCTGGAGTCTATTTCAGCTTTCTCAGGTTATTATAATTGTTTTAATTTTTTTTTTAGATGTTTTTAACTTATATTTAGAGGCCACCTTGGGTCCCATTCTGGAAGAAAAGATGGCATACAAATATAATAAAAATACATAAATAAATAAACAAATAAATAAGGTCTTCCTGGAGATGTCAGTATCTGTCTATTTAACTGATTTATTTATATCCTGCTTTTCTCCCACCATGGAGCCCAAGGCAGCTTCACAACAATTTAAAATAAAATTCTGCCAAAATCTCATGTTACACAAGTTCAAAAACAATTAAACAATTCTATAAAAAGGCACACAGTTAAAACAGTTAAAAGCATATTTAAAATACAATTTAAAAAATAAAAAAATAAAAACATAGCACACCACATTGGAAACATCCTTCTGTTACATGATTTAAAAATCACAGACTAAAGATTTGCCTGAATAAATAGGTCTTTGCCTGCTGATGGAAAGAGAGTAGTGAGAGGGCCATCCAAACCCCACGTGGGAAGTAGGGGAAGCCACTGAGAAGTCTCACTGCCATGTCTTCACCAAGCATGGCTGTGCAACAGAAATGCCTTGCTTTCCTAACAAAGGCCCTTTTCGCATGCCAGTCCTATTGCGAAATGGCCTTGGGAGTGTCGCGTGATTGTGAAGACCATTCCACATGATGTCCTCGCAATCATGCGACACTCCTGAGGCCATTAGGCAGCCATCACGCATTATATCATTTTCGGCTTGTGGCCAAAAATTATGTGCGATTGCATGTCCCTCCCGTGCCCCACCCGCACTTACCGTGTGTGCAGAGGCTCTGGACATGCAGCCATCATGCTTCCTCCCCGAGTGCAGCCTGGGAAAGTACCCGGCTGCGCTGCAGAAGGAAGGGGCAGAGTGCTCACACTTCCTTTCAGCCAGCATGGAGCTGGTGCAGAGGGGAAGCGGAGGGGACGCGAGTGCCTCTCGCAAGAGGCTTCTCATGTGATCCCCTAACGATGACACCAGAACGCGGTAAGGTGTGAAAAGGGCCAAAGACGTTGTGTGTGTTAGTTGTATTCCTCTTGTCCCCTTGTTAAATCCAGCTATTTTTTAAAATTATTATTCATTCAGTGGTTTTGAGTGGGATGTACTTTCAAGGTTTCCTTAGGAGAGGAGTGGGGAACATTCAGCTTGTGTCAGTGGGACTTTATTTTGTACCCCCCTCAAAGAAAGCTCACAGAAAGTGCCCAACACCTTCGGACCCTACCTAATTATTTTTGGTCAATGTTTCAGCCAAAATGTCAAAATACCACTGCTACAGAAATGTGGCAATTTGAGGTCCCTCCTCACCTCACCTCCAAACCACAGAAAAAGCATAAGATTTGCTGGATTTGGACCCAATCCTGGAACCAGAAGTGACTTTACTACTAGTCATGCTGGAAAGATAGTGCACCCCACAGAGGTGGGATGAAGTGGGGATGGGCTCCTCCCAATTTGCTCTTCCTCACTCAGCCCTCAGGTGGTTACAAAGCTTTGGTTAGGGCTCCTGACTTACATCCCCTTTGCATCTGCTGCACAGGTCCTTACTTGCTAGGATTTTCTGCCTTGGTTCCGAGCCAGACTACGTGGTGCTGCCTCTTAAAGATTAGAGCAAGCTGCTGTCACTGTATCCCTGTTCATTTGCTATTTACAGTGAATGCAGATAAGAATACTGGGATTCATCCACTCAAAATGGTCCCAGACAATGCTCTGCTTTTTTGTGGTGACACAGAATTTCTGCTTTCCGCACCATCCTCCCAACCTGCCATGGGAATGGGAGAAGGATGGGACCATGACAATACTTCTGCATGACATCATGTGGACCTGTCCTCCCATCCCCAGGCGGCACAATCACAAATTAAATCATTGACAGTTTTCCCCATAAATGACCCATGATTGTGCCACCATCCCAGACTTACCCATTCTGTGGAAGCTTGGGAAGCACAACAGCTGTGCTTCCTGCCCCAGAGCCCAGTTGTGCTGTAGAAGTACCCAGTTGTGCTGTAGAAGGAAGAGGCGTGGTCATCATGCTTCCTCCACCATAGAGCCAGCTGGCACGGAGGGGAGCGCTCCCATCGTGCCTCTATGCTGGCAGAGCTGATGCCAATATCCCCACGGGATGTCTGCGTGAAAAAGTAGGGTGTGGAAAAGGCCTAATACTTAAAGACTAACTGCAGCAACAATTAAGAGTACTTTGGGGAGAGAATATGTTTCAATACTTAAAACACACAGTCTTATTGTGGCCCTTTTCGCATGCCAGTCCTGTTGCGAAATGACCTCAGGAGTGTTGTGCAATTGTGAGGACCATTCCACATGATGTCCTCGCAATTGCGTGACGCTCCCGAGGCCATTAGGTGGTGATCACGCATTATATCATTATCAGCTTGTTGTCGAAAATAATGTGCGATTGTGCGTCCCTCCCATGCCCCACATGCACTTACCTTGTGTGTGGAGGTTCTGGACAGACAGCCATTGCATTTCCTCCCCCAGCGCAGCCTGGAAAAGTACCTGGCTGCGCTACGGAAGGAAGGGGCAGAGCACTCATGCTTCCTTCTGGCCAGCACAGAGCTGGTGTGGAGGGGAAGTGGAGGGGACTCAAGTGCCTCCTGGATGAAACTTTTCATGCGATCCCCGTGCAACGCCAGCAGCACCACGTAAAGTGTGAAAGGAGCCTAAGTTAACAAGAAAGGCAATCAGGCAGTCAAGTCAGAAGGAAATTAAAGAGACTAGGTGAATCCAGCTCACATTAAAATCTACAATTGCCTGCGCCTCACCCTAGCTGTTTTACACTCTATGGCTAACATAGAACAAAGAGATGCTGGACGATATACCAGACTATATAATTTCAGTGGCTTCAGACATTTCCTCTCCAGAAGCGGTGTGAATAGAGAATACAGGGAGAGTCTTACTTCAGTATGTGTGGCAGAGGTGTCCATGAGCAAATCAATGAATCAAAATATGAGTCAATAAGCCCAGCAAAGTTCTTCCTCTTCTGAATTACACAACCTTGACTGTTTTTCTTTTAATATAGTCATGTTGGAGGTATTCTGACATTCCCTGCTTATTTTTATTAGTATGTGATTCAGAATTTGCCACTTTGCTTAGGAATGTGATCTGCAGTTGAAACCAACTGAGTCCAAGTCAGTCTAATTTGCTCTGGTGTTCAGGATTCAGATGAAATTGGTAACACAGCCCTTGTATTTATGCTGGTGGGCATTTTCTTGTGAATAAAGAGAACAGGCAGTAATGTTAATTTTTTAAATGGTAAGCCTTTCCTCACCAGAGTGGGCTACATACTACATAATGTACAGTTGTTTTTCATGCATATGTAGTTGTCCAAAGCAGGTCTTGTCTGAGGAGGGGACAGAGGAGCACGTAGACATGATAGCATTGCACCTCCTAAATTTGTCCCCATCTGTTGGATAAGGCTTGTTATAATGAGGCTATGTTCTGTGGTAACTCAGTCTTGTGGTGATTGATAGACTGAGTGACAAAACTGTTCCAAACATCACAATAAAATAGAGAAAGCAAGGCAGGGAATCACTTGTTTTACGGACAAGCAAACTGGGGCTTGCAGATCTCACCTGTGTTAACACTTATGAGGTCTCTATAAGTCACTGGCAGGATGCAGAAAGCTCACTTTTTTGAACATTGCAGGAGAAAGTGATTCTTCTTTGACAAGATTATAGGTACAGTATGACCTTTTAGGTTCCATCATATGATTTATTTATTTTTACACACAGTCTGAAAATCACCAATTCTCACAAAGCATATTGCTGGTAAGAGGAGTTCAGTTGTAGAGATAAAGAGGAGTTATGAATGAAAGAGGAGCAAAACCTTATAGGTTAGGTTTTGTATTCAGTTCCAGCCCAAACTGTGAATGTTACTATGTTTGGTTTTTTTGTCCTCAATATTGGAAGATGTCCTCTGATTGAACAATAGGGAATAGATGAGCAACTTCCATTGCCAGGAAATAAAAACCCCTTAATCCATGTGGATTGAGAGCACTCGTTTTGTTTGGTTATTTATTTATTTGTGGCAATTTGGGTATGCAGTAATGGGGAATGAAAAGGGCAATAGTAACAATGGCTTTCTTTCTAAAATGAATGATAGCTTTGTTAATTAAATTGCAGTCATGTTACCCTTCAATATCTCAAAAAGACTAAGATTTTGGCAATAGGCTTTTTAAAAAAAATTGACCATTTGGTTAAAATGCGGACAATTAATCAACTAAAAAGCCTTTAATCACTTCATTAATCACAAGATAAATGTGTGAACTGCTAAAGAGAAAACAGACTTCATTATTTGTAGAGAGAGCTTCATTTTGTTTTTTAGAGAGATTCTGGTGTAGTGCTGAAAACAGAGGCTCAGCACAAGGCCCACGATGTACAGTTCTCCCTCCACATTCATGGGTTTGACCTTCACAAATCTGATTATTTGTGAGGTACATGTATGCCTTCCTCCTCATTCTCCTCGTCCCTTGTGTTTTGTTGGGTGAGGAGAAGGAAAGCAAGCGTTCAGACAAAAGGAAAGGAAATGGAGTGGGGAGGCATGTGTGTTCCTTCTTCTCTCCTTCAGTGCTCCCCTTCCTATTATTCCACCTTTGACCCCGACACTGATAGGGACTTAATTCTGTGTCCCAAACCCTTGTGAAAGTGGAGGGGCTGCTATATATATCTAGGATCATATAGGTGGGTGACGAAGATGTCATATTACCTATGACTTGAAATGCTCCTGCTGCTGTTGTCCTTGATCAGGACTGGCCCAGGCACTGAACCCTATTCCCTTGGATAACTCCATTAAAGTTCTGAAAAAACAAACCAACCCAGAATTTATTTACCATCCTACTGACACAGGAGCCACCACCCACAAGGGAAAAAAAAAGAGAGAGAGCAAATTCTTAGTTATACCATGGTATTATAATTGTATCAAACATCAACATAACTTAGAAACTATGACTTGATGAGATGTGGTTTGACCCTGTTCCATATGGGAAGCTTTTGAAGGCTGCCGAATTAAGTGGGAAGGGCCCATTACTCTTTGTCTCAAGCTCCAGCATGCTTCCACCTTCCAGAGCACTGATTGTCTATCCCTGACGCAGCATGGCTAAAATATTTCTTTCTTGGATGGCCACCTAAGCATCAACCCAAAGGAAAGCACACTGCTGCATGAGATCTATATATTCTAATTTAAATAGATATTTTAATTTAAATTGATTTAGATTTAAGGAGATTTTTTTTTCTAATTTAAATGCAGTCAGAATAAATCTAATTGCTAAGTAGAATGGCAATAGACATCACTGTAGAAAGTAAGGCTATGTGTGCCTGCTCTGGACTGAAGACTGAAAATATTCATAAACAACAGTCAATAATGGGCTTCGGGAATGTTGAGAAACCCTGATGA
This sequence comes from Ctenosaura bakeri, assembly GCA_948474755.1. Taxonomy (NCBI): domain Eukaryota; kingdom Metazoa; phylum Chordata; class Lepidosauria; order Squamata; family Iguanidae; genus Ctenosaura; species Ctenosaura bakeri. Next base: position 297,458 of record CAOLHI010001124.1, read on the forward strand.
GAATCCTGGGCTGGTAAGAATCTTCATAGTTCAGGACTTATTGTGGACAAAATTTGCACATGATTTGTTTTGAGCATATTTCTGCAAAGAAAGTAACATTGCTGTCTAGAAACATTATTCTGTGCACAGGATAATAATATTTTCTGTGCAACCTATTCTGCAAAGAAAGTGGTGTTTCCTAGACAGAAAACCCTGTTTTCTGCACAAAACAGCCATGTGCGATTTACTTATTTATTGCACAGAATTAGTCTCTACTGCAAATAGTTTTCAAAAACTGTACAGTTTTGAAAGACTTTCTCACAGGAAGAAGAAAGTTGTTAAAATTATTTGTTGCTTCCTTCAGGCTGAAAATCAGCAAAGAATTACAACCCTCCCACTCTGTGTACTGTCCAGGTGCTAGATGTCAACAGGCAAATTCAGATACCCACCTCCCCCTTCTTCTGGTTCTTTGTCTTTCAACCAGACTGGGACTGCACAGCATTTCAACTAGAGGCCACCTTCAAATAGAGGACTACTTTCTGTAAAACAGAACATCTGTCCACATGACTTCCATGTTAGGGCTGGGTCTTCCCTCCCCTGGTCTTTCAGGTTCCTCAACTTGGCTCTGCATTGGTAGCCTGTGGACTAGTATGGGTAGGAGACCATCAGCTCATCCACACTTTCAGGATAACTAACATGGGAGAAAAAACCCCTCTATCTGTCAGAAATTGCTCTTTCTTTGAGACTAGGGCTGGGCCAGATGTTGTTTTAGTGAATTTTCTAGCTGTAAGATTTTTATGATTTTATAGTTGGCCCTCTGCGAATGAGGCTTTCCGGGAACGTTCAGAGGACTTGTGTCATTTGCACACAGTTAATTGCCCCCATCCTTCCCACAACATATTACCCAAAGCAGCAGATGTCTAAATTCATTCAGCGTGAAGGAGGTTGCCTGAAGTCCATGGCATGATGCTAGGAACGAAGCACATCTCTCACAGCTTGAGCTCATTACATGGAGCACTGGCAAAAGCAAAACGTTCACAGAGCGTTCGAGTGCATAGTCATCCCTTCAAGAGCCTGGCTTTTATCCAGGCAGAGGCATGGCTGTGCTGAAACAGTAGTATCCACTGTTTCGGAATATGAAAACTAAGCAGGAAATTACATTAAAATGGGTCTGAATCACACATAAAATACACCTTCTTCATCTCCTCCTCATTCTACCCTCCACTGATTGTGCATGAAGGCCTATTTGCTCCAGATGTAGAGAGATCATGAATTTTTAGTACGGATTTTTTTTAAAAAAACAACTTGGGGATATTTCCTGAGTCAGTCCCCATCGCCCTTTCCTCATACGCATGGACACACGTTGAACCTTTGAGGCTGGGGTGGAAACAGCTGAAACCGTTTTATAAAAAAAATCACTTAAGGTAAACAACAGGCCTGGAGTAGATTCCAGCAGCCTCAACGCAGACTATGCATATTTGGACAAAAATGACATCATGATTTTATGACTGAGAGCTAGCTAATTTTGGACCTGACTAAAGAAGCTGTGCACCATTGATTTATACTGGAATGCCAACCTCTTTACATAACATCATCTTTTAGTAATGGTAATTGGGAAATGAAAGCCAGCATGGTGTAGTGGTTTGAGCATTAGACTATGCCCTTTCCGCACGAGGCTGGTGAATCGGTTTGTGCTGTTTCGTACTGGCTTTTCTGGGCTCAAAACAAGGCGGACTTTCCCTCATTTCCTTCCACATAGCTACTGTGTATGTTCTGTTCTGATTTGGAGGAGCGCGAGTTCATGAATCCACACTGCCTCCAACGTGGCCACTCCCGCTACTCTCCTCATCCTGCCCCATCAGCTGTGATTGGCCCTTTTTTTTTTGGCATGGTTTAGTACGTCATTGCGTGTGTACGTGCGTATGTGCGTACGTGTGAAAGTCCATACTACCCCCTGGCCCATACCATGAGCCCTTCCCTGACCTCCAACTTGCATTGGTGCGAATGTACATGTCTGCACCACTGTGAAAGTATGAATAGGATCGACTTGGAAAATTGGAAAACTGATTTCTTCCGGTTTTCAAATAGCATGCTTTACCACCACATGAGGGTGCATTTATTTGGAATTACGTGCAGAAAATGAAGGTAAATAAACTGAACCTAGTCTGCTCTAACGTGCAGAAGATCTCCGTGGCAAGACGCTTTGGCCCGCCTTAATAACCGTGTGCAGAAAGGGCCTATGATTCTTGAGATCAGGGTTCGAATCCCTGGCTCAGTCATGGAAACTCACTGGATGGTCTTAGGCAAGTTACATTCTCTCAGCCTCAGAGGAAGGCAATGGTTGCCAGCTTTCTCTAATTAAACTTGCCAAGAAAACCCCATGATAGGTTCACCTTAGTGTTGCCATAAATTGAAAATGACTTGAAGGCACACAACTATTGGGGAATAATTATTCTACATGAAAATTAGGTTTGACATGATATTGATGTTTGTTCTTTCTTTTACTGTTGAACATTGCCCTGCTTTCATCTCTTATTCAGTAATCTTCTACAAAATTGCTGTCTACAAACTGACATCTTTTGAATGGCAGAGACTGCATTGCCATCACATAATTATCTAAAGATGCTGTGGCACATCGGTTTGAGTGCTGTATCCCATTTTGCTCTTTTGACTCATGTGGTTTCTGTGCCAATGTTCCTTGTAATCATGACATCATCCCCCTCACCTAGTCTCTCTCTCATTATCCCTAAATTCTGACTGTGGCTTTTTCCTTCCTTCCTTCTCTCAAAAACTAAGATCTTGCAGAAGCCCCTTCATTAGTAACAGTGGTGATTCACCCATGGAATTAGTTTTTGTACATTTTAGTGAAATAATGGCACAATCCTAAGCATATTCATTTGGAATTAAGTCATATTGTCTTCATAGGATAGCAGCCTTAAGCAAGCAATGAGCTGATTGTATGCCAATTCAGTTCACCTTTTTGAAAATCTTCAAAGAAAAATGTTATTCTTCAAAACTAGGAACAGGCAATATAATCTAGCCTATGGAGGATGATGGTGGTGATGATGATGATGATGATGATGATGGAAACTTCTGAGCTCTTTTAATATGTGATCAGTAAATTAATCATGCTGATTAATGAATTTTTAATGATTTTTTCCCTGAATTAGTGGTCTCTGAGCAAGTCTCCAAAGGGGCCTTACAGGAATATTTATTATTATATGTTATACAGAGTTATGCCTAATCATTGAAGACCTGCAGATAAAGAGCACAGATGACCTGGCTTCAAAGCCAAAGCCAATCTAGCTCTCATCCAGGATAAAGGGAATCATTCATGAACACCTCATGTTCATTTTTAAAAACCAGGCCACTTACAAATATAGTTTTAAAAAAAATCTAGCATCCATTTATCACCCTTGCTGTCCATGTTGTAGCGCAGATGTTGATTTGGCAGCTCTTCATGTTTTTGTGGACTCAATTTCATCATTAATTTGAATCAAATGACATGTTCTATACAAGGGGAATCTGTAATGGAACCCCTTGTATCTGTTCCAAGATCTAAAACCTGGTTTTGATTTGATTTTAAAATCCAAAGGAGAAAGCAAGCAAGAAAAAGTTCTCAGCAGATGTTGGAAAATTTAAGAGCAAGAAAGGGCAAGATAATTCTGAATAGGTCATTCCTAAGCCATACAGGTGGGAATATTTAATTGTCATTTGTTAAAAAAATTAGGCATGCATTAATTCTATAATTTGAAATATAGTGTCTTCCTAGCCTGAGACAAATGCCTTAGATACACAGTGAAGTGTTCACTTTTGAATGTTTTACCTTCACACACTGCAGTCATTTGATCCTCCGCTTTTGACCCAGTTTGCAGTCATTCCATATATAGATGTGTTCAAGTTTTGAGGTTTACCCACAATATGCTGATATGATGGTTAAGAAGGTAAGAAGCACCCTCCTGGATAAGACCAAAAATCCATCTCCTCCCATATCCTGGCTCCCCGCAGGGGCCAAGAAGATTCTGTCTGAAAAACACAAAGACACATGAGCAAGCTGTCTTGGTTTTGTTCTCCAGGTGTAGGTCCTTGGGAGACACACTGTCTCTGAATATGGAGGTTGCATATAATTCTTGTGACAAGTAGCAAGACAAGTAGGACAACCTGAAGTCTTTCTGGGGAGACCTGGTTGATTGAGAATGTTGAGAGCTGTCACCACACCTGGCACCAGGGAGGGGTTTGTATATTGGGAAGCGGGGGAACAAATGAAGGCATTGCCTCCCTTAAGAATTCTGTTCCCAATGAAAATTTTCCTTCAGTCCACAAATTTCTAGCATTGCAGTAATTTTACTTGAGCATTTAGAAATACAGTTTACATGTATTAAAAAAAAAAGACAAGAAAATTACCAAGGCAATACAGACACAGCAAATAGAAGAGTTTTAAGAGATTATAAGTGTTATAAGAGATTTTAACAACTTACTTCCTGTAATGCTGGATATTTGGGAACATTTGCAAGGACAGATTTCTTATGGGGGGGGGTAATGTTCTCATTTTATTTTCATTTTACCCTCTACTCCCAAGAAGGGGAGGACTGGTCTTTAAATTTGTCTTTTTAGAATTATCTAAGCTAATAGCCCTTGCTGTCTCTAGTACACAGAATTCCAGAATGTAGAAGACTCCCTACAGGACATCAATTAAGGCAACTAAACATGTACGTTCAAAGTTGGGCAGTTGCAGTTTGAGAGTACAAACATTCAAATGACTATAATTCAAAACAAATATACAAAGGATTACAATTCTACAGAACGTATGTCTCCTGTTTCTAAAGCCCAGTAATCAAAGAGCATGATGGCAAGTTTAAAATGGAAGCTATATATATATCCCTCCTCATCTCTCCTGCCCCAGAGGATAAAATCAAATCTAATTGAAAATCCCATTTGAGATTACAGGAGGATAGATTTCAACTGAACGCTGTAAGGAGCTTCTTCACAATATGAATGGTTCAGCAATGGAGTCAATTGCCTAGTGATGGGGAGATGTCTCCTTCTCTGGAAGTCTTCAAAGAGGCTGGACAGCTAGCTTCTGGGATTGCCTAGCTGGATTTCCTTCATTGAGCAGAGGTTTGAACTCAAAGGTCCCTTCCAATTCTATGATTCTATGAATCACAGATTTGTATCCAGTCTGGTTTCTTGAAATATTCTGGATTTCCCTCTCTCCCTTCCGCCCTTGTGTCCTTTTGTTTCTCTGTCACTTTGATCTCACACACCATATCCAGTCTCATGCAACATTTCAGAAATTATTCTTATGAATTTGCACAGAACTTTATGTTTTGTTTTTCTTTAAAAAACACTCAGGCATTATAGTCGAAGTGCCAAAGTGCTTAGCAACATTATACCAGTTGAGCATTAGGATCATTTTATTTTAGTGTTAATTTTACTCTTTCCCTCACTTGAGATCTGTTGAATCTGTGTCCTGGAAACAATAGCTGTGTTTACTCGGTGGTCATTTTTACTGAGCCCAAGACACAGCAAGTGATTGAAACATTTCACTTCAGCATGTGCTTGGTTAATTTAAACTGATCTGGGAATGGGAATAAAAAATCCTTGCTAATACCAGGCACTCCCAGGAAATTCTCTTGGAAGAGGAAAATGTCGTATGGATTTCTAAAAGAAAATAATTATGTATAGAAACACAACCTGTGACTTCCAGAGGTTATTTTTCCCATGTGGAGGCTCCTAGAGTTATATAACTTCTGGTACGGTAATTTCTGGTAAAGGTGTACTAATTTTTTTGAAATACCACAGTGTCCTAGCACAAAACAGACTTTCAGGACTAGCTGTTCTGTCAACAGAGAACATACAAGTCATGTCAGCCTGATATTCCCAAAATCATTGATGCATTTATTCATCTCAGAAAAAGAGGGAAAGGTTTTTAAAAACTGGTTTTGTTTTGAAAAATTGGAAAATTTTCATTAGTGATCAAAACTGGTGGGTATTCAAACTAAATTCATTAGTGATCAAAACTGGTGGGTATTCAAACTGGAATTCCGTGGTCAGGAATAGTGAAAGGGAAAGGAGTTCAGGAGGCATGGGAGTTCCTTAAAAAGGAGATACTGAAGGCACAGTCTAAAACAGTGCCATTAAGGAGGAAAAATGGAAGGCATCTGAAGAAACCAGAATGGTTGACTAAAGAACTCTCAGCTGAGCTAAGAGTTAAGAGAAACATGTATAGGAAATGGAAGAAGGGGAAACCACCAAAGAAGAATTTAAGCAAGTAGCTAGGAGATGTAGGGAGGAAGTCAGAAAGGCTAAAGCACAGAACGAGCTTAGGCTGGCCAGAGACATTAAAAACAATAAAAAGGGTTTTTTTAAATATGTCCACAGCAAAAGGAAAAAGAAGGAGACAGTAGGGTCGCTACGCAGAGAAGATGGCGAATTACTCACAGGGGGGAGAGAAAAGGCAGAGCTACTTAACACCTTCTTTGCCTCCGTTTTTCCCCAGAAGGATACAAGCACTCAACCTGGCGGTTGGGGAGCAGGGGAGGAAGCAGAGGAAATGAGGCACATAATAAGTAGAGAGGTGGTACAGGAATACCTGGCCGCATTGGATGAATTCAAGTCTCCTGGGCCAGATGAATTGCATCCTAGGATATTAAAAGAGCTGGCAGAGGTCATTTCGGAACCGCTTGCTATAATTTTTGAGAAATCTTGGAGGACAGGAGAAGTTCCAGCAGATTGGAGGAGAGCAAATGTTATCCCCATCTTCAAGAAGGGAAAAAAAGAGGACCCAAATAATTATCGCCCAGTCAGCCTGACATCAGTACCCGGAAAGATCCTGGAGCAGATCATTAAGCAGTCAGTTTCTAATCATTTAGAAAGCAACGCGGTAATCACGAGAAGTCAACATGGATTTCTCAAAAATAAGTCATGCCAGACTAATCTGATCTCTTTTTATGATAGAGTTACTAGCTTGATAGATGAAGGGAGTGCTGTGGATGTAGCATATCTCGATTTCAGTAAGGCCTTTGACAAAGTCCCCCATGACATTCTTGCAATGAAGCTAGTAAAATGTGGGCTGGACAGGGCTACCGTTAGTTGGATTTGTAATTGGTTGACCGACCGAACCCAAAGGGTGATCACGAATGGCTGCTTTTCGTCCTGGAGAGAAGTGACTAGCGGGGTGCCACAGGGTTCTGTCCTAGGCCCAGTGCTGTTCAATATTTTTATCAACGACTTGGATGAAGGAATAGAGGGCATGCTGATCAAATTTGCAGATGACACCAAATTTGGAGGGGTTGCTAATACGACAGAGGACAGGATCAAAATTCAAAATGACCTAGATAGATTGGAGAGCTGGGCCAGGGCGAACAAAATGAAATTCAACAGAGAGAAATGTAAGGTCCTACACTTAGGCAGAAATAATGGAATCCACAAATATAGGATGGGGGACACGTGGCTGGATAGCAGTACGTGTGAAAGGGATCTAGGAGTCTTCATAAACCACAAGCTGAACATGAGTCAGCAGTGTGATGCGGCAGCCAAGAAAGCCAATGCAATTCTTGGCTGCATCAATAGGAGTATGGTGTCTAGATCGAGGGTGGTACTGGTACCACTCTACTCTGCTTTGGTTAGACCCCATCTTGAATACTGTGTCCAGTTCTGGGCACCCCAATTCAAGAAGGATATTGACAAGCTGGAGCAAGTCCAGAGGAGGGCGACCAAAATGGTGAGAGGCCTGGAAGCCATGCCCTATGAGGATAGACTTAGAGAGCTGGGTATGTTTAGTCTGCAGAAGAGGAGGTTAAGAGGGGACATGATAGCCATGTTTAAATATTTGAAGGGATGCCACGTAGAGGAAGGAGGGGACTTGTTTTCTGCTGCTCCAGAGATCAGGACAAGGAGCAATGGATTCAAGCTGCAGGAAAGGAGATTCCACCTGAACCTCAGGAAGAACTTCCTGACAGTCAGGGCTGTCCGGCAGTGGAATCTGCTGCCTCGGAGTGTAGTGGAGTCTCCTTCCTTGGAGGTTTTTAAGCAGAGGCTTGATGGCCATCTGTCGGGATTGATTTGAGGGTGTTCCTGCATGGCAGGGGGTTGGACTGGATGGCCTGTGTGGTCTCTTCCAACTCTGAATTTCTAAATTAGGAGGCGGAGTCTAAAAAAGATTTGCCTATAAGAAACTATGATCACCACTGATTAAAGCATTTTTTTGTGCTTTTTCACCCTGATGTTAGAGACATTTCACATTTGGAAAAATTCTGGCTAAAAAGGAGGAATTGTTAGCACCAGCACCAAATGCCTTCAGTTGATTTTTTCCCTTCTAGTGTGATAACTACATTTAATATCAGGCTTTGCAATATGCTACTATATACCTATGCTCTAAACTAGTTCAGAAGCCTGTGCAATCTCCAGGGGGCTACAGGCAGTCTTTTGGCTACAGCAGGGGTAAGAATCAGGTGGCCTGGGAATGAAAATCCCAACAGCCTTAGCCAGTATAGCCAGCGGTGAGGAACAGAGTCCAACTGGATTGGGAAGTACACATCTGGAGGCCACGTGGTTCCCATTCCTGGTTAACAGGGAAAATGTAACTCTGTAAACTTATTCTATAACACTTCTCTTCTCCACCAAATCTGCACTATCCATCTTCCAAATTGTTCTTCCTGCAGGGAAAATGGCTGTTACATAATTTACTATTGTTATGTGCCTTCACTCTTATGGTGATCTTATCATAGCATTTCTTTGGCAGGGTTTATTCAAAGGAAATTTACCTTTGCGTTCCTTTAAGGCTGATGGAGTGTGACTTGCCCAAGGTCACCCAGAGGGTTTCCATAGCCAAGCAGGGATTTCAACATGGTCTTCCAAAGTCCTGGTCCAACACTCAAACCATTATTTTATGCTGGCTGTCAATACCCCATTACAGCACATAACCCCTTCCCACTTTCCCTTCCCCATTCTCTAGTTCTCCGCAGTAAAAGGAGAAACAAGAAAATAATGAGGTTGCTGCGTGGAGAAGATGGCCAATTACTAACAGGGGGAAGAGAAAAGGCAGAACTACTCAACACCTTCTTTGCTTCAGTTTTCTCCCAAAAGGATAGAAGTACTCAACCTGGGGGGTAGGGAGAAGGTGAGGAAGGGGAGTGATGCAGCAAAGAATAGGTAGAGAAGTAGTACAGGAGTACCTGGCTAAACTAGATGAATTCAAGTCTCCAGGGCCAGATGAATTACATAAAAGATGTAATTTCAGAACCACTCGCAATAATCTTTGAGAACTCTTGGAGAACAGGAGAAGTCCCAGCAGACTAGAGGAGAGCAAATGTTGCCCCCATCTTCAAGAAGAGAAGAAAAGAGGACCCAAATAATTATCGCCTGGTCAGCCTGACATCAATACCAGGAAAGATCCTAGAGCAGATGATTAAACAGTCAGTTTGTAATTACGTAGAAAGCAATACTGTAATCACTAAAAGTCACCATGGATTTCTCAAAAATAAGTCATGCCACACTAATCTTATCTCTTTTTACGATACAGATACAAGCTTGATAGATGAAGGGAATGCTGTGGAAGTAGCATATCTTGATTTCAGTAAGGCCTTTGACAAAGTTTCCCATGGCAGTCTTGCAAAGAAGCTAGTAAAATGTGGGCTGGGCAGGGCTACTGTTAGGTGGGTTTCTAATTGGTTGACCGACCGAACCCAAAGGGTGCTCACCAACGTCTGCTTTTCATCCTGGAGAGAAGTGACTAGTGGGGTGCCACAGGGTTCTGTCCTGGGCCCAGTGCTATTCAACATCTTCATCAATGACTTGGATGAAGGAGTAGAGGGCATGCTGATCAAATTTGCAGATGACACCAAATTGGGAGGGGTTGCGAATCAGTCACGTAGGAACAGGGGGCACGGGGGCACGGGGGCACTTCACTCTGGGTGGCAATGTTTTTGGGGTGTCCTGGCTCGTAGCCACACCCTCATACACCCCCATGCACCATGGCCACACACCCTCATACCCCCCTCCACACACTCCAACCTCCGCCATTGTTGCTAATACTCCCAAGGAAAGGATCAACATTCAAAATGGCCTTGACAGATTGGAGAGCTGGGCCAAAGCTAACAAGATGAATTTCAACAGAGAGAAATGTAAGGTCCTGTACTTAGGCATTAAAAATGGAATGCACAAATATAGGATGGGGGACACGTGGCTGGATAACAGTATGTGTGAAAGGGATCTAGGAGTTTTGGTAGATCACAAGCTGAACATGAGTCACAGTGTGATGCAGCAGCCAAGAAAGCCAATGCAATTCTTGGTTGCATCAATAAGAGTATGGTGTCGAGATCAAGGGAGGTAATGGTACCACTCTATTCTGCTTTGGTTAGACCTTATTTGGAATACTGTGTCCATTTCTGGGCAGCTCAATTCAAGAAGGATATCGACAAGCTGGAATGTGTCCAGAGGAGGGCAACCAAAATGGTGAAGGGTCTGGAAGCCATGCCCTATGAGGAACGGCTTAGGGAGCTGGGTATGTTTAGTCTGCAGAAGAGAAGGTTAAGAGGGGACATGATAGCCATCCTTAAATATCTGAAAAGATGTCACGTTGAGGAGCGATTAGGCTTGTTTTCCATTGCTCCAGAGACTAGGACAAGGAGCAGTGGATTCAAGTTGCAGGAAAGGAGATTCCACCTGAACCTGAGGAAGAACTGCCTGATGGTCAGAGCTGTCTGGCAGTGGAATATGCTGCCTCGGAGTGTGGTGGAGTCTCCTTCTTTGGAAGTTTTTAAGTACTGGATGGATGGATGGATGGATGGATGGCCATCTGTCGAGAGTGCTTTGATTTGTGTTCCTGCATGGCAGGCGTTTGGACTGGATGGCCCCTGTGGTCTCTTCCAACTCTATGATTCTAATTTAATCCAATCCAATATCCATAAATGGCACATATATGATAGTAAATCTTTAAATTAGGTAGAACCAGTCCAACTCTTTGCTTAATGTCTTGCAGAACATTCTATTTAATTTTGGTTTTTTTCCCCCTTGCCAAATAAATTTCTTTAGATCTATATACCATTGTTGAAAAAGTTCTTCATTCTTTATAATTTGTCTTTCTGGAATGGGTACTGGTATATCATTTGGGGGAAGATATTCATTTTTATAATAGCTTTTCTTCCTGTCAATTAAAGGTTTAGATTTGACCATTTTTGAAGGTCTTCCTTAATTTTATTCCATGCTGGTTTGTAATTATTCTCATACAGGTCCATGATTACTATCCCTAAATATTTAATTTTCTTCTCTATGTTGAAGATTTGTTTCTTGAATTAATTCCAGTTCTTCTTTTTTATTCATTTTTTTTTATAATCATAACTGTTTTAATCTTTATTTATTTTAAATCCTTCAAGTTCCCCATGCTCTTGTAAGGTTAGGATTGGACTTTTTTGTAATGTTCTCATCCAGTAGAGGGCTATTATTACACTACTATGTAACAGAGCTGGCAAAGTGACAGTTGTGCAATGGGACCGATACACAATGTGCATCAGTCCCTTTGGGCATCTGACACCAATGCACATTGGCCTCTCTTGCTGTTGTCCTCATATGCATCTTTGCAATTCACTACCATGGTTTCTTAGCACTTCTACTACTTAGACCATTTCCACACCAAACCTTATAATGTGACAATCCTTGGCCATCCTGGCATCACCAGTGCCAGTGTGGGAGAGGTTTTGCATGCTTCCTCCCGCATGCATCCCTCGGTGGCGGAGGAGTAGCAGCATTAACACTGCTGCAACTTCCACATGACAGTATCCATAGTGATGCCTTCTCCCTGCCCTTTCCTTGCCCTGTGGTGCCTGATTGGTCACCATTTTCTAAAGCCTTTTCTCTGACTAGGCAGCATTGGATACATCGGTGTATCAGGGATCCCAAATTGGCAGTGGGAACTGGCATGACTGGTAACCACTATGCCATCAAGTAATGGGCCGATCGTACAAATGGGGGTCAATATTGGATTTTTTCTGGTATTGACATAGCACACAATACAGGCAGGTTAGGGACAGTTGGCAGCAGGATAGCAATGGGTTGCCCATGATTTCATGTGAGAGTACAGCTCCTGGGACTATGATAATCTGTCACTGGGGAAAGCTGACACCGCCATGTGGAAATGGCCTTAGCGAAGTATACATAAAGTTGCATGTAAAAGGTGGTATAGGATTCCAGCAATGTGCTTTAAATTGTATTGTTGTTAGCTGATTCTTTTTGTGAACCATGTTGTGTCTTGTTGCAGTAGAAAGGTTGCATGTAAATGAAAATAACAACAACAATACAGGTGCCCATCCCCAATCTAAACTATAAGGAATTCCATCAGGCCAGTTCACCCTCATGCTCTTCCAATTTTCTATTTTTCTTTTTCTACCTGCATTTAGTATTCCATCATTTCTGGACACTATTGAGCCTCCTTCATGCCCCACTGTTTTATACTGTAGATAAACTCATCTCTACCATTAGCCCGGTAGCAACCACCTCAGATTTTATTTAAACAGGAAATTTTATTCAATAGCAAATTATAGGTGTCATGAAAGAAAAAGCAAACACCTAGGCCCTTTCTGCACCATATCTGGATCCCATGATTTCTCAGTGTCATCCTGGCAGCACCACTGTTGAAATGGGAGCATGCCCCTGCCATGCCCTGCTTCCAGAACATGGACTCTAACTCAGAATCTGATACAGGGGGCGCGCGAGATGCTGAAAGAGGGGGCATGCCAGGACCTGCTGTACAGGAAGAGGTTATAGTGCTACAAACAAAACAGGGGGTGGTGCCAGCTCCAGCAGAAAGTCCTGCCTCTTAGACACAGAAGATAACTTATCAGTACCTACCTTTGCTGAGCACAGACAACAAAGAGAGAGCCTACACTGATCCAGAGAATATATAACCACCAACAATTACTCAAGCAACAGCTGCATTAGGCTTCTGACCTATATAGCTGCCACTTTTCCCCTCCAGAAGTTGTCAGAGCTTATCTGACCTCTCTGTTTGCTGGATGCCTTGCTGACTCTGTGCCTGATTCTGGATTACCCTGACTAACTTTGGACTTGCTGCCTTTGAACTCTGTCAGACTTTATTTTGACCTTATGCTTACTGAATAAAAATAAGTAATGAGCTGGGAGCTATCGAGATTGTTTCTGTTTGAGTTATCAGCTGAGCCTCTCTAACTGAGCTAGGATAGTCCTGAATGTGCCCCTCTGCACCTGGATGGCTGCCGGTAAACAGGTGGTATTTGGGACATGCTCCTTCCTTCCACAGTATAGCCTGGCTGTTCCACTGATGCACTGAGGAAGAAAGCACTTGATAGTGCTTCTGCCCTTTCCGCACAGCCCCAGCCAACGCGATTGTCACATGAAAGGGGCCTATTACTGGATGTTCCCCCCCGGTAATGGCATACCATGCAATTGTGACAGCTGGGGATGCGACAGGAGCAGGACCATGATAACATTGTGCAATAGCATGCATCGTGGACCAGCTTCAGTGTGTCCCCATGGGGCAGTAGGGCATAAATGGCACTAGTTATTTAAAACATTATTATTGCTTTTTTTTTTTTTTTACTATCAGAAAGCTGAAGAGGACTCTATGAAATTTTCTGTCCCATGTGCTGAAATAATGGCTTGACTAAGGTAGGTGAGTATCATATTCCAATCCACCTCCTGTAGAAAAATGTTTTGGGTGAGCCCTGACCTCAGAATAACCCAAGCATATTAATAATGTCCTCTTTTTTCTCCATGCCACCCCCCACCCCCCCGTCAGCACTCAAGCTTCTGAGCTTGTTATTGAATTGGCGAGTGGAAAGGGATACAACAGGTCATTAAGTACAACCTCCTATTTGAAGTAAATAAAATGTTACATATGCTGTTATACGATGGCACAAAACTGTGGATGCAATCTCATTGAAAGTTAAGCAATTTTAAGAAGGAACAAGAAGGTTAGTAGACAAGGGTTAGTAAACAAGGGTATTTAGTTAATCATTAAAAAAACTAAAAGATGTAATTTGGTTGCATTTATGTTGGGAGGTGTGAAAATGTGCAAGTTATGTCAAGTTGCCATTTAAATTTAAATCAAAAACCTGCTCTAAAACCCTTAGCAGACTAAAGGTGAAAAAAAAATCATCTATGATTTTTTTTCTTCTACCTCACCCTCCATTTGATCCTATATGTAGCTTAGGAGAGAAGGAAATAACTGAATGGATCTTTTGAAAACTGTAATTTTCATCCAGCCCACCAAAGCTTATTGTCTTGCTTCTCCCTTCTCCGTCCCTTACAACTTAATCTCCTTACCTTATCCTTTCTTTAGCTTTCTGACTCCCACATGGATCCCAGCAAAATTCCCAAGGTTAAGAACTTAAATTTCAGTTTTTCAGATAGATGAGGAGATTCTATGTGATGTCTTGGTGTACAACAAGGGTGATTATCTGGATGCTATGAAGACCGCCCCTTTCCCAAATTGTTTGTTTAAAATCTTTTAACCTTGGAATTAAATAAGCCATAATACACTATTTACGAACTAAATAAGCCCTTCGGCTCTTGTAACTTAAGCATTATAGTTTCCCAACCCTGAGGGACTAACCAAAAGGAAGAAGCAGTTTTGCAAAAATCCAATAGCTTTGAGTAAAGAAGCAGCTGGTAAATTAAAAAAAAAAGTTGATTCTTTAGCACCGTGTCTTATTTATTTGATAATAACTTAATTAATAACTTAAGTCTGGAATAGAATTAATGCTGGAATTTCAACCAAAGTCAATGAATTAACTGGGAAAATAAATGTAATTCATTTGCCTCTTTTTCTTCAAAAAGTCCCAACTTAATTAATAACTTAATTCATTTCAACAAGTTAGTTCCTGTCTATTTTTAAATGCTGTTCATTTTGTTCAGAAAAATTTCAAAACACAAGCAAAGCAGCACATAGTTCCAGATTGGGAGTGAATAGCAAAGTATGATTCCTCTCACAGGATACATGAATCTGAGCCATTTGGATGTCCTAGAAACGGTTTTGATTTGTCAGATATATGCTATTGAGTCGGGCTCGTTCTTGTGCCTAATGAGAACCGGTACTCCCACGATGAGGGATTAATTTAATTAGGGTATACGTCAGGGAGCTGCATCTGTTTGTTTGCAAGCAGGCCAGCCACACTGCTCATTTCGGGGAAACTGTTTTAATTTTCAGCAGAAATGTCATGATGGTGTCCTTTTCTTCTTCATGCATGGCAAGTCTCACAAGGTGCTGTGCAGCGTACTGATCCCTTTCTGAGATTTAATCTGGGTGAGACCCAGTTGGATGTCCAGGATTCATAGTCCCTGTGTTTTTAATTACCTAACACCAAGAAAAATCAAAACACACCCAACTGCCAACATTTCCAGGAGACTGATTGCATTCACAAATTTTGTCATCTTTTAAAATGCTCATTTAGAGAATACTATATGGACATGCACCACCAGCACCAACTCCACTACCACCAAAAAACTGTAATCAGAAATTGGCCAGCAAATGAAGCTTTTATTCAAAAGATTAGTTCACATCATCTGCACTCCATTAGATTTGCTCCCTAGCCAGAGAGTCTATATGCCAGCAATATCTTCAGTGGGGGGAGAAGGTCTGCTTTTGCCAAGCATTTGCAATTTACTGGCTCTTGTAGTGGTGATATCGGGGAGTCACAGGGCTACAATGGGCACAGAGAGCCCATACTCTGGCAGTTTAAAGGATTAGCCATATGGAATACATCTATTTCATGTGGGTGTTAAGAGATTATTGATGACAAGTTTTTAAAGCAGTCAAGGGACCTTTTTTTTTTCTATGTTGGAGACAGCAAGCTGAAATCCCTTTTCTGTGCCTTTTGGTGGAACGGAAAAAAGCAAATGAACATCAGCTCATCCCATCAGCATTTCTCCAGTGGCTGCTGCTATGTGCCGAATGTCATTTTTCCGGTGGCTGCTATCAGAGGTTGGGAAATTGCTTTTTAAAAATCACAATCCCTGTTTCAGGAAAAAGGCAGGATACAAATAAGGGTGATGGCGATGAATTCCTGTTACTTGCTGCAGTGACCCATTACCATTACTTATTGCAAAGTTGAAAAAAAAATACTTGTTGAATTCCATGTGCGACTCTTTGCTTTTCTATCACTATCTGTTACCGTTTTTCAAAGACAAAGAGATACCCCTTTGGGCTCCTTAGGTCTGTTAAGAAGATGGCGTGAAATGTGAAAAATTCCCTTTTGAATACCTCTAGAATCATAGAATTGGAAGGATCCCCATGTGCCATTGAATCTAATCCCATGCTCAGTGCAGGATCACCAGTGAGGCCATCTCCAACAGATAGCTGTCCAGCCTCTTTTTGAAGACACCCAGAGAAGGAGACCCCACCAGGTCTCTAGGCAATTGCTGACCTGCTTTGATGCCATTTCTGCACTAGACTGTTATAGTGATATTATTCCACTTTCAACATCCTATGGAATTCTGGAGTTTGCAGTTTAGGGAGGGGCCTCAAAGGTGCGGAAATGGCCTTACTGTCAAACAGTTCCTTCCAATGTTCAATCAAAATCTACCCTCCTGTAATTGAAAACCATTAGATCTGGTCTAAATCTCTCTTTAAAGGTAATTTTTGAAGGTAACTAGTAAACGTAATCTTCCAGTTTCTGGCTGTTATGTGTCCATCCAGGATCTCCCCTATGGATGGAGCTGCTTGTCTTTTCTTTAATGCATTGTCCTTTTTTTAAAAAAAGCAGTTATGAAATTCATGGGGTCACTATAAGTCGACAGGCAATGTGAAGGCATATACAGGCACACAGAGGAAGCTTTGTTAGAAAGGCCATACATATTTATGCCAAAGGTGTTTCTTTTAACTTTCAGGAAGCTGTTTTAAATTACACTGATATGAATACCTGCTTGTAATCTGACTTTTAAAAGAGACACTGCTGTCTTTCAGTGCTTTTTTTTGTGGGCATTATTGATAAACTTTAATTTTGTTGTTATCTGCATTGAGCGCTGCTGAAAAGAAGTTGGATTTAAATGTTGCAAATAGAGAGACAATTACACAACAATTTATTCCCAATGTCCACTGGGTATCTAATGGCCATTTTCCTGTTGTGACATGATGCATCCTTTTTCTTACTATACTACCCAGTTATAGCACTGTGCTTCCACTTTATCTGTCATGGCTGCATCCTATGGAGTCTTAGGGTGTGAAATGTAATTCCCTCCCTACAGAGACTCACCTGGTGCCAAGCAACCAACTGTCTTCCCCACATGAAACAAAGATGTTTTTAATTCTTCCAGGCTCCTCAAATGCTACGTAATTCTGCTGCTGTGTTTTTCATTATCTTTTGGATTGGTATTTATCTTTTGTTTTATTCTATTGAATACCACCCTGGAAACAAGGCTAGAAGTAGAAGCTGATGCATAACTAGTTAAATCAATAAAAATATACTTTGGCAGTCATTTGGGCAGTAAACTACATGCATCATGTACTGTCTTTGCTGCCAGTTCAGTGCAAATCACATGTGATGAAATGAATTGGTGTTTCTAAAATTAAATAGCTGATGTTTCTGAGTCTGAGTAGCATTGGAAACATGGTAGACAGATGTATAGGGTGGACAGTTTAACCCTTTCCCCAAAGTCACAATCTTTTTGAAATTGTTCACCTCCAAGTTACTGCTACCATGATGAATGCTACTATGAATGATGTGAAAGTTTATCCTGCCCTACCCATTCCACTAGTCAAAAAATTAATCCTGGTTGGTCAGGCTGTTTTGTACTTGGAGTGCATGCCTTGGTGGATTGTTCCTGCCCCCACATCTGTCTGTGTCTCAATCATACTGTGGGTCTGTTGTGCTGATTGATGTCTGGTGTGGGTGTGGTTTCTTTCCCTTCTTGGATGTATACTGAGGGAAAGTGGGAAAGGACACTTCCCCATCCATGCTGCCATCAGTGGGACCACTCAGAAGTATGGGAGAAAGTGAGACAAGAATGCTAGATAAGGAATTTACCCCACCTGTCTTGGGGGTACCTCCTCTTGTTCTGAGTGGAAAAGATCGTGGTTGGACCCACAAAAGCAACCTCAATCGCTTCATCTGGTTGTTGTGTCCCTCCAAGTAATTTCTGACATAACACCCTAAGATGGACTTATTATGGAGTTTTCTTGGCAAGGTTTGTTCGGAAGGGATTTGCTCAAGATCACCCAGTGGGTTTCTGTGGCTAAGTGAAGATTTGAACCCTGGTTTCCTAGAGTCATAGCCCAATGCTCACTTCATCTGGAAGCGTAACCCCCCCACTCAGTACAGCAAATAGTGGGGCAAATCTTTGGGCTCTTTCTGGATGAACCTTGTTAAACTTGTGCTTCCTCTTCCCCCGTACCTTGTCTTTGCACATTAGAGAACAAGACAGACAAATTATGTCCATGAAATTAGTATCATGTCAAGTTTGACTCCCAGAATTCTGCTTTTGTCAATACAATTTCTGCTGGGCCTTCCTTTTAGCTATGGATGGATGGATGAGTCTTTTTCCAGCTCATGTAAGCTCTGCATATGTTTAGCCACTACGTCCATCCTATTATGCATTCTGTATTTTTTTTAAAAAAAATACAACTCCCAAAATCATATTTAAACTGTAGTTCTGTCTCATAAAATATACATTTTTGTAAACATTTCCCTGTAAAATAAACATTTTTCTACACAATACAGAAAAATGGCTCTTGTTACCCACTAGAGTTTAGTTCCAGGACCCTCAGTCCATGTATTGTTATAGTGCTATGTTTATTATCTTTGCCCCTTACTGTATATGTTGATGTTCCACTCTTTGGTAAAAAGGGAGTTATAAATAAATGATGATGATGATACCAAAATTCATGGATGCTCAAGTCCCATTATGTACAATGGTGTAGTAAAACAGTGTCCCTTGTATAAACGGCAGAATCTGTGATTGTTTTTTTGGGGGGGGGTGTTCTTGGGGTGGGGGATATTTTCAAACTGTGGTTGGTTGAATCTGTGGATACAGAATCTGCATATACAGATGGCTGATTGTACCTTCCTCATACAGTCGGTTAGGTTCCAGACCATTGCTGTTAACTGGGTATTGCCATAAAGTAAATCACAGTCTTTTTTTCACTTGCCAGTATATATAAAAGTCTAAAAACATATTTACACTATCATTGATTAAGTGCACAATAAAAAAAAGGAAAAATAATTTTAAAAATTGCCATAATATGACACTGAATCACAAAGTAAACAAATACTGCAAACAGACTGAGCGCAGGTAACAAAATAGGGCTGTTTGGTATAAAAGTGCCATGTTAACAAAGCAGTCTAAACCAAAGTGCCTTAAAATAAGGTATATGCTGTTGGGGGCACATTTTCCACTTTGTGTACTTTGAGCAAAGAACTCAGTCGCAGAATTTGGAGAAGCGCACAGTCTAAAGGAGAAGTGCGTTTCAATCTGCACATTCTTCCAGGATGCCTAAATCATGCTGCTTTGCTTAAAAATGTTGACTGAACAAAATTCTCCATCGTCTCTACATACAGCATCTGTGAAGTTCTTCCTCATATCGCACAATGAAGCTCCAAGCAAAAAGAACTGAGGTAATTACAGTTTGTAATCACAGCATTAGAAAACATCTCCTGAGGAGAAGTGAAATGAAACTGGAGAGAACAGGCATTTCCAGATGGAGAGCTCATATTAACAATTAGCTTATACTGTGTAGTTATTCCAGCTTTCTCTCCTCGATTAATTTTCCAAGGTAAGGAAAACGATGGAAAAACCAGTGGAAAAAAACAAGTGAGGGTTAAAAGTTGAGGAAAAATATCCAAATCCCCATCATCATGATTATATTTATTATATTCAGAAGTCAAACATAGTCTAAAATTCATAGCATACAAAAGTTAAAAACACATTAAATTGTTTTTTTAAAAAAAACCCAGTCAAAACAAACACTTTTAAAAACAACACATAAAAATCTATAAAATTCATTGAAGGAGCTAAGAAAACAGTGTGATAAAAATGTTTCTAGAATTCTCAAAAGCTGGAGAATGTTATGTATTACTGGCATCAGCAGTGCCAGCATTCATTTATTTAACTGTTTGCTCGTTTAATTTAATTGATTAAAATGTTTCTACATAGCTTTTCAAAAATCTGAATGTTGTATACTTTCCTCATACAGAATAAAAACTATCACTGATATTCTGCATTGGCTACTTAGTTGTGTATGCATAGCCAAGCAATATCTCTTGGCCTGACCCCCCTCAGTCCACCTTAACAGCCAGCAGCTGGATTGGAAGATGGAGGTGGGGCAAGCAGCGTGCCACGAGGAGGACATTTTCAGGCATCCTGCTTCTGGTTGTCACAGCCTCATTCACTGGTGGAACAGGGCTGGAAATGTTACATTCCTCATGCTTCGATCAACAGCTGAACAGACCTGCCTTTCCCAGCTGGGCTCCTGGCTGTTGAGGCGGACTGGGAGAAAGCGTTTGTGTAGTTTTACAGTAAGACTACATGGTCTCACTGAATAGGAAACAGGTATGGATCTGTGACTCTAGGCTACAAATCCATAATAGCAATATAGAATGTCAGCCAAAGGTTAAAACAACAAAGCTTTCAAAGAATTACAAAGGCCATGCCACCCCAATTGTGTCCCCAGCTGACTATTTTATTTTATTTATATCTCGCCTTTCTCCCAGCATGGGTTTCAAAGTCTGCTTGTAAGGTTGGGAGATATAAAAAGGTATGATGAAATATTTGAAAGAACAAAAGCCAGTCTGGTTCCGTTGTCTGGAGAAGAAGCAGATCCCAGCTTTGAAAAGCTGTTGCAAAAATGCTTGATGAGAAGTCACAATCGTCTTGTGTGGAGATAACACATAGAGGATGGATACCAGCCTGATCCTTTTCAGTTTTGTTATATTTTTTTGAGATTCTAAGCAATGAAATAAGGATGCTTGAAAAAAAATCATTGTACCAAAAAAATGTTGTATGCATTTCCTAACTGAACCAACAAGTAGACTGTTGTATTCAACTCATACTCAAGATGGTTGAGGACAAAACCAATAAGTCTCTGCTCACATCCATATTATACGGTTAGAGCAGTCAAATACCACCTTACCTGCTCTGACCTCATCCTATGAGGTTTGTAGTCTCCTGAGCTACTTAGAGCTTCATCACAAAGGCTCCTCTCCTGCTACAATTGCATTTAATTGAGATTGCTCTCTTTCCTTGTATGCCTTCAAACCCATTCTGGGATTACACCATCCACTTGTGCTAAAACCATGTCACACTTTTAGCATTTTAGACTGCTCACCCGCTACCTCCCCCAAGACTTTATCTCTGCTTCTTTCCATTGTTCGGCACATACATACACAGATACCCTCCCTTCAAAATACAAATGAAAACAGCATTACCTTTAAAAGGGCCTTTTTTGAGTGGGGGGGGGAGGAATTCCTGATCAGGGATAGATCAGAGTTCCCAGACTTAACTAATTGCTAGTAAAAGAAAGTCAACAGTCACTAATCTATCTATCTGATCTATTCCTGGCTTTCATGTGGTAGCAATTAATATGTTTCAATGAAGAAACAGGAAATGAGAGGCAGAGGGTTAATGAAATAAATGTATTTTTAAAACTGTAAGCCTTTTCTCTTATATTTCCAGGAGTGTTATTTGTGTGTGTGTGTGTGTGTGTGTGTGTGTGAGAGAGAGAGAGAGAGAGAGAGAATATGATGCCCTTAGTGCACCATAGTGTTGTAGTGACAGACTTCAGAACAGGGCTGTATCTCTCCACGATCAAGAGATTTGCCACCCAAAGCATGCCCGTTGACCACCCAAGGTCCAAATAAAAGCACAATTGAACTTTCACATAGGAAAAAATGGGAAGTGACAGAAGTGGGAATGGAAGTCATTAATGGATTTTTTTTTGTGTGTTAATAAAAAGAATCACTTTCAAAGCGATGATATCATGCAGGAGCCGCTAACAGAAGCCACTTGCTTTGTGCAAAAAAGCCCTTAGAATCATCTGCCAGTGCTCTAAAGCAAATGTGAAATACAGAACTCTAAGTACTTCACCAAACTGCAAATCCCAGAATTCAATTGGACAGAACCACTCCAGCTGAAGACATATCAAATGACTATAGCTCTGCAGTACAGATATATTCTAAGCATTCCTTAAAGTATTGAAGATAATTTGATCAGCCATTCCATAAGCATTTGAAGGGTTTGTCATGCTTAAAGATGCTTTTTATTCTTAAGATGTTTAAAGAGCATTTTCTCGATTGGGTAATGTGAGCTATATGTATTAATTGACACACTTTAGCTAACAGTTTACATTGCAATCAACAAGCAGGATACCTACATTTTAGGTACCTGATTTGAAATATTGCTAGACAATATAAGCAATGAGTTGAGTTGTAAACCCAGCCTTTAATTCTCTCAGTACCATTTGCAATCATAGTCCAATATTGTTTTACTAGACAACACTCTTTGAGGGCGACCAAAATGGTGAGAGGCCTGGAAGTCATGCCCTATGAGGATAGACTTAGAGAGCTGGGTATGTTTAGTCTGCAGAAGAGAAGGTTAAGAGGGGACATGATAGCCATGTTTAAATATTTGAAGGGATGCCACGTAGAGGAAGGAGAGGGCTTGTTTTCTGCTGCTCCAGAGACCAGGACAAGGAGCAATGGATTCAAGCTGCAGGAAAGGAGATTCCACCTGAACCTCAGGAAGAACTTCCTGACAGTCAGGGCTGTCCGGCAGTGGAATGTGGTGCCTCGGAGTGTAGTGGAGTCTCCTTCTTTGGAGGTTTTTAAGCAGAGGCTTGATGGCCATCTGTCTGGAGTGCTTTGAGGGTGTTCCTGCATGGCAGGGGGTTGGACTGGATGGCCCCTGTGGTCTCTTCCAACTCTACATTTCTATGATAACAGTGTCACCAAAGATGGACAAATGTACCTCTTCCATTGAACACCAGCAGAGCATAGAAACATTTGGAAACATTTTGGATATTTTGAGAGGAGTGTAATAACATCTGTACATAATCTTGTAGAACTTATCCCACTAATTGAGATCTAAAATGTAGTTGACAATCACATCTGTATACAATGTAGTTTTTCAGGTGAAGTATAATTTCTAGAAGCATCCGTTCCTCTGGCTACTTCTAGAATGCAATTCTTGATCTGAAGGCATTAGAAAAACAGGAGACACAAAACTGTATTTTTTGGAGTTAATTGGGCATATGAAAACAATTACACCATGAGCAGTCAAGTCCTTAAATTTAGTTCAGATGGCCCTTTAAACAAACTGAATAATTTCCTTTTCCCTGAGCTCTTTGAAAACACATCCTGCTAATCAGGGCAAGAAAGGATCTATTTTTTCTCTCATAACTTGATATCAGAATTAGCAAATATGTTCCTATGAGGAAAGATACAGACAGTCTTTGAAGGGCCTGAAATCTCTGGGGATGGCAGAAGCTGCAAAAAGGACCAAAGTCTTTTTATAACCTCCTACCCCCTTTTTACTTTTCATTCTAGAAAAACCTCCAAAGAAGGAAACTCCACCAACTCCAAGACAGCGCATTCCACTGTCAGTGTTCTCTTACTGTCAGGAAGTTCTTCCTAATGTTTAGGTAGAATCTCTTCTTTTGTACTTTGAAGCCATTGCTCTATGTCCTAGTCTCTGGGACAGCAGAAAACAAGCTTGCCCCATCTTCCATTTGACACCCTTTCAAATATTTAAGTGTTCAAGCTGGGTGTCACCAATCCTATATCTGTGCACCTGTGCTTATAACAGTGAACATAATCAACAACTGCTTCTGGAACCCTTCCCAAGCATGTGTGATCACCAAAACAGAGAGAAATGGTGAAATCAGATATGCCTGTCTCACCAGTTAACTCCCAGCACCTTTAAAAAGAAAACAAAATCTATAAGTTTTGGGCACCAAATTGGAAATTGTAAGGAAAGTGGAAACTACTGGAAATAAAGGTAATCTGTGGATACATTTTTGAAGAAATTTTGGAGGGGTTTCTAGAAGGTTCCAAATATTTTTGTTCACTTAAGCAAGGCTTACCTGGTTGCTTCACCTCACATGTGCATATTGCTAGTTTTGAATAAAAAGTTTTCAGAAACATGTTCAATTGTTCTTCTTTTTTCTGGTGCAGGAACCTATCCCTATTCTTCCAATGTTATTTCTGCCTCTGGTACCACATTTTACGTTGAAGGAAAATGCTTAGGAATACATCCACTTTCTTAACTGAGGTATATCTGTATTCCTTAAGAAGGATAGAAGAAGAATGGGCACATTTGTTAAAATCAGGCTTGCCATCTAAATTAGTAGTGGAGGTCCTTTCAGTTTGGTTTGATATTACGTAGCGTTCATTCAGAATTCCTTGTGAAAATGCAGATCTAAGTCCAGTTCCTAGGTACAATGAGCTAGACCCACTGAGTCAATCGCTAAATGGTAAGCAACCATTTTTGTGTATCCCACTGATTCAAAGGTCTGCTCTAGCTAGGGCTAGAAATTAGATTTAGGCTACATGAAAATTATGACAGTACTTCTCTATTATGTAGCACATGACTCTCAATGCCTATGACATCCTGTAGGATTTTCTTAGGCCAGTGCTCCTGAAGTCATCCCATGTGAGGGACCACCAGGTCCCCCCGCTCCCATGTGATGGGAACTGGAACAGTATTTGTACCCATTGACTACAACTCTGTCCTTCTTTCCTAGAAACTTGCTTTGGACCACCAGCCAGTAGTTTGTGGATGGGCACTGGTCCACTGGCCAGAAGTTTGAGTAGCACTATCTTAGGGCCTTTCCGCATTACACTGTTACATTGCTGTTATTCCACTTTCAACATCCTGTGTAATTCTGGAATTTGTAGTTTACTGAGCCCAAAAAACTCACTGGATGAGCTAAATGCCCCTCTCTAAACAGCAACCCTAGGATTCCATAGGATGTTGAAAGTGAAATAATAGCACTGAAACAGTGTAGTATAGAAAGGCTCTTAGACTATGGCCATTTCCGCACAGGGTGAGGGAATTGCCCCGTGATGCTACTCACCGGACTTTTGGGCTCCCCGGTCCAGTCCACGCTTCTCCACAGCAGTCCGTGGCAGCCGCTCTGCACTGCTCTGGGGACGAAAATGGCAGCTTCCACTTGGTTAAGGGCCTTGACCAACCGCTGAAGCTTGCCAGCCTAAAGCCCGCCCCCGGCAGATCGCAGGTTTGCACCAATGAGAGTCTGTGAATCTGCATAAGGGAGCAGGCTTGCAGTGGCGCACTCCGTGCTTTTGAAAGACCTGTTTTTAGCGGTCTTTCAAAAGCATGCTGGATGCACTTGGGGTCATTGGGGAGCAGGCTGGACTGCGGATCTACGTTCAGTAGGTCCGACCCAGGCCTGTCCCAGGTGCAGACATCCTCCCTGGAGGATGCTCTGCCCCATTTAAAAACCCCCGTGTGGAGATGGCCTATGTTTTACCTGGATCCAGGCAGATTCATAGCTCTGTTCTGCAAAGCTCTACGATTTTGACTATACTGCCTGATAACATCATGGCATTATATAACACAGGATTTTTTGAGGGGTGGGTGGGATTACAATATTCCCATTTTTGAAGGGGAAAACCAAGGGAAAGGAGAATTTTCTGTCCTTTTCCTCCCCAGGCCTTCCCATCCGTAGTACAGGGTACACATGATTTGAGCAGTGAGCCTGCCATGGAAATACACTGACAGAAAAATTGGGTTCTGAATGGTTCTTGCAGAAACTTTCAGTGCAGAGCACTGATTGGCTAGAATCAATATCATTATTAAGTCCCCTCTTCTTTGCTCCTTCTGCTCCTTTCAAGGTATTCAAAGGGGTTCCATTTTGTTACTGTAGTTGTCTTAAAGTGTGCGTACATGTAGGCATGTGTAAAAATGTACACGTATTTAAATCAATGCATGTGTTGTGATTGATTAAATAAATGAGTAAATAAAGCTCATCTGAAGCTTGGAAGAGAGGAAAGATTAAGCCCAATGTCTTGGTATTTCTCTCATTGATGACAGGAGACGCTTCTGCACGAGACTGTTATAGCGCTATGACTCTACTTGCAACATCCTATGGAATCCTGGGGTTTGTAGTTTTGGGAGGGGCCGTCTGGACTCCTCCGAAACTGCAAACCCCAGGATTCCATAGGATGTTGCAAGTTGGAATCATAGCGTTATAACAGCCTAGTGCGGAAATGGCCTTAGTATTGCATGCAATGATTTGCATGATATCTTTTTTATGGAGAAGCTGAGCTCAAAACAACATTCACTCCAGTTTTTATGGTACTTCTATACACACATTTAGAGTGTTCAGCTTTAGGAGAGGTTGGTTTTTGCAGCCAGCGTAATGTGGTGGTTTGAGCATTGGACTGGGACTCTGGGAGATCAGGGTTAAAATCCCCGCTCAGCCCTGAAAAGCCCACTAGGTGATCTTTGGTAATACGTCACACTTTTTCAGCCTAAGAGGAAGGGCAATAGCAAACCTCTTCTGGACAATGTTTCCAAGAAAATCCTGTGATAGGGTCACCTTAGTATCACCATAAGTCAGAAACAACTTGAAGGTGTATAACAAGTAATTTCTTTACCATTCATATCATGATTATATTAAAATGACACCCCAGATCTTGAAGGCTTGTATATGGGAAATAATACTGTGGGAAGTTCTCCCCCTTTCATGGCTGATGTATTATACAATAAAACCTTTGTGTATGGAAATAAGAATTGTTCCTAAAAATAAAGCCACAATATTCCACTTGATATTCAGAGATTTAATCCCTTTCAGAACTCCACCCCAGGTTCTCTGGCCTCCTATGCTGAAAAACACATTTCTCACAATTGAATCTTGGAAATACGGGGTGATTTTAATTACTAAATTGAATGAGTTTTAATTTTATTATCATCCTGCCCAGTAAATATCAAGGGGTTCTTCCCTTCAGGAAATGTCAGCCAAGCATAACCCAGTGAAAAATGAACCCTGTGTTTGGTTTGGCTTCCCGAACAGACTCAGTGTGTCCAAAGACAGGGGCAGAACAAAACAGAGACCCAGGCAAACAACCTGGCCTGGAAAATGGGCACAGTTTGAAGCCAATATGTCACTATTTCAAGCCAAACCAGGCTGCTGGTACAGCCTTGCCAGTACAGATAGCTTTCCCTTTCAAGAGAGCCCAAGAGAGCCTTGTCAGTCGAGATCCTGGAGAAGGAGGGAACAGTGAAAGATTGATAGCTTCCAGAACATTACATCAATATCTCTCTCATCTCCATCATAATATTTGTGTTTTAAAGCACATACATACACAAACTGCCAGTGTCTGGCCATCTGTGATCCAGAACTGCAGAACCCTGTCACAAGTATGCTAAGTACATAAACTCTATTTTATTTGACACTGAAGTATCGCAAGTCTTATGTGAAGAACGGGGTTAGCTAGGCTATCCCTCACCCCTTCCTTTCTCCTCCAGCTTTTTTAGGCTGCTCAATGGACTTGGAACTCTCATGTTGTCGGTCACTAAATGCATACCCTCTAACATTTCATAGATGGAAATCAGAACATGTGTGGCCAAGCAACATCAAAGTGTGGCCAAGATGGCAGATGTTACTGACGATGAAGAACACATAAGCTAAGAGAGGCTGCAGCAGTTTGCTTTTGCCTGAGCCTCCTGGGAAGGGCAAGATTGTGCCTCTCCTCTCCCTCAACCTAGAGTCAACTGAGTACAAATAACTGTTGCACTTTGAACCCAGTTTGGACCAATGGTAGTAAGCTGGGGATACAGGGGAAAAGTGGGAGGAGGAGAAAGAAATTTGGACATTTTAAAAGCAGCTGAAAATGACTAATTGAGATTTTCCCTGTCAACTTGGGATGTGAATGTCAGTCGGTTAAAGAAAGATGGTCCTGGTTTAAAGTTGAGAATTAATCCAGCACAGTCATACATCACTTCCTGTATAGGAACTGAAGTTAGGGGGAGGACCTCACATACTTTTCTTTGCAATCTAACATGGGGAGAGGGGACAACATTGTTCTCCAGTTTCCAGGACCACTGTTTTTCTCTCTCTAGTAGCCACAGGAAATGTCAGTCGTTGAAGGATGAGAGGTATTCTTACCTCCACACAAGTGCACAACTATCCCTAGACTACAGTAGGTAGGAACAGGAGTTTTAAAGTGCTCATTCTCTGCGTGCTGAGATGTGTGTGCATGAACACAAGTATGTGTGTGAATAGGCAGTGTACTTCTCAGCAAGTTTTTGCAGAACAGTAGCTATGTTAGTCTGTTGGAACAGAAACAACAAGGAATTTGGCATCACCTTCAAGCCTAAAAAGACTCAGCCTATGGCATCTTAGGCAGAGGGCTATATTCCAGGAAAACTTATGCCAAAGAAATGTGTTAGTTTTTAAGGTGCCACAATTCTTTTCTCATTTTATTGTTGTTACAGTTAACCCTCTGTATTTGCCGATTCTGTATTTGTGGATTCAACCAACCATGGCTTGAAAACACTTTAAAAAAAATCCAAAAAGCAAATATATTTTGCCATTTTATATAGGGACACCATTTTACTACACCACTGAACATAATGGGATTTGAACACTCACAAATTTTGGTATTCACGGGGTGTGTGTCTGTGTGTTTGTGTCCTGGAACCAAACTCTAACAGGGCACACTATACATGCCTCCAAGTCAACTTCAACTTACAACATCCCTATTCTCTTTTCCTTCCCTTTCCCTTTCTTTCTTTCTTTCTTTCTTTCTTTCTTTCTTTCTTTCTTTCTTTCTTTCTTTCTTTCTTTCTTTCTTTTTCTTTTCTGCAAGATTTATTGAGAAGAGGTTCTCCACTTCTGTCACCTAAGACTGAGAGAACGTGGCTTGCCCAAGTTTACCCAGTGGGTTTCCATGGCCAAGCAACAATTTAAATCCTAGTCTCCTGGAGTCCTAGTTCAATACTCATAGCACTACACCATTCTAACTCAGTCATTTTCCCCATTGCTTCTGCTATGTATGCATGCAGGTACATTTGTGCCTCTCAGTGTGTGTGTATGAGTGTGTGCACATGTGTGTGTGTATACAGTGGAGGAGCAGTCCCTCACTCCTACATCCAGCTGTTGGACCAGCTATAGAGGCAAAAAAACTCTGTATAGCCCAGATATGGCAGGACAGAGTCTGAGAACTGAAACAAACCACCATTCAATGTCCTTTCTCTTCTTTGGCCATGGCTCATACACCTATAGAGAAAGAAGGTACAAAGCATCTTTTCCAAATGCAACTGCAAAGACAAAGAAGAGAATAGCCTGAACAGACCTGCCAAACAATTGTGATTGTTGATACACTGTATAAATAGATATCCATTATACTTCTGACTTGTTTGGAAATTATAGGCTGGAAACAGATTTTTTTTTCCATGATACTTGAAACTGGCTTGGAAGAGGGATTTATGCCACTTGTGGTGTGCAAATACACACTCTTTCCACATTTGCTTCTGGTCAACAAATTTTGAAGGCTTATATTATTTTTGCAAGGCTGTTTAAGTAAAAAGAATGGTCAGTGCTGGGCTTAGAGGCTGGAAGTAAAAGTAAGAGTTGTAAGTAATGTAGTTACCTGCAACAACTTCCTTTTTTCATAGTGAGGGAATAATGAAGTTATATTTCATGAGTAAAGTAACGAGTGGCCATGACTTTCTTATGGGTGGAACATTTGCTGATTGCTTTTAAAAGCTGAATGCCATTTGAAGACATTCTTAGGGGCAGGTTAAGAGGAACTTTGCAAGTTTTATGTTGTTTTCTTCCCAATTCTAAGATTTTTTTTAAAAGATAGATAGTCATTGAAAGTACCAGAAAAGTAATGAGCAATACAATGGGTTGTGTTTCAATGAACAATGAATTACAGCCAAACACTATGAGGAGCAGGGAACTGTTAAGCGATGTGCCTTAACAATTCTTTGCAAGCCACACTTTCTCTGCCTCAACTGATGTGTGTTCAGGAATACACTCAACTGAAATATTTTTATGCTCCCAGTAAAAATATATCAGTTTGGGATGAAAAATTCAACAGTATGGTTTGTTTTTGATTGCTGTTGTCTGTATAGTTTTTTTTAAGTAAAAATTGTGATTTATTACTTTACCTATTTGCAGTTTTAGATGTTTAATATTCTGATTTTTAGACTGAGGATTTTAAGTATCTCAGATCATTCATAATTTTGTCTGTGCTTTTACTGTAAGATTGTTAGCCACTTTGAGCTCTTTTGAGGAAGGTTGGGGTATACATCAAACAAATAAAATAAAAACCAATTGTTTTCCTACCTCCATTCCACCCCATTTGTCAACCTTGCTTTGGGAGAAGAATGAAAGGAAGAATGGGGCTGATGGGAATCGTAGTCTTATAATGAGAAAGGCACCTAGTTGGAAGAGGCTAAGAAGCTAAAAGTTTTGAAGGAATGTTCCCAGCAATTACAGGAAATGGCTATTTGCTTGGTTGCCTGCTTGTGAGTTTCCGAAGACACCTAGCTGGCGCTGCTGGAAAAAAGAATGCTAGATTAAATAGACCTTGGTCTGATCCAGCATGTGTTTGTAAGCCATGTGTGTGTATGAGAGTGAAAAAGGCACTAAGCTGTAATAAAATTGTCAGTGCAATAGCAGCCAACATAAGGATTAACTGTTCTTGTAATGCACATGCCCAGCCATGAAGTTACCAAACCAGAATTACTCTTCTGGTCATCTAGTCTGATCTAGTCTGTATAATATTACTGAGTGGTAGCAAGGAAAAGTTCTAATTTTAGTGCCTGAGATAAGCAATATGTGCCCCTCACCCCAATTCTGCTGGACTGCAATGCCCATCAGCCTTAGCCAGCTCAGCCACTCATAAGAGATTATGAGAGGTGCAGTCCTGCAACACTGGGAGCACCACAAACTGCCTTCCCCTGCTGTAATTCATTACAGCACAGAGAAATAGGCTGGGAGATACTGTTGCCAAAAACCTTGGACAGCTCATGCAGGCCAGAGGAGACAATATCACTGCTGGACCAATTGAATGATTCTGCTATGCTGAGGGTAGGACGCTTCACATAGGAAATGAGGTTACTATTAAAAACAGTGGCTCAGAATGGTGCTTTCCCCCATCTCCAGCCTCTTAACACTAGTTTCAATTTACCCTCTAGTTTCACCCTCTAGTTTAACACTAGTTTCAATTTACCCATTTTGGAGTAAAACTCCCAGTGTTCCCCATGCCATTTTCAACCTAACAAGTGACTGTCTCTAAGCATGTTGTTGCTGTTTTTTGCCAAGGAGGAAAATTGCACCATGTTTGTACAAGTTATTTGACTTGTGCTAACATTAATCTGCAACAGCAACAACAGTGTTACCCCCTGAATCCAGTACAATCATCAAATTGAAACACTTCCATTGATTTCATCATACCCTCCATCATTTCACAGATGAAAACACATATGGCCAATCAACGTCAGAGTGTTGTCAAGATGGCAAAAGTTATTAATGAGAACGAGCACACCAGTTCGGAAAGATTTGCTTTAGTTTCAGCCTATTGGGATGCTGCTCAGCGCTCTCCTCTCCTCCCTGTTGATTTGGCTCCTCCCTAAACTGCAAACCCTAGGATTCCATAGGATGTTGAAAGTGGAATAATAGCACTATAATAGTCTAGTGCAGAAATGGCCCTTGTTTATACACTTTTAATAAACAGACTATTGTAGATGCTATACTCTGAAAATTTTCTACAGTATTTTAGATTGTGAGACAACTGATGACCTTTATAAAAAAGCAGCCCATTTCTTCATCAAGACAGGCCTTGTCCTTGGCCTTACCACAAAAATTGTGCCAATTGAATTACAGGAATAATCTGCGGATCTATTGAACTCAGTAGTGAAAGTCTCACTGATCCTTTTGTTTTGTGTCACTGGATTTCAGCCCTGCGTCCTCTTATGTTCTTACATACAAGGCAGCTAGTCAACATTGCGATGAGACATTTAATATTCATACTGTGTGTACATAAAATGTAAAATGCCATTACGAATGTGTGGAATCTCTCTGCGTAAGGTGAGTGGTCATGAAGTCCAGAACACACACAGGCATTCACTCCATGCTGAACTCTCCTTTCTGCAAAATTAGATGATGCGATAAACACTGTAAATAGAAACTATTTGTTCTACGCAATTGCTCTTAAAGAAATAAACAGGCAAAAGCTGGGAGAAAAACCACTAATTTTCCCCCTCGTTTATCAAACATGACTCTATAGCTTTATGCTTTTTTAAAAGCGAAGAAGTTCTGTTTGTAAAAATCAGAGAGTGGTGAAAAACACCACAAGGCCGTCTTTCAGATCGTGTCTCTGGATCAAATCTCGCCTGGTTTTTCATGTCAATGGTGCACAGAAAACTGAGTGATGCCAGTGTAAGTATTTGGCAGTGTGGCTGTTACATAATACAATCCTGTCTTTCACAGAAGAGAGATCACTGTGCTACTCAAATGTGCTAAATGTTAACCCAATGCTTGGCTTTCTTTAGCCAAAGCAGTACTGCACTGTTTTCCAAAGTAGAGATGAAGGCACACCATGAGGAGAGAGAGGGGGAATGGTTTAGAATTGGAGAAAGAAAGCCCAGAAAGATTAAAAAATATTTGCTTAAGGAAGTACACACTTCTCTGATCCCTGCCCACAAAAACTATGATGAGGAGGAAAGTATTGGTTCTATAAAACCAAAAGGGAATATTTTTAATGCAAGCATACCATGGATAAACTAACAAACGTACCACAAAGGGCAAAGTTTGGCCTAATAGTGATGGTACCAAGATGGCTTTTTCTCCCTCCGGAAATGTTTGGGATAATAGAAATCTGAAATGTTTTACGATGGTGTTTACATAACGAAGGATTATTGAGCCAGTGTGGGTGGTGTGAAAAACATGGCCAGTTCTTTCCAGTCTGCCTCTATATTTAACCTGTGTACCACTTGACCGTAAAGCTGTTGTCTGCTCAAAGGTTAGGTTAGCAATGAACAGGATTTACAATGCTGCAAGATAAGGAACACTGTGGCTTCATGGAGGGTTAACATACCCTCCAACATTTCACAGATGAAAAATGGGCCACGTGTGGCCAAACCACACTGGAGTGTGGTACAGATGGCAAATGTCATTAATGAGGATGACCACACAAGCTAGGAGGGGCTGCAGGAGTTTGCTTTTGCCAGAGCCTACTGGGAGGGGCAAGATTGTGCCCCCTCCTTTCCTCTCCCCTCTGCTGAGTCAACTGAGGGTAAACTTCCTTTGCATGTTGAATTTGGATTGCAGCACTGAAGTGAGCTGAGGACAAAGGGAGGAAATGGGAAGGGGAAAGAGGAACAGGGACACTTTTAAAACAGCTGAAAAGGTGGGATGATAGAGGATTAATTGGGACTGTCCCTGGAAGACCAGATCAGTTGGAAGGTATGGGTTTACAAAGCTATACCTGAGGTGCCATTGGGGCCTTTGGATTTATATTATTTTGGTTAAATATTTAATTAAATATGTCTAGATGCATAGGAAATGTTTTTTTCCCCATTAGTAGCCGTGTAGCTCAGCCAGTTCCATACTGTTGAGGTAATGTTTAAAGTCAACTCTGAAGGGAAGCCTTGTTGCTCTCCTAGGGTAGCCTCATACACAGTATATCACCAGAGAGGCAGTCAGGCATCCCCCCAAAAGAGGGCAAAAGACAACACAGATTTGTGTTAAAGGTGCATGTGGGGAAGTGCATATCTCCTATGTAGAGTTAAAAAATCTGGGAAACAATTTAAATCAAGAAAACTGATGTCACCCTCACCACAGTGGGGAATTGTGTTAGGAGATGATCCAATGATCCTTCTGTTCAGTTATCTCTTCAAGTGAAACTTTGAAATCTCAGCTCTCCATTTTTATAATTTTAAACAAGATTCAGATTGTGCAGAGGTTTTTGATTTTTTTTTTAAAGAGGGAAAACGCTTCAAATAGAGGACTGTCCCCTGTCAACAAGCACAAATGGCCACCCTTAGTGTGTTAGAGGACATGCATTGGATGGAGCAGGAATTGGGTCTTCCCCAAGGTAGTAAGTGATGGGAAAGTCCTCTACCTGGAACCCTGGGGTGTATCCATTCTATACAACGGTAAGACTTTCATAACACTTTAACTGTCATATATACATACTATGGAATTCTGGGAACTGTAGGTTGGTGAGGTAAATAAAATCCTTTATCGGAGATTTTATAGTTCAGGGGAGTGCACTAAAAAATTCTAAGTACTTCACTAACCTACAAATAACAAAATTCCAGAGGAGGGAGCCATGGCAGTAACGTGGTATCAAATTGCTCTAGTTGAGCAGTGTGGATGCACCCCTGTCCATCTCAGTTAGAGTAGCCCACTTTGGATGAAATAGGTCAGTGAACTAACTTAATATAAGATGGCTTCATGTGTTCAGCACGCCCAAGAGGGAAATCCAAAAAGGTGCAGGAACATAGTACAGCTTATTTACCAAGGTACTCCCATTTTCTTCTGCAATATTCAACATATTTCTAAGACATACATTCTTCACTGGAAGCAGGGTTTGGACTATAGCTGTGACCAGGTTAATTGGGATGCTAAGAACTGTAGTTAAACAACAACAACACCCTAACTTTTCCAATCTCTAAGTTTTCCCCCACTCTCCACTCAGAAGCAGAGTGTGGAAACATGCTTTGGACCACAGTTCCCACAATCCCACAGACACAGCATTTCTATAAGAAGCACTGGGTTGGCTAGGGATTCTGGAAGAGGTAATCCCACTTTCCTAAATTCTGCTTTAGAGTTCTTCTGGAGTAATGAAAGGGAACCAGACTGACTACATGGCTTCTTTAGCACCTTGTGAGATTTGATTCCCTGGTTGTTTCTATCTTGCAGTTAGTTCTGTCCTCTTTTCACCTTTGCCTTCTTCTATTTTTTTCTTTTTAAATACCCAGTTACTTGAATGAAAGCTATTCTTGAAATAGGTTCCCTGATAGGAGGGAGGTGCCAGTTCTATAGGAAATTCTGGTGTCCAACCTCCATGTACAAATTACATGGATGGGACAATTTTTTAAAAAGAGTGAGGGGGAAAAGATTGTCTTGAATCCTATAGAATCCAATAGAGCCAAGGGATCAATGGGATTCAGATAAATGTTGCCTCACCATTCAATAATTGAGTCAACACATCTACTCTCTTCATTGCTAACCAGTTGGACTTAAGCCTTTTAATGGCACAAGAGGTGCTTGTCAAAAAAGTGTCTCCTAGGTGGCCACAGCAGCATATTATTTATTTCCCTAGAAGCACTATTGTAGGGTAGGCAAAGCCAATCTGTATTTACATGTGGTGAGAAGAGCAGATTCTCTAGTGAGTTGTTCTGAAGCCAGAAGTATAATGTGCTAAACAAGGTACTCTTCCAAATGGCTTGCCTTCATAATAAAATTGGCTGCATTTAGCTTGAGGGGCTTCACTTTATGGAGTGCATGGGAACACAGGAAGCTATCTTATGCCAAGCCAGAGCATGCATGAGTCTGCTTAGTTCAAGTTTTGTCTGCACTGACTGGCAGATGCACACTGGGTTTCACACACATTTCCCTATTTGGGAGTGTGAGGAATGAATCCCTGGACCTTTTGTGTCCTCCGCCACTGAGCATATTCATCTAACAGGATTGACCTGAGATACTTTGGATCTCTGGGATGAGGGCCAGGGTGGTTCCTCTTCCATGTACAAAAACTGGCTGGGCTAGCAGTTAAACCATTTTTTTTTAACAGAACCAGCATTACCTAAAGCAGTGTGCCTCCCAGCAGATAGTAGACCTGCTGCTTCCTCCTGCTTCTTCCTCTTCTTTTTGTAACATCCTTCTTTTCTTCCAGTTTGGGACTCAGAGTGGCTTAACAATAGTTAAAACAGCATAGTGAAAAAATTCTCAACATACAAAAGTTAAAAATGTGATTAAACGATCCCAAAAAAGTTAAAAACTGTTAAAAGGAAAACAACAAATAGAAAACCCAGCAGATTATGTAAGACCCTTTCTGCTTGAAGTCTTGCAAGGCCTGCCAAAAAAGAAAAGGTTTTAACTCCCCCTGCAGGGAAGGCAGAGAGTTCCAGAGCCTGGGAGCAGCTGCTGAGAGGGTCTCTCTGTGTCCCAATCAGATCTACCTGCAAAGGTGGTGGGACAGAGAGAAGGGCCTCCTTGAAAGATCTCAGACAAAGGCAGGTTAGTATGGGCCAATACAGACCTTCAGATATCCTGGAGGTTCAGGGGCATAAAGTAAGCCACCTGGTACACAGCTCTGATGCATTGGAGCCATCTCCCACTATCTGCCATCTGACGTGACTGCTTCTTTTGCCTAATGGTAGGGCCAATCTAATTACAGCCTAGGACCTTGCATGCAAAATCCAAGAATCAATGTAACCTTATAGAATGGGAAACAGTCAAACTACAACAGAGAAAGTTACACAAGGAACATGAATGCTGTGCTTGAGAATACAGCACTTTGGTGAGTGTGTTTGAATTCCCTTCCAGGCCTGCTCTGATCCTGTTGACTATTACTATCTATTACCTCACAGCTGATGAAATTTGTACTAAAAACAATTCACCTGCCTGTTAAATGCAAAGGTACATTTAGCCATTTCCTCCAGTTTGCCAAGGCCTGGTGCCTTTTCATACCACCACACAATTATAGCAACTACAATTCTACTTTAAGTGCCACCCTATAGAATCGTTGAGTGTCATAGAAGCATAGAATTTTAAGACTAGGAAGGGCCATCTAGTTCAAACTCTGTCATGCAGGAATATACTAGTAAAGCACTCCTAAGAGATGCCCATCCAATCTCTGTTTAAAGGCCTCCAAAGGTAAGTTTGTAGCTTGGTGAAGCACTAGAGCTCTCTGGCTGATAATTCTAAATTCCCCTCCTTAAATTGCAAGTCCCAGGATTCCTTAGAATGTTGTTATAGCAGTTAATGTAGAATCATTGTGCTATACAATTGTGTAGCATGAACAGGTCCCTGTTTCCTCCACTGCTGCCTCTCCGTGCCTGGCCAAGTGAGTGAAGAGTTTCTGTTATTGTGCCAATGTTCCCTTTTCCTTTCTTGAAGATGGTGAATGTAGTTCCATTGCAATTTTGTTTCATTTTGTTGGCTTGACCAGGAAATGTGTGGGCTGTTCTGATTTTTAGTTTTAGGTCTATGTGGCAATTTAGTTCAACATGTTGTTTCTCCCACTTTGCTAACCAGCTTATAAGAGCAAAGTGGGGCTAAAAAAAAGTCCTAGGAAATACACGCAGCTGCCGCCACCAGACATGGCTGTCTCCCCTGCCATAAAGTAGAGCAAACTTCCTTCAAAGGGAGCCTTCCTGATATTTGAAACTATAGCTCCCATCACCTCCAATAGCATGGCTAATGGCTAGGGATGGTAGGAGTTGTCATCTAGCAATAAGTAGAGAGTCCAGGCTTGCAAGACTGAGCAATTAAAAAAAAAGTGGTGGTGCCTGATCTTCTTGTGCTTTGAATTTCTGGACCCCTATGAAGAGCTGTCAGTGCAATGGAATGGAAGCACTGAAAGCACAGTAATATCATAGCCTCTGACATGTTTTTAGTATTTTGCTTGATAAAATAGAGGGAAGGAGAAGAAATGTTGTGTGTGTTTTCTTTGTATTATCTAGTGGTATCTTAATTGCAGTTGTACAAACTGAAATTGCAATGGTATAAGGACTCTTGAAACTGCATTCCCTGAAACTGACTTGTTTTCAGATCCAAGCATTTACATTTTTGTTAACAGAATTCCATGCTGGAGTGACCAGTTTTGGACTATTACTTCTATTATTACTAGGAGATGGGGTGTTGTTTATTTTGTTCTGCTTTACAATGGTGGCATATAGTCATTTTGTTGTCCTTCTTTGCTCCCTGTAACTCAGTGAAAGCATATCTCCCTTTCTTTGCTGTTCCAGGTTATTAAGTCTTCCATTATCAGACAGATTAAGCAAGACATGTTGAATAAACACTCCTAGTGAAGAGGCATTTAAACTGTAAGCAATAGTTATTGAAGTAAGTGTTGTACCCTGTGCATTTATCATCCGAAGTATCTTCAGATGAGAACTGTAAAAACATTCAAAAACTTTTACATAAGTCTGCCATATGTGTTAAGTGATGAATATATAGCAGATACATAAACACAGCTGTCTAGTCATTGGGGAGGTAAGAGGGCAAAGAAGCAAGCTTATTTTGCTTAAAGCCAAATGTCAGGTTCTGGCAAAAGAGCAGAACAAGAAACATTTTTCATCTTGCAAGCCATGTTGCTAATGAACTTGTTTTCACTGTGGGGGATTTCTTTCAGTCAGGAACAACTTATATTTCATTACAACTTACATCACAAGGTGAGCTATAGTAGCCAGCAAGCGATCATATGGAGTAGGGGGATCCATTCCTAAGTTACACAATTGGACCAATAGAAAGCAATGGAAAGTATATGGCTTGAGGGTGTACACATTATATAGAACTGATCAAAGCATTAGTCAGGTGTTCTTTCTCAGGGATAAATCAGCATGTATAGAAGGGGAACATACTAACCTCAGCTCCTTACCAGAACCATGACTTTCCAGAGTTATTCACTCAAATATAGAGCCTCTATGTGTAGAGGAGACTCTATTCTGGTCCCTGACTATCCTTTCACTAGGTTGTCGTGGATGAACACCATTTGTAATATACTATGGTGCAAAGCAGAGAGAAAATGCTGTGCAGAAAGAAGCCTGGCAGAAAAAATGTTTTCATTAGGATCTGAGGATGAATTAGATCAGGGTCTATCTCGCTGGTCCTCACCCTTTTCACATTTTTGTACATGTGGGCCACTGTGAATGGCACAGAAAACCAAGTTTAAAGAGGTCTTGTTTCCAGGACTACTAGTACAGTTTCTAGATTTCAGGGGTGAGTGGGAAGGAATCTCAAGATGAGAGCGCTGGCTTGAAAAATATGCGTGTGTTTTCCCCTCATTTGTTAGATTGAGTGTTTTTTAGTTGGATAGCATACTCCATGCAACTGTGGTTGACATTTAATGTCTCACATTTAATGATATTTTCAGGGGGTCTCCCTTGTCATGTAACCACCCTCTGCCTCCATGAAATCACAAGGGATCATCCCTAGGTTTTGGGATTTGGAGCTGAAATCTCAGGGTCTAGGATACTCCTGACCTGGCTGAACTCCAAATTTTATCAGATTGCAATCCTGTTGGTGCACTATACTGGTATAGTGATGCCAGAATAGGTAGTGGTAGCAGGAATTTTTTTAAAAAAGACTATGGGTACAGTAAGCATGAAGGCAGTAAAGCACTGGACAAATGTGTTCTCTTACCACAGCTGTGCAACCCAGGGAAAAGTGCAAGTGTTGGCATAGTATGCCAGTGGAATTCTGGCCTTAGAAAGCTGGTGGAGTGTAAAATTATATTCAGCAGACAGAAAAAATAAATATCTTGGCTTGGGATCACACCACTATCAGCTAACTGAAGTACTTGTATTGGATTGGGAGAAACAATGGAACCATAGCATCCAGCACTAGACTCTGTGTCAAGGTTAAATTTAGTTTGAATGGTTCAGTGGTACTTGATCCATGTTCTGGTTCTGACTTTTAAAACCACAAACAATTATTTTTCTTTGAAGAAGAAAAGGGGGGAAATAATTCATTTAAAAATATGTTCTCTCTGCCAAAACCAGCCTAAGCTATTTTCCTGCCTGAAGTGCAACAGCAAATGGTGCTGCCCCCACATGTCAAGGAGCATCATACCCAAAGCCAGCCAAGTTATTTTGGCACAGAAGGCAGAAAATACCACAAACACCTCTGCTGATCCCTGGCAGGAAAAGTAAATTAAATAACAGTTTTCTGTTCTCTCATGACAGCAAAATTCTTCTGCCTGAGGCAGCTGCACCATCACGCTTAAAGATAGGACCGGCTCTGCTCTTTGCTTTCACCATTTGAATCGTTTAAGGTTAAAAAACAAACAAACAAACAAACCTGGTGTTAAGATGAGGTTCAAGATCTGATCAGCAATAAATACCATAGTTCTTTTGGAATGTCAATTTAAAAGCGTCTTCAGACACACCTCATATAAATAACTCTGCTCCGGGAAAACACCAGGCTCTTGGGAGCAAGGAAAGCACACTGACTAATCACCATTGAAAAAGAATAGTATGTGCATGTCCAGTAGCTAATTATCACATAGAAGAAATCTGATCTATTTGCTTTCGGTGTCTTGAAACACACCCAAAAGAGTCTGGTTCATGTTAGTAATTCAGTAGCTTTGCCAGATCTGATCCTGCAGAATAGTGAAGTCAATAGAGGTGTTTCTGAAGCACAGAATGTTCCAACCTAATAAGCTTTTTTAAAAACTGAAATGTTTAGCTCTTGTATAATTTCACAAGACAACTTTATGCCGAAATGCTTACAGGAGCCTCAGCATTGTCTTTTCCCCCCTCCCTTTGAGGAACATAAAGCCTAGGAGATGCATTATGGGTATGGCTTTGTTTGGGATGGGTTTGTTTAGTGGTGGGGGATGGGGGAGTTGAAGCATTAAGAAGGATTATGTGCTGTAAACCTATAAGCAAAGGAACATAAGAAGCTGCCTTATACTCAATCAGAGCCATTGGTCTATCTAGACCAGTGTCATCAGGATTTCACACGGAAGTTTTTCCTAGCTGTACTTGGAGAGTCCTAGAATTCTCAGTTGGTTTCTCCTCTAAGTACTTAACTGGGCCTGATCATGACTAACTTCCAAAATCAATCAGGATAGGGTTTGTTTAAAGTATATGGTGGTAAGTTGCTTCTTTATCAATGTGTGAACTGTGAAAGAAAAATAGGAGTGTAATAAAAGCTCCCCAAATGGAATTCTAAAACAATATCAGTGCAGCCATCCCTAAGGTTGCAAGGTCAGAATTGCCCAAGGACCTGAGGTTTCCAGGCCAAATTCTGAAACTGAAAGTATGACTTCCTAGTGATGCCATCAAATATTGCATTGAAAATGAGACCAGATACCAAAGATTGCAGTAAAACAGGTCAAAACATTTATTTACAGTTATATACCATAAGTGATGGTAGAGAGGGTAGGCTTGTGCCTATTCCTGATGCCTTTCAAATTCATTATTCCATTGCCTCCAGGATCACCCTGTCCCCTGCCTTCCCCAGAGCCCCCAGAAGCCAATTTTTGAGAATGGGCACATGGGTAACCACTTTCTCAAAAACTGATAAGTAGCTATCTCATCAATTACCAACTCTTACCACCACCAAATTTAATCTACTAGTCTTCCCTCTCTTGCCTTATTACCTCTCATGGATAGGGGCCAGCCCACTGTGGCTTTCCCTTATCCATCAATAGCTTCCCACAATCACTCCTTTAGATTGTTCAGGTAAATGTCATTACCTTCCTATGAAAGATGTCCACCCTTGCCCCATACAGTTGTGACAAATCTGAGGCAATACCTGACTCTTGAATTGCTGCCCCTCCCATCTAATTCAGATTCCTAATAATGTCCTTCTTGGCATGTCTTCTTGCAGCATTGACAGCCAATGGGTGCTGGGTGCTCAACCAAACTCTCCTGGGAATCATTCTTGCCCATAGTATGTGGTTGCTAGGACATAGAGTCTTGACTGTACATGGATCTGCTGTGCTCTTGGACACTAGCTCCAGTCACTTGATATTTTGAGTTAAATCATCCTTACCCATATGTATCATCAATATGTGAGTTGTTCTCCATCAGCAATTAATTCCCCCAGGCAGTGGCTGTCACATCCCTCACTTTCTTAGACAGTGTACATACCCAATGCCAGGAATCCCCAGATTACCACTTGTTCTAAACACCTCTACTCACCTCTCTGCCCAGAAGACAATGATGTGCCCACATATCCAAATGGACAAAGAAAACCTGCAGAGGGGCAACAAAGAATTAAAGGGCAGGGGGTTGCCTGGAGGCAAAGTCCCCTAGTAGGATGTCCACCCTGTGCTTGGCTCTGGGTCTGATATGGCAGTAGCACACCCCTGGATATTTGTATTGTTTTAGACACCAAACCCCCATCCACTGCCCCAAACCTGAATGACTGTGGTGAAAATTTCTCTGTAGGCAGGTCAACTGCTGAATGTGCCCTCTTTATAATCTTAGTCAATTGTTAGCGTGTCAGTGGTGCCCCATCTGTGCGCACAAGTAATATGTCCCCTTCAATAGGATGGGCCTGTAAGAATGCCTTCAGGTTGCGGATAGGACAGACTAGAGCTCTTGGTGTCTCTTGCCAGTGAAGGTCCTCAAAGGCAAGCGCCTGCTCCAGAGGCCCCATTCTGCATGTTGGAACCAATTCACTTACCCTTGCTGCCACAAAGAATATCAACATGAAG
Organism: Ctenosaura bakeri; assembly: GCA_948474755.1. Taxonomy (NCBI): domain Eukaryota; kingdom Metazoa; phylum Chordata; class Lepidosauria; order Squamata; family Iguanidae; genus Ctenosaura; species Ctenosaura bakeri. Next base: position 339,775 of record CAOLHI010001124.1, read on the forward strand.
CCTGTGCCCAATAGTGTGGCTTCATGTTGACTGCTACAGATAGCTGAGAGTGTATGCAGTATATTCAGCAAAAGGGATGCAGAAATTGGAAGACTATGCTTCAGGACATGGGGAAATTCCCTAACCTGCCCTTCTAGTGCCTTCCTGATCCAAACATCAGCTGTTGGGTCCTCATGACCCGCTGTCTTGGAGTGAAACACCAGTGCAGCTAACCTGTTCCTTATGGTGGCTGGAGTAATGCTTGTAGCCTGAAGATGCGCTCCATATCTGAGAACATGGTTGGAGTTCACTGGCCAACTCTTTGAACTCCCCCCCCCACTTCTGAAATTGAAGAAAGTTAGTCAAGCAGTTACTGTACACCCTGCATGTGGATGAGGCCAGGGATAGAAGAATGGCCCATTAGGCCTCTGTCTCCCAAGGCTTCATAAGTCCTTTGGGATGTAAACTGTTTTGGAAGCTACTGTGTGTGAAAGAAAGATGTGGAAATCTGTGGAACTGGAATCAGGGAGGCTATCTGCTTTGGAATTCTGAATTCCTAGGACTGCTTCACAGTGAAGAAGATGCTGTGTTTTAAACATCTCTTTACTGTGAGATATGTAGCTGTCTGTGTATTCACTTACTGCACTGCTCCATGGTTACCATACCAGAATAAAACAGTTTTATTGGCAAAATCTTCTGCCCATACAGTCACTGCCACCAGTATGAGGAAGAACTCAAGGAATGCTAAAACCCTCGTGAGCTCCTTTCAGACTCTTCCAGACAAGGCTTGGCACATAATCCTGAATTATTCCTAGACCGCCCCCCTCCCGCCCATTGTCTGACTGAAACTCTAAGTCTATTTGCACCTGAAGGAAACAGTATTGTATTCCACTGAAAAGATTTTCCAGACTTGCAAATCTTCCCTAATCTGAGCTTTTATTCTGATTTTGTGATGTTGAGACGTTGTGCCTTCCATAGCCTCATACAGCCAGGTGCAGAAGGCCTGGCCTGGGACCATGACCCTACATGCAAAATTTAGAAGTTCTGTCAGCACTTGAAACTCCTTGGGTATTGCCTTCCACTTTCCTAGGAACTGCTGGACCATCCCTAAAAGGTTGCTGAGCTTCTCTGCCAGTCGGCATGAGATGCCCCTCTCTATATTCAATTCTATGCCTAGGAGAGTGAGGCAGGTACCTGGGTCCTCAGTTTTTTGGGGTGCTAAGGAAACTCCCAGGTAAGCTGTTAGCTCCTGGAATGCCCAAAGCATATGGTAACAGACATTGGTGTCCCTTCTCCCTGCAAATATGAAATCATCTGAACAATGAGTGATGGCCCCATTGCCACGTTTCACCTGTACAAGACATGTGCTAAACTTTTCAAAGGTAGAGCAAGAAATACCACAACCCATAGGCATTGCCTTATCATAATAATATCCTCCCTCAAAGCAAAAACCTAATAGGTTGAAATCATCCAGGTGCACTAGCAAGAGCCTAAACGCTGATTTAATAATCACATTTAGCTATCATGGACACTTTGTCAGTGGCATATCTAGCATAAACAGTGCCTAGGGCAAGCATGGAAATTGCTTCCCTACCTTACCCCAACCCCCACCCCACCCCTACATGCATGGCTTTTTTGCACCCCACTGGCATTGGCACCCAGGGCACATACCCTACTTGCCCCACCCTAGATACGCCTCTTCCCTTTGCCTAAAGCCCTCACCATTCTCACAGCTGGATCAAAGGAGGCGTATTTTATTGAGCAGAGTTCAGAATCAACAGCATTATTCACTGATGCTCCCTTTGGGAATGATAAGTTATAAATTAATCTGTACTTCCCTGGGGCCTTTTTTGAGACTATGTCCAATAGAAAGAGGCATAGTATGGGCAGGGCCAAAGTACAATTTGGGCCAGATATCTTGCCCTCAGCAACCTCTTTATCCAGCCTTTTTCCTGACAATATGTGCTAAGATCTTCACTGACTAGGAGTTTTTCGATATCACATACTGCCTGATTCTTATATTTGGTATCTAAAAGCCACCAACAAATCCTTCCTCCAAGTATTCAGCATCATGCTTTCCAGGGTAGATGCTGAGTCTCAAAGGCCCCTGTTTAATTGGTATTGGTTTTCTTGGCTTCCTGCTGCAACATGTGGTTGGAGCTATTTGGGCCAGAATGCCATTTTCCCTTAAAGGATGCTGAGCTAGGGTGAATTTCCACACAAGTCCCATATCTACATTTTGAAGCATTGAATTCTCAGCATACCTGCCCTCCCTTCTTCTCTGCTTGGGGAGGCCTTGCATGAAGCCCTTTCCCAAGGAACTGCTTGTCATAATGAAGTCAGGATGGTCCATTGAAGCCTCAGCAAAGTTGCTAGTCCTGATACTTATTAAGGATTCTGCAATGCACTGGCAGAGTTTCATATATTCTTCCTTTATGTATGGTCTAACTACCTAACCAACTTGTCAGGGGCATGGGCCCGACGGGCAGAGAGCTTGCAGCTGTGAGGCACAGTCCAGCTGCGAGCCCTCAGCCACATGGCCACGCCTGATTGGTCGGCCCTCAGCCACATGGCCACGCCTGATTGGTCGGTGCCTGGCTTGGAGGGCTATTTGAGGCAGGCGCCGGGCTGTGGAAGGCACGGAGCAACAACCGTTATCCTGCTGTCTGTGCCTTGTTCCTGCCCTCGCCTGAAACCTGTCCTCCTGTTCGCCTTAGTGAAGTAACCTGCCCTATGTACTTTAACAGCCTGTGTTTATTTCTGTTAAGACTGCATTAAAGCCCTGCAGCTCTAACCAGCTCCCCTGCCTCTGCCTGACCACCACCTGGCACTGACAGATTGTTGCTCCGTCACTTCAGGCAGCATGGACGGGGAGAATGCGGCCCTGCAGGCCCAGCTGGCTGCTCAGGCCCAAGAGAACCAAGGGCTGCGCGCTCAAGTGGACCAGCTTTCGCATGCTCTGCAAGTGCTGCAGTTCCAGATGGGGCAGCTACAGGCAACCCAGTCCCAGCCTGCTTCCAAGGTCCCTATGGCTGTACCGCAGCGTTTTTTGGGGGAGCCTACAGAGCTGGAGACCTTCATTGCTAACTGCCGGCTGTACATCCAAGTCCGGGTCCAAGACTTCCTGGATGAGCGCGCCCAGGTGGTGTTCATGATTAGCCTGTTGGCTGGTATGCCTGCCAAGTGGGCTACGTCCCTGCTTAGGGAGAACAGTGTAGTCTTGGACAGCATGGCTGCATTCCTGCAGGCTTTCCGGGCCGTATGGGGGGATCCCGTCTGGTCTGAGACCGCGAGCCGCCAACTTCGCCAGCTGCAGCAGGGGAGGGGCTCGGTGCGAGACTACACCACCTCCTTCTGGCTCTTGGCCCAGGACGTGGCCTACAATGACCCGGCTCTTCAGGATCAATTCAAGGCCGGCCTCTCGGCAGAAATTCTGTACGAACTGGCCCGCAGCTCCCCACCCACGACCCTTGAGCAGCTTATCCAGCAGGCCCTCCGCATTGACGGGCGCCTGGAAGCCCGCCGGCAGGCCCGCCGTGCCGGAACCTCAAGTGTGTGCACCTGGGCGCCCGATCCACGAGAGACAGAGGGTCTGCCCAGCCGGACCAGTTCCGGTGCCATCCCGGCTTCCTCGAGCCCGAAGGAGCCTATGCAGCTTGGGGGGCGCGGCCCCGACTGACCGCCGAGGAGAAGGAGTGGCGGCGGCGGGCTGGCCTGTGCCTCTACTGCGGGCTGGGGGGACACTTCACTCGCGTGTGCCCGGCCAAGACGCCAGCTACCAGCGCGGCGGGAAAAGCCAACCCCCCAGGCCTAGAAGGCCTGCGAGGCCTGGGGGAGCCCGGCAGCAGGGACACTGCAGATCCACACGAGAGGCAACGAGATCCACTCCTGGTGGCCGCCATGGTATGCCTCGGCGGGGCAGCACCGATACCCATGGGGGCCATGCTTGACTCCGGGGCGTCCAACAACTTCCTGGACCTCCAGTTTGCCCAGGATCACCGGATACTGTTGGAGCCCCTACCCAAGCCTCGCCCGGTGGAGACCATCGATGGACGATTGCTGAGGTCGGGCCCCATCACCCACCGGACGGTGGAGGTGGGTCTGGAAATCCAGGGCCATTATGAGCGGACCCGCTTCCTGGTCACGGCGGTGCCCCACTTCCCGCTGGTACTGGGCATGCCATGGCTCTCGCGCCATGACCCCCGAATCTCGTGGTCGCGGCGCGAGGTGCTCTTCGCCTCCGAGTACTGCCAGGAGCACTGCTGGCCTGAGAAGCTGCTGGCTACCCTGGAGGCCCCTGGTCCTGCAACTTCCGTCAAGCTGCCACCCAAGTACCAGGAATATGCGGACGTGTTTGACCAGAAGGAGGCCGATCGCCTACCTCCCCACCGGGTTTATGACTGCGCCATCGACTTGGTCCCAGGGGCGCCCATTCCGGCTGGTCGCATCTACGCGTTTTCGGAACCCGAGCTGGCAGCCCTAAGGGACTTCCTGGAAAAGAACCTGCGCCGGGGCTTCTTGCGGCCATCGACGTCACCAGCGGGGGCGCCGGTGCTGTTTGTCCGCAAGAAGTCGGGGGAACTCCGGCTCTGCAATGATTACCGCGCCCTTAACCGGATCACCATCCGCAACCGCTCCCCGCTCCCCTTGATTCCGGAGTTGCTGGAGCGCCTGCGGCACGCGACGGTCTTCAGCAAGCTGGACCTCCGCGGGGCCTACAACCTGATTCGGGTTCGGGCGGGAGACGAGTGAAGATGGCGTTCCAGACCCGGTATGGCCACTATGAATATACGGTTATGCCCTTCGGCCTCTGTAACGCCCCAGCCGTGTTCCAGCACTTTGTCAACGACGTCTTCCACGACTACCTGGACCGGTTCGTGATTATCTACCTTGATGACTTCCTGATTTACTCCCCAAATCAGCGGGTCCACGACGCTCACGTACGGGCGGTTTTGCAGTGGCTCCGGGAGCACCGCCTGTACGCGAAGCTCGAGAAGTGTGCCTTCGACCCCTCGGAGGTCGACTTCTTGGGCTACCGAGTGTCTCATCGGGGAGTGGAGATGGATCCAGCCAAGGTAGAGGCGATTGTGTCCTGGCAGCCGCCAGCCAGCCGCAAAGATGTCCAGCGCTTCTTAGGGTTCGCGAACTTCTATCGGAAGTTCATCCCCGAGTACACGACCCTAGCGGCCCCCATCACCAGCGTGCTCCGGGGAAAAGCACCCTTCCGGTGGACCGAGGAGGCCCAGCAGGCGTTCGAGCGGCTGAAAACCTGCTTCACGTCTGATCCTGTTCTTCAGCACCCGGACCCCAGGCGGCCGTTTGTAGTGGAGACCGACGCCTCGGATGTGGCGGTCGGGGCGGTCCTGTTGCAAGCTGGGGGTCCAGAGGGCCAACTCCGACCTTGTGCCTACTACTCGCGGCAGCTGTCTTCCCCCGAGCGGAACTATACCATCTGGGAGAAGGAACTCCTGGCAGTTAAGGCGGCCTTCGAGGCCTGGCGGCACCTGCTGGAGGGCGCCCGGCATCTGGTGCAGGTACGGACTGACCACCGCAACCTGGAGTACCTCCAGACCGCCCGCAAGCTGACTCCGCGGCAGATGCGGTGGGCCCAGTTCTTCTCGCGGTTTCATTTCCAGCTCCAGTATGTGCCGCAGGCTCGTAACCGCCGCGCCGACGCCCTGTCCCGGAAGCCAGAGTATGCCGCGACTCCGGAGCCCGAGGTGCGGTCCACTATCCTGCGCCCGGAAAACTTTGCAGCGGCGGTGGAGGTAGCCACCCTGGCGGAGCGGATCCGGGAGGCCCAGGCTTGGGAGCCGCCCCGGGGGCCCCTTCGGCTGGGGGACGCCTCCTCCCCGTGGTCCCAACGGGAGGGGCTGCTGTATCACAAGGGCCATTTGTTTGTTCCAACAGGTCCGTGCCGGGATGAGGTGTTGCGGCTCTGCCACGACAGCAAACCCGCGGGGCACTTTGGCCCGTTCAAGACCATGCACCTGGTGACCCGCGAGTTCTGGTGGCCCCGGGTACGAGGGGACATCGACCGCTACGTCCGCACATGCCCCGTGTGCTGCCGCGCCAAGGACCCGCCGGGGAAACCTCCTGGTCTCCTCCAACCTCTACCAACTCCGACGGGTCCCTGGAAGGCGGTGTCCATGGACTTTATCACCGAGCTCCCACCGTCTCGAGGACACACGGTCATACTGGTGGCGGTGGACCTTTTCCCCAAGATGGCGCACTTTGTCCCGTGCCCGTTACTGCCCACCGCCAAGGAGACGGCTCGCCTAGTGTTACACCATGTGTTCCGGCTCCACGGCCTCCCCGAAGGGATCGTGTCCGATCGGGGACCCCAATTCATGGCCCGGTTCTGGCAGTGCCTGCTGCGTCAACTGGACGTAGAGCCCCGCTTGTCTTCTGCCCACCACCCGCAGAAGGACGGCCAGACGGAACGTACCAACGCAACCCTGAAGCAGTACCTACGTTGCTACAGCTGCTACCAGCAGGACGACTGGGCGGACCTGCTACCTCTGGCGGAGTTTGCCTATAATAACATCGTCCACGCCTCCACCCAGCAGACCCCGTTCTTCGCCAACTACGGCTACCATCCACGTTGGTTCCAGGCCGTCGGGGCACCATCCGCGGTGCCCGCCGCCGACCAATGGCTCCAGGAGCTGCGGGCGTTGCAGAGCCTGCTGCAGGAGCAACTAGAGCTTGCCAAGGTGGCATACAAGCGGACCACCAACCGCCACCGCCAACCGGGCCCGCCGTTGCAGGTCGGGGAGCGGGTCTGGCTATCCACCCGCTTCCTCCCGACAGGTCGCCCCAGCCGCAAGCTGGATGCCCGGTTCATTGGGCCCTTTGAAGTCACGGCCCAGTTGAACCCCGTGGCTTATCGGCTGCAGCTTCCGCACAACCTGCGGGTTCACCCCGTGTTCCATAGGTCACTCTTGCTGCCGGCTTCGGGAGTGCGTCCCGACGCCGGACCAGGTCCACCTCCAGCGTCTGTGATTGTGGATGGCAAGGAAGAAATCGAAGTGGCTGAAATCCTCGACTCCCGCTGGCAGAGAGGGCGCTTGCAGTACCTCGTAGACTGGCGTGGCTACGGGCCGGAGGAACGGTCCTGGGAGGATGCCACCGATGTCCACACGTCCCGGCTGGTGTGGGCCTTTCACCGGCGCTTCCCTGCCAAGCCGCGGCCTCGGCGGGGTAGGGGGGGGGAGTCTGGGGAAGGGGGTGATGTCAGGGGCATGGGCCCGACGGGCAGAGAGCTTGCAGCTGTGAGGCACAGTCCAGCTGCGAACCCTCAGCCACATGGCCACGCCTGATTGGTCGGCCCTCAGCCACATGGCCACGCCTGATTGGTCGGCCCTCAGCCACATGGCCACGCCTGATTGGTCGGTGCCTGGCTTGGAGGGCTATTTGAGGCAGGCGCCGGGCTGTGGAAGGCATGGAGGAACAACCGTCGGTCAACCGTGGTCCTGCTGTCTGTGCCTTGTTCCTGCCCTCGCCTGAAACCAGTCCTCCTGTTCCCCTTAGTGAAGTAACCTGCCCTATGTACTTTAACAGCCTGTGTTTATTTCTGTTAAGACTGCATTAAAGCCCTGCAGCTCTAACCAGCTCCCCTGCCTCTGCCTGACCACCGCCTGGCACTGACACAACTGATGAAGTTGAACCCTATCTCAGGATGCTTCAATTTCTCCAGTCCATTGGGAGGGTGACCAATGCATCGTTCTTTGCAAGGACTTTGGGCACAAGTTCCTTGAGGTGGAGTGAAAAGATATCTATGTACTCACCCCTCCAAATTTTTTCCTTGGTTACAGGCAGGAAGTTCCTTCCTACACACCCACCCCAGAGTGGCATGCTATTGTACAGGTTGCACTATAAGGATAGGTTGCCACCATCCTCCTTCCTTGAGGGTAGAAAAGCAGTTGGTGCCTGCTGGCCACCAACCCCCTCCCTCACTATCTCTGCTGCTGTAGGCATGTTTCCCTGTCCCTCACTATCCATGGGTATGGGACAATCAACTGCTTCCAAGTCCCACTGGACCCCCTTTGACCATTACCCCTGTGTTTTCACCCCAAAAGGTGACTGACTCAGAGGTCCAGCCATGATACCAGTGCCTCTGTGAAACAGTGGGAAATTATTAGCTCAAAAGGGAGGCCTGCCAGAGTGGGGTAACCTTACAGGATCTTTTACACCTATGTATAATGGTACCAATTCAGGGACACCATTTGGAGATTAAAATTCTGTTTTATTGGGGAATATCTCAATCACACACAAGATCCAAGCAGTCTCACAACCATACAAGGCTAGTTGTAGGAAAGGGAGGAAAATTGGATAGTGAGAATTTAGGGAGAATTGGGTGATATTTACCTATCCGAAGCAATGTGGCTCAGACTTAAGGGTCTGAGGGCAGTACCAGAATGAGAATCTGAGCAGCAGAGTGTAAGAGCAGAGTATCTGTAACAGTTTGTCCATGTCCTATCTCCTGCCTGCTGTAGGAGGTGCCACTGTTGTTATCATTGATCTTAGTGAGTCAGCTGACTGGTCCACTTGGAGTGAAGTTGCTTCTGATGGAACTCAAGAGCTGGGCTCCACATGTGCTCCTTCATCTGGTGTTGAACTCACTGACATGTCCCTTATGATGAGTGTGTGTGCACTGAGTAGAGACATGCATGTGTGCTGTTTCTGATTTTTGTATGTGTTTGTTCACCTACAGAGCAAATCAACCCCATGCTCTTGTTATTAATCCATGTTACTGCCCCCCTCTATGCCAGACCCTGAGGGCACTTCTCGCATGTGGGAAGCAGGATGGCTGCCTCATCCTTATGAACCGAGTCCTTGGGGAGGGGTCACTTTTGACTGCTACCTGGCCTGCTCTTTAGGGTGCTGTAATTTATATCTCAACCTTTCTCTCTGCAATGCAAAGCATATTCGATTACTGTGCATGACTAGCCTGCAGCCTGTGCCTTGCATTCCCCATAATTCTCCCAGGACTGATGTCTACCCATCTGCCACATATTCAGCCCTATAGGGACACCTCACTGAAGTGTCCTGCATTCCTAGTCAAGAACTGAAGCCACTCCACCATTCGTGCCTTCTGAAGATTATGGGTATGTGGTGGCTGTTGCCAGGCTCTATTGGGTGCCATGGTCACCACCAGTCCTACTCCCTCTGGTGTTGCCATGAGTGTGGTTTCATGCACTTCCAAGTGTGTAGCATCTAGGTTAAGGGGGGCAAGGTACAAAGTACTAGGTGATGGAGGGCTGCCACACATTGCATGACAAAAGGCATGAGGAGAGTGGCACATGAGTTAGGTGTGAGAGTTGAGATGAGTACATGAGGGGCTGAGGGATGCTAGAATTGATTGGGTTGAGAGGAGAAAAGCCTAAAACCAGCACTGTTTTAGCAAAAAGCCCAGCAACACTAGAGCTTTGTGGTGGTGGTGGTGGGAGGACAGGCAGCAGAGACCAGCAGGGGTGGGGATGGGTAAAAAGATGAAACTGCCAATGGAGAGAAAAGGAAAGTGTGAAATAGAGAGGGAAGTAAGTGTAAAATTGGAGGAGAAAGTTAGAGAAGAAAAAAAAGGGGGGGGACCTGGATGGGGGCTTTGGTTGGGGTATCAGAGACAGCAGCAGAATTGGGTAAGGCTTGGGATACCAACCAGAGGGGAATGCCATGAGGATGATGGAGGTGAGCTGAGGCAGCTCACAGTGCCAAGGACTGAGGAGTCTGCCTGGCTGAGTTGCATTCAGGGGAGGTGGTAGATTTGGGCAAGGTAAAAGGGGCTGGAAGAGGGAAAGGGGTTGGGAAGGAAAGATGTGTTTGTAGAGCTCATATAGTGCCTAATGTGGGTAGAAAGCCTTGGAGAAGAGATGGGGTTGAGATTCAACCCATCTCAACTTGCCCACCACAGCCCAGCCTAGGCTCGCCCACCTGCTCAGCCAGTCAACCCCAGTCTTGTCTGCTTTATAACCAGAAGACAATATATGCAATTACCATGGTAGTTCCTGGTTTTAATTTCCTTTTCTTAGTTATTTTTACAGGAATGAGTGCTTTATGTGTGCTTGGCACTAGAGAGAAGAGACAAAATAATTTTCTGTTGATAGTTTCTTTTATTTCTATTGTAGGGATTTTGCCAGTTCTTAATAAACTAGTTAAACCAAAGAGTTCCTTACAGGTCTGGACCTTGTAACTTCCTTTGTAATAAAGAAAAATAAAAATTTAAAAAGGGAAATTAAGATTGTAGTTATTGTCTGAATAATCTGTACTTTTCACATACCAAATATGATAATTTTATGCCAAACAAATTTCACATAATTCATTTTATGCTCCTAAAGTAAAGAGTGCCAATATCAGATTTTTCATTCCCCTCCACATTTCCACCCCCACCCACCAGCACGAAAAATACCATTTTCCATTGTGGCTTCCAATTTTATGTTTCTGTCTAGGAGTAAGTTTCATTGAATGAAGTGATGCTTCGTTGTGACTTTGTAGATTTAACTTGTAATCCACTTTGCATTTTAACAAAAGCTCTTCAACCGAATGAAATGCAAGCTTTTCAGCAGAAATTTCAACATCTTATAAAGAAGTGCTAGAATAAAATAGAAACAACACTTAGCTGTATGCACAGAGCTTTTATGCATCCAGCCTCTACGCCATTATTTCTCAATTCTCTGATGTGATTCATCCGTGAGTCCACTTAAGCCTGTTTTTAAGGTGCCCAAGGTCCTCAAATATTTTTGGACATTTTTGAATTTGCATAATAAAAATGCCTCCTGTGTCCTCTAGAGCAGTACTGCTCAAAGTGATGACCCTGAGACTGCTGCCAGTCACTGAACCATTAACTGCTAATATACAACAAGTTTGCAGGAAAGGAAAAAGCAATTGATGCCAATGGGAACAACTACAGAGCCAGTCCCTTGTACACTGGGGAGAAAAGCTGCCAGTCCCCAACATCAGATAGTCTAGGAAGTACTGATCTAGATGGTGTGGGATGCAGTTTTGCCCAGGAGAGGTGTCAGGAGTCCTCCATGTTTGTTGTTTTAGGATAGCAGTAGCCTGGGGAAATAGTGATAGTAGGCTGTTAACTTTCCCAGGTGCCAACCATTCCTTCCGGCTGGAATTTCAAAGGAACCATTTGGCATGATGACGTTCGTCCTTTTACAACTATCTCAGGAGAAACTTGCTGTTTAAGTGTAAGGCGGGGGAAAGCATTCCATTCTCGAGCTTTAACGTCTGATAGACAGTATCATTCACTATGTTTCAATAAATCTTCTACTAAAGTTTATTGCTACGTTTGAGGGTGAATCTGTTCCTGACAGAAAGCTCGAGAATCCTTTTTTTTCCTAAAATGCATCAAGTAGTGGATCAGTTAATTACTGAAGAAGAACGAGGATCTGCAGAATCTGATGGAACTGCAGAGACCGAAGCGTCCATGGATACCAAGGCAAATTTACCGCTGAGCGAGGCTATGACAACCCCCACAAGCGGCCAAACCTGGGTCTGGGGAGAGAAGCCGCTTATGTCGGTAAGACAACGCAGAAGGGCTGCTAGATGGGACACATCAGCCAAAGACCTTTCCTTTCTGGCGGAAATGGCACGAATGGAAACAGAACTGGAGAGAAAAGATGAGGAGATACTCGAACTCAAGACCATGTTACGTGAGATGAGCATCCGTCCCTCGCAGACATTGAGAACACCAGCACGCGAACCACGAGCGGCTGTGCCAGCGGCAGGCACCCCTGGTCCGCCCCAGCAACCAGCAGGGCAAGCTCCAGCGCCACCGCTACTCAGAAACGTGGGAGACCTGAAAGCGTCCTTCAACGGGAAGGGTGAGAAACTCTCTTTCTTTATGACTATGGCAAATAATTTCATGGTCGATCATGGCCACCTCTTTCGGGATGATGCAGCCCGAATTAGATACCTCAGCCAGAGAATGAAAGGACTGGCAGCTGACTGGGTAGCGAACCTATATGACACCCGCGCCCCCGAAACCGAAAATCTGCAGCTCTTCATGAACCATTTGCGTGAACGGTTTGAAGACCCCCATCTACTAGAAAAAACTAAATATCAACTAAAACAAATGAAACAAGGCAGGAACGACGTGGGAACATATTCGCGTGAATTTAGAAACCTGGCCACCAAAGTGCAGTGGAATGATGAGATTCTTATCGAGTTATACAAAGATGGCCTATTTGGGAGAAAGAAGCCAAGGCTATTCATTTTGCGCTGACCACTTGGCGACATTTACTTGAAGGGGCCCGACTCCCCTTTGAAGTCTGGACTGATCATAGAAATTTGCAAGCCTTGCAGTCGGTTAAGAAACTCTCCCCTAAGCAGGCGAGATGGGCTGAATTTTTCCAGAGGTTCCGGTTTAAAATTGTTTTCAAACCTGGCCGTTCCAACCAATTGGCGGACCCTCTATCTCGCCTTCCCTGTTTTGAGGGACCTTCTGCTACGTCCCCCCCTCCAAAGCCTTATTTCCTGCCTCCTCCCTGGCTTCTCAAGTAACTACTCGCACATTAGCAAAAACAAGGCTTTCTGCCTCCTCCCTCTGTGACTCCGCTCTCCGCGATGCTATCGTCCATGCAGCGCATGCCGACTCATGGCTCCCGGCAAATAAGGACAAAATTGAGTGGGTTGACAATCTCCCTTTCTATGGCACCAAGGTCTACGTCCCCCCTGCTGCCCGTGAGCATGTACTTCATCGTCATCACGATTCCAAACCTGCTGGACATTTTGGGTTTTTGAAGACATTGCATGCGATTCGCCGCCTTTTTTGGTGGCCTGGACTAAACTCCTCCGTGCAAACTTACATTAAACAGTGTGCTACTTGCAACGTTTCTAAATCGCCCACATCTAAGCCTCAAGGGCTCCTACAACCTCTGCCTGCTCCTTGTAGCCCCTGGTCGGTTATCGCATGGGATTTTATCGTCTCCCTCCCCTCTTCACATGGCTTTCATGTTATTTGGGTTGTTACTGATCACTTTTCCAAGCAATGTCATTTTGTTCCTCTAAAGAAAGTACCCAATGCTGAACGACTTGCTGACCTATTCGTTCATCATGTATGGAAACTTCATGGACTACCTTCGGTGATCATTTCGGACAGGGATCCAATTTTCACTTCCAAGTTTTGGACCTGCCTCTTGAAAACCCTGGGAATCACTCAGAAACTCAGCAGTGCTTATCACCCCCAAACAGATGGACAATCTGAGCGTGCTAACAAATCTCTTGAACAATTTCTTAGGTGCTTTGTTTCTGAAAACCAGAACGATTGGGTTTCGCTTCTCCCGTTTGCTGAGTTTGCTGTAAACCATGCTGTTCATGCTTCTACTGGGAAAACCCCGTTTGAAATAGTTTACGGCTTTCTTCCTTCTCCTTTCCCCCCCTCACCCTCCCTTCCTCTGCTCCTCCTTCTGTTTCTGCTTGGGTCTCTAAATTTTCGGGCATTTGGCAATCCGTTTCGGATGCTATAGCGTCTGCAAAAGCTTCTCACAAACGCTTTGCCGACCGCAAACGGCAGCCTAACCCCTCTTACAAACCCGGGGATCTGGTCTTTCTTTCCTCTAAGCACATTTCGTCTACTTCTCCTTCTAAAAAACTTTCCCCTCGATTTCTCGGTCCTTTTCCTGTGAAAAGAGCTATTAACGATGTTTCTTTTGAACTGGATCTCCCTTCTTCCCTCAAGGCAATTCATCCTGTCTTTCATTCCAGTTTGCTGAAGAGAGCCCCTTCGCTGGATTCTTCGCCGACTGATGTTCCTCAACGCCCCGATTGACTTTGTTATTACTGCATGGGTTTCTTGTATTTCTGTTGTTCTGTAATATTTTACTTGTTTTGCGTATCTATATGTATATGAATTTTTTTTTAAAAAAAAAGTGGGGCAGGATGTCAGGAGTCCTCCATGTTTGTTGTTTTAGGATAGCAGTAGCCTGGGGAAATAGTGATAGTAGGCTGTTAACTTTCCCAGGTGCCAACCATTCCTTCCGGCTGGAATTTCAAAGGAACCATTTGGCATGATGACGTTCGTCCTTTTACAACTATCTCAGGAGAAACTTGCTGTTTAAGTGTAAGGCGGGGGGAAAGCATTCCATTCTCGAGCTTTAACGTCTGATAGACAGTATCATTCACTATGTTTCAATAAATCTTCTACTAAAGTTTATTGCTACGTTTGAGGGTGAATCTGTTCCTGACAAGAGGCCTTTCTACAACCAGTGAGTTTCTTAATCACTTTCTGTTTCTACAAGGAGAGTATAAGGGCCACTTTGAGGATTTAAAGTGTAAAAATTAAGGCGTGTGGTATGGTTCTTGCAAGGTCCAGTACAGACCTTGTTGTTGTTGTTGTTGTTGTGTGCCTTCATGTTGTTTCCAATTTAACGGCAAGTCTAAGGCAAACCTATCACAGGATTTTCTTGGAAAGATTTGTTCAGAGGGGGTTTGCCTTTGCTTTCCTCTAAGGCTGAGAGAGTGTGACTTACCCAAGGTCAACCAGTAGAGTTCCATGGCTGAACAGGGATTCAAACTCTGGTCTCCAGAGTCATAGTCCAACACTCAAACTACTACACCACACTGGTGTTTACCTTTAGACATTTGCTCACCTCTGCTTTATGCTAATCAGTCAAAATCAGCAGTGAAACTCGGAAAGCCTTGTCATTACTTCATCGTGTGCCAGTCCATGTGGCATTTATAAGTCGCCCTGGTACTTTGGCAGATGATCTCATTAGTCTTGCACTGCAAAAGAGTTGCACCTCGTCACCTCATATTACTGCTCTTATCTACCCAATTTTCAGCTTGATATAATTTTCTTCTGATATTATTCCAATGATGTTGTGGGGTGTGGCTGTCAGGAAATTGGAAAGACAAGGAGAACAACTTTAGCAAATGCCAAAGCCCAGAACCAGCATTTTAGGGAAATAAATATAATAGGGATCTTGACTGCCAAGGTTAGGAACAGCAGCTGAGAAAAAGGAAAAATATAAAACATTTTTGGCTGTGCCCCAGAATTTCATCCAGCTGGGGCACTGAGTAGGGAGACAGTAAGCAAGTTCCAGCCCACGCCATTCTAACACATAATTTATGTTTGTCTTGGAAAGCAATGTATCTCCAAATTTTTGTGATAATTTCCTTTTAAAAAAAAGTTTTACTCCTGCAGAGAGTGATCATTCTTGATTTGAAAAAAATTGATCAGATTTTGCTACTTTAATTGTTACCTCTGTGCCAATTTGATGTTTCAGATACACTTGCTGACCTGTTTACATTGGAGAAATTGAGACAAATATTCTCCTCATCTTTGAAAATTGAGAGTGGCAAGTGAAATGGGGAAAATGATGATCAAATGAGTAACATTCTTTTAGGGCCAAAATTCAGTGGTAGATCAAGAGAAGATGATGACAGAATACTTACTAGTAACTATGTTGAAGTTGCCCCCACTGAACAGATCTGTTTGCTGAAAATTCAGTGGAACAACATTAATTCCATTCTTTCACTTTTTGTGCATTTTTGCTCCTGTTTTTTGCTGGGCTGCCATATATATTTGATGTAACAGGGTAACCATAGAATAATATGCATTCAGCTGACGAAAATCTACAGCTTTACCACTCATTTGCCACAATTGCTAGTGGCTAAGGGCAGAAGGTGTGTCATTGCTACGGGGATGGCAAATCTACATATGGTTGCCACAGTGTGATGTGGCAGCCAAAAAAACCAGTGCATTTCTAGCCTTGGTGGCACAGTGATTAAGTGCTGGTACTGCAGCCACAACCTTGTGAATTTGATCCTACAGGACTCCAGGTTGACTCAGGCCTTTTCCGCATTTTATTTTTGAAATGGGCTGGTGCATCCTCCCACAAGGACATTCACATTTGGGAGCGAGCTGGGTTCGGACTACTTACTGTTTGTCCGGACTTCAGTCCGCTCCGGAACGCCCAGAACTGCTGGTCGCCCGTGCTATTGAAAGACTGATTAAAAGAGGACTTTCAATATTGCGGTGCACTCCAGCCCGTCGCTCTGTAAAGTATAGATCTACAGGCACGCTCCGGTGTGGAGTCTGCAGATCTTCTGGGGGTGGGCTTCCGGCTGGAGAGCTTCTCCGATTGGTGGAGAGCCTTTGCCAACCAGAAGCCTCCATTTTCGTCGCCAGAGAGTGTGTAAAGCAGGCACACACAGCTCTGGACTGTCGTGGATCATCAGGAAAAGCGTGCCAGTCCAGTAAGTAATGGACTGCCCCATTTCCCCTCCAAAGTGCGGAAAAGCCCTCAGCCTTCCATAGGTTGGTAAAATGAGTACCCAGCTTGTTGGGGGCAATTAGCTAAACACATTGTAAACCTCTTAGGGAGTGCTTCCCACTGATAAGTGGTATAGAAATGTAACTGCTAACTGCTAACTAATTGCCTTTCTCAACAGAAATATGGTGTCCAGATGAAGGGAAGTCATTGCACTACTCTATTCTGCACCTAGAATACTGTGCCCAGTTCTGGGCACCACAATTCAAGGAGGATATTGGCAAAATGGAACATCTCCATTGGAAGGTGACCAAGATGGTAAAGAGTCTAAAAACTAAGCCCTGTGAGAAGTGGCCTATGGAGCTGGGTAATTGTTAGCTAGAGAGCCAGTGTAGTATAGTGGTTTGAGCACTGGACTACAACTCTGGAGACCAGACCCTTTTTGCACACAACCTCCAACCTGCAATGGCCACAGGATCACCACAGGATAGTGCCATGATGTTGTTCTGCATGATGTTGTCGCAATCCTGTTGCGATCCTGTGGCAACCTGTCACAATCATGGATTAAATCATTGTTGGGTTTCTCCTGACAATGACACACAATTGTGGAGTCCTCCCACCTCCCTCCCACACTTACCTGTTGTGCAGAATGGCAGGAAGTGCAATGGCTGTGCTTCCTCCCCCAGTGCAGCCTGGGAAACTGCCGGCCTGCACTGCAAAAGGGAGGAGCACAGCCATCACACTTCCTCTTGTCCAGCAGGCAGCTGCTGCAGAAGGGAGCGCAGCAGAAGGGATTCCGTCCCTGAAGAGGCTTTCCCTGGATCCCTGCGTGATGGCTTCAGAACTAGATAAGTTCTTTGGAGGCTTTAAACAGAGATTGGATGGCTATTTTTCAGAAATGCTTTAGAAGTGTATGCATGCGTGGCTGGGAGATGGACTAAATGGCCTTTGCAATCCTTCCCAGCTCTATGACTCTATAGTTTTACAGCCACAAGTCCTGAAGCCACTCCAGGTTGCATGGGAGTTCTTCCAGTGCTAAACCTCTTGCAGGTGAATGGCTCCTATGCAACCAAGAACAGAGGTGGAAGGTGAGTCAATAAAAGAGGGAGTGGATTTGCTGTTGCCTTGGGGACACTCCACTGGCCATCCCAATCGTGATGGCAGCTACTGGTTCTGTTATACCAAAAAGTTATCACTTTGCATTTCCTCTTAGGCTGACCAGGTTCCTGCCTTGACAATTGACAGCCTGGTCATTTCCAGACTTGACAACCACCCTTTACTTTACAGGTAGCTGCTCCTCAGGACAACCTAGCAGAGTTAGCTGTGCAAAATGCTGTTGAATGCAAAATGCTCCTCTCCTATCAAGGAAGAGGGAATAATTGGACTCTAGACTAGAGCCTAATCCCGTGTGTTGGGTTGCATCACTTTATTGCTGAGGATCCATATAGCTTTGAGCAATAAAGGGCAAGGGACAGGTTAGCTTCCACTGGTGGAGCTTTGAGTGATTTATAGTAGATTGGACAGGGTTACACATCCCAGTTGTTTAAAAATAGCAACAACCTATTCCATCACCACATCCCTGAAACAGATCTTACTGCTAAAATTAAAAACTCATAATGACCAAGAGTTGATTTTTTGTGTGGAAAGACTATGATCCCAGTTCAGTGCTGGTATTCAAACAGATTCTTCAACTGCAAATTTTCTAGCTCTAACCATATCCCTTTTGCACCAGGCTCCAGTTGATGGATCTTAGAATTGTAATAAAAATGAAGTGGATCCCACAACCACCACGTCTCCACTTTCCTCAGATTAAAGAAGAGATAAGGACCTTCCAACCTGCAGCTGTATTCACAGCATGGACACTCATCATTTATCTCCAATTAGTGATCAGATATAAGAAGCTGTTTAAACCACAGCTCTGGAGAAACTGAGTATAGGCATCCTAAAGTTGCTGCTGTTAATACATGTGAGATTGGATTTAAGAATCAGAAAGGTGTCGCAATGCAACTGAGCTCCAGTTTGCAACCTAAGAGAATTCTGTATCTAACTGAGTTCCTGTTTGCAGCTTAGGAACCTGTGACATGTAACTGATCTCTCTTTTAGAGCCTAGGAAGCCATTGCACTGGAGCTTTACTTTTGGATAAGCATGCATAACACTGAGCTGAGCTTTGTACGGTTGGTGGGGAAATATCTACATTGGTAAGAAGAACTGCATCTGTTCCACCCACAATAATTAATCCCAGCCATTGCTTGTGGTGGAAGTTCACTAGTCCAATTTGCCATTCTCAGAACAGTAATGTTTACTTGGCTGACATATTCTTATTTCGCCACTGAAAGCAATTAGGAAAGAAAGTGGCTAGTTTTTGTCAAATTCCTTTACATAGGACTTTTCTGCACTTTAGGGGGGAAATGGGGCAGTCCGTTATTCACCAGGCAGTCACGCTCCCCCCAACGATCCACGACGGTCCGGAGCAGTGTGCGCCCGCGCTACACACTTTCCGGCGACGAAAATGGAGGCTTCCGGTTGGTGGAGGCTCTCCACCAACCGGAGAAGCTCGCCAGCCGGAAGCCTGCCCCCGGAAGATCTGCAGACTTGCACTGGTGCGAGCCTGTAGACCTATACTTTATAGAGCGACGGACTGGGGCGCGCCGTGCTATTGAAAGTCCTCTTTTAATTGGTCTTTCAATAGCACGGGTGACCACCAGTTCTGGACGTTCTGGAGCGGGCTGAAGTCCGGACAAATGGTAAGTAGTCCAAACTCAGTTCACCCCCAAATGCGAACGTCCTCGCGGGAGGACACACCGCCCCATTTTAAAAACCAAGTGTGGAAAAGTCCATAGTTATCCCTATTTGTTTGTCAGAAGAAAATACTTCAGTTTGGGAGAAGATGTTATTTCATATCTAGGAGGTCAGACTCCAGATTATTTTGCAAAATTTCATCCATAGCAGGTATGTTGGGACAGAGATTTAAAGGTACAGCCTAGAATCATTTTGGAAGTGTATACTGATTATAAGCACGCTGTGCGACTTACCACATGGCGCCATTTGCAGGGTGGAGGAGGGGTGCGAAGGAATGGCAGCCCTTCTGGCCTCCTGCAGGCCAGTGGAATGGGCCATTTCTGGGGAGGACTTGTGGGGAGTGCCCAGATGCCTGGGAGGTGGTGGTCAATTGGAACGTGCCTCCCGCACTCTGTTTGACTGCCGTGGCTGGCTGGGTGGCTGTAGGGGATAGCTTTCCCTGCGGTGACGTGGGCGGTCAGCAGTGTGCATCTGGGCTGCTTGCTGGGCCCCTCAATCATCAGCAGCTCCAGAGCAGCGGTGGCGGACGAGCGGTGGTGATTGAGGAGTGCAGTGGGACGGCAAGGCCTGCCAGCGGGGCTTGGAGGTGGCAAAGCGCTGGTCAGTGGGTTGGTTCCTTCGGCCTAGGGAGCTCAGGCTGCCTGTTGGCAGTGGTGGCGGCGGCCACTCAGCCGTTCTGGGTGTAGTGGGGGAGTGGCAGTGGTGGTCCCAGCCTAGTCTTGGGCCCTTGGGTAGCTAAAGAGGGGAGTTCAGGATGGGTCATCTCCTTTGGGTGGTCTGTGGGTCCAGGCCACGGGGCAGCTTGGCATGCTGTGGTTGAGGTTGGCTTTTGGCCCTGCCTTGCATTTTGCACCTGCCTCTCCTCCAGTGGCTTAGTACTCCCGCTCCCTGTGCCTCTGCCCCCTTTCTTCCATTGCTGCTGTCTTTGCCTTGTTCCTGTACCCTTACAGTCTCTGCAACTCTAGGGAGCATACCTCACTAGCATCTACCTTCTGTGCAGGAGCCTCTGCCTCACACTTGGAGCCAGGTGGGGCGGCAGAGGAAATCATGGGCCAGCCTGGCCCCGGCTGCCAGGCAGGCTCCCCCTGCAGGGTTGGCTGGGCGCTTTTCTGATTCTACAAAGGACTCTGCCCCATCCAGCAAGGCAGTCTTGGCTGGTCTCACTCAGACCATTGAGCTGTTGGCTGAGAAAGTGGAGCGCCTGGAGATGCGATCTGCACCTGCTCCCCTGCTCCATGAGGACGGGGGTAAGGCTGCCATACCTTCTGAGTGACCCCAGCCACAGCAGGGACATTGGCAGTGGGCATCATCTTTGTCACCCTCTAGCACGTCTTCCTCATCAGATTCCAGTTCTGAATCCTCCATCTGGGAGAGGCGCAGCAGGAATAGGAACTATGGGTAAGAACAAACAGTGCAGAACGAGGAGCAGCAGGGATTCAGGCAACGGTGGAGCTTCGGGTGAATCCTTAGCAGGCGGACTGAGAGCCCCGGAGTACTGGAAGGCTGCAGCTTATGTGCCAGGGCATCCAGCCTGGGCCATCCGCAGGCACTTGGGTGAGAATCAGGATGGGCCCAGGGTCATGTAGGACAAAGCACCAGGGAGTAAAAAGGGGGGCCCACTTGCCACCTTCAGGGATCATGAGGATCCCCCAGGAATTCATTTAGACAAGAAGACTAGAGAGTGTATTCTGGATGGCTATTATGTGGATGTTTTTTCTCTCCTCAAGCCTGAGGGAGAGGAAGGGTGTGTACCCAGATCCAGGGGGGAAAAAACAGAGAAAGGAGGAGAAAGCCAAGTTGTTGAATGCTCATTCAGCAACTGGCTGGTGGGGTGCAATGTTTTTATGGGGGTAGTCTCAGCGGCCTACCCCGACAGAGGCTGGCATCTATCCAATCATCTGGAAAATGTGCTCCAGGCTAGGTCTCTTGTGAGGGAGACAGCCACCATTGAATATAACTTTGCTTTCCGCAACTGAACCTTGCAGAGCAATTCTGCTTGTTGGGATCTGATCAATGACAAACTCTGGCTTGTGATAGTTGGTCCCCATATCAGGGGCAGGATGGAAGGAAATAAGCTTTTTCATGGGCTGGGGAAGAAAGATTCGAGGCAGTTGGTTTGCTGGGAGTTCAACCAGAGCAAGTGTCAACGGGCTCAGTGCAAGTTTGAACACAGCTCCAAGGGTTGCCTGGGTTCCCACCCCTGGGTGTCCTGCTCTCGCCACAGGGGAAGCCAGTTCTCCCACTCAGGCTGCAGTGGTGGCGCTCAACCCAGCTGTAAGGATGGTTCCCTGTTTGCCTCCCCCACCTGCAAAGTGGGGATTGCCCGGCATTAGTTTCGCTCCCTCCCATTCCCCGGTCCACCTGCCTGCACTTCGCCCCCCCCTTGGCTCTTTACCAGGACCAGAGGGCAGCCCGTTTCATTGAGCTTGGGTTCACAGTCGGCTTCTGCATCCTGGCCATGGGGCCTTGGGTGGCCTTCAAGGCTGGCAACCTGAAGTCTGCCTGGGATCTTCCACAGGTGGTTGCCAGTAAAATTGCCAAGAGGTGCAGGCAGGTAGGGTGGTGGGCCCCTTCTCTTCTCCACCTATGCCCAGTCTCAGGATGTGTCCTCTCGACATGGTCTCCAAGAAGACCCCTGGGGAATCCAGGCTTATCCATAAACTGTCCTTCCCGAGAGATTCATCTGTCAATGATGACATTCCCCGCAATCTTTGTTTTGTTTGTTATTCCTCTTTTGACCAGGCTGTCTGCCTGGTGCAGTCGTGTGGCCAGGGGGCACTTATGGTCAAGTGCAACATTCAGTCTGCTTTCAGGCTACTTCCAGTTCATCCAAAAGATTACTGTTTGCTGAGGTTCAAATTTGGTGGGTTTTGGTATTACAACAGGGCCGTGTGTATTGGATGCACCGTTAGTTGTGCTGCCTTTGAAACCTTCAGCACCCTCTTGGAATGGGTGGTCAAGCGCTGGGCAGGATCCTCCCTGGTCACCCATTATGTAGACAACTTTCTTTTCATGGGGAAAGTCTGGGGATTGTGCTAAATTGTTGTTGGTATTCCAAGAATTGACAGATGAGCTCGGGGTTTCTTTGGCACAGGAAAAGATAGAGGGCCCTTCCATGTCGCTTTCCTATTTGGAGATCCAGCTTGACTCAGTCCTTGGAGAGTCCCGCCTGCCAGCTGAAAAACTTGCGGGCATTAAGGAGCTAATCGCTTTGTTCTTGGGGCGGAGCAAGGCCTCCTTGAAGGAAGTTCAGACTTTGTTGGGGCACCTCAACTTTGCTTGCAGGGTTGTTTCCCCCAGGAGAGCTTTCTGTGCCAGGTTAGCGAGAATCATGTCAGGTGTGAAGGCCCCGCATCATCGCATCTGCATCACCAACGGTGCTAAGGAGGATCTTAAGGTTTGGCTTTCCTTTTTGATAACTTCAACGGGGTGTCAGTTTGGCAGGATAGATTCAAGCCTGGTCAGACACTGCAGATTCAGTCTAATGCAGCTGGGTCAGTGAGTTGCGGAGTCTTCTTCCAAGGGTGCTGGTGCGCTAGGCAATGGCCTCAGGCATGGCTGGCAGGAGATGTGGTCAGAGACCTCACCATTTTGGAATTTTTTCCGATCCTGGTGGCTGTTTCCATTTGGACAGAGGAGCTCAGCTTTTGGTGTGACAATCAGGCAGTGGTGGCTGTTAGGAATCGCCAGTTGTCAAAATCTAACAGAGTTATGAGACTGGTTAGGAGGTTCGTTGTTGTCTGCTTGTCTCTAACATATCCTTCTTGGCTCCCAGGACTGGATAATGCAATTGCAAACTCTTTATCTCACTTCCAGGAAGAGAGATTTCGATCCTTGGCCCCAGAGGCAGACCCTGTGCCAGCGGCATTCCCAGAGGAGCTCTGAGACCTTGAGAACGATGAGTAATGGAGGGGTTGTCCCAGTCCATTGTGCCTAGCACCTTCCAGGCCTACCGTAGGGCATTCTGCAGGTTCCAAGACTTTCGTCGGCTCCAAGGGTATTGTCTTGTGGGCAAGATCCCCGAGCGGCACTTCATTTCATGGCTTACTTGTGAGACCTTGTACTATCTCCCTGTTCACTGCCTGCTCATCTGGCCGGCATCTCTTTTTTCTGTAAGGCTGCAGGGTGGGATGACTCCTGTGCATCTTTTCGGGTCAGAAAGGTGCTGGCTGGCTGAGGGCGACTCGCCCCTGTTCCAAGGACGCCAGGCAGCCTATTTAAGAGACTTGGTCTGGACTCTGCCCAAAGTATGCTGCTCCCGTTTTGAAGTGGCCTTGTTTGGAGCTGCTTTCACTATTGCATTCTTTGGGGTGTTCAGGGTGGACGAGCTTGTGTGCAGCTCTAAGAGGGATGTGTCCAACAGGGCATTCTTGGTTGGGGATGCTGCCTTCCATGGGTCTTCTCTTGCCTTGCAGCTAAGGCGTTCAAAAAATGACCAGCGGGGGCGGGGGACCACAGTATGGCTCCATGCATTGTGCGGGAGCGGCCCTTGCCCAGTCAAGGCCTTGAGTAGGTACCTGCGGATGAGACGAAAGGGGCCAGGCCCCCTGTTCATCCACCAAGACCACACTGATTTTTCTAGGTTCCAGTTTCTGGCCATCCTGTGGGTGGCCCTGACCTGCCTCAGGCTACCCCTTGCGCAGTTTGAAAGTTGCTCTTTTAGGATCAGGGCTGCTACAGCAGCTTTGGAATTGGGTCTGTCTGACAAGGACATAATGAAGGTGGGGAGATGGAGTTCCAGGGCCTTTATGGGTTACATCAGGCCTGAACTAAAACTGTGAGCTTACCATGCGTGGTCTTCATGCTTCCGGCCAGTGGGGGCTTAGGGGGGGGTGTTCCTGGCCCGACAGGATTCTTTATTGGCTGCAGCTGCGGGGGTTGGTTATAGGTGGTCCCTCGGGGCAGGCCTGCCTTGTGGGCAGTCACATGATCTTGCATCCAGGTTGGTTGGGGCCAATGGCAGTTTTTGCCCTCCTATAGGCTTGTGAGGATGGTGGCTGTTCCTGCCTTCCCTAGCATCACAACAGCAGCTAGACATTGACAGGCACAGCTCCATCCTTGGCTACTTGTTGGTTGCTGGGGTGCCTCCCAGTGACAACTGCTGCTATTGCAGAGTCATAGAAGAAAGAGTAGCCATTTCCAGTATAAAGTACACTGGTGAAGCTGTGTGGTTCTCCAGTGTCTAATAGAATTTTGGCTACTGTGTATTAGCCAAAGATTGTGAGCATCTTCCCCCCCCCAAAAAAAGTTACTTTTGGAGGACTGCAACTCCTCAATCCCCCAGCCAGCCAGGTCACGGGGCATGCTGTTTGGCAGGATTCTGGGTTTTATAGTTCAAAAAAGTAACTTTTTAATTTCTGGTTTTGCTACCTGGTGGTAGTGGGTGAACACGATGGACGATAATCGATGAGCATTCACGACAGTAAGTGTGCCAGGAGAGATGATCAGCTAATTCTGAAAAACACTTTGAAACTTCACATCCACCAGAAAGAAGAAGAGATTGAAATGGTTTTGCACAATCTGAGGCTCCTTTTGAGCAAGAATTTTCAGCATGCATCTGCCCTGTTTCAATCACAAAATTTTATAGAACACTTGTTATCATGTTCACTCTGTAATCCTCTATATTATCAATCACTTCTTTCATATTTTTTCTAGCCCCCAAAATCTGCTGGGGAAGGAAGAAATAACTTTCGACTGGTAGTGCTAGAAACTCTCCATCCAGAAGCACCCAGAGAAAACTGCTTTCAGTGCATGAGCTGATGTTACGAAGCAAGTGCAGGACTGCACAGGAGAGAGTTGGCTTTGGATTCTGAATGGCAGAAGCGAGCTTGGGTTGTGATTCACGCTGCCTATCTGTGCACTTGCTTCTGGGCTGCCTAAAGCCTGCTCAGTCCACAAAATAGTAAATAAATAAAGCAGAGTTATTTCCTCCTAAGGAAAATTATTTTGCTGGCAATGCCCGAACATTTCAATTGATCAGGGAAATGTGATAAGAAAACAACCTCTTCCACAATTCTTGTAAGGTGTAACAGTTATTGGCTGCTTATGGTTATTTGCTAGATTACACTCTTCTCTTTATGCTAAATACTGGTGGCACTCCTTAGTCTAGGAAATAACAGGGCTAGTAATTATTTAAGGGCAAGCTAAATATTACTTTAATTGTATGATTAATTGGGAGGTTTTATATTGAGCTCCCCAGGCAGCAATGGGAGCTTTATTTCTGTTACTAACTGCTATAAAGTAGAAGATATTTTGTTGGGTCGCAACTGGGGGGCAGGGTAAAATCTCCCCATCTTGAGAGCTGTAGCCCTGAAAGAACTCTTATTGTTAATGTGGAAGAAGGCAGGCATGGAGAGCCTCCATGCTCTAGGAGCTTGAATGTTGAACTAGGACTCTGGGACACCAGGGTTTGTATCCCATGTTGGCTGTGGAAACCCATTGGGAAATCTTGGGTATGTCATACTCTCTCAGCCTCAGGGGATCACAGTGGAAAACCCCGTTTGAACAAATCTTGCAAAGAAAATCTCATAACAGCTTCTCTTTATGGGTTCCATATATCAGACATGACTGGAAGGCACACAACAAAAACAACAAACCAGGCATAGTTGCTAATCATACAACGAGAGCACAGGGTCTTAACCTGGGGTCCACAGACTGCTAAGGTATCTGTGGATTTCAGGGGGATCTGTAGACATGGATAGGAAAACAAATGTGCACATTTATTTTCACCTTGAATCCCTTGTAATCCTGTGTGATAATGGGGCTTCCCATTATCTAGACTTAGCTAAAGGGGGACACTTCCCTCTTCAGGTAAACCAAGGGTTAATAAGGTGTTGGGACTTTCCTGGAACTTCTGTCGCTGAACAGGAACCAGCTGTTCCACCTGGAGT
The DNA here is from genome assembly GCA_948474755.1 of Ctenosaura bakeri. Taxonomy (NCBI): domain Eukaryota; kingdom Metazoa; phylum Chordata; class Lepidosauria; order Squamata; family Iguanidae; genus Ctenosaura; species Ctenosaura bakeri. The sequence continues at coordinate 365,661 of CAOLHI010001124.1, forward strand.
GGTAGACTCGCCTCAGATTCTCGTTGCATTGCAGCTTCTCCAGGTTCTGTTCCCTTGGCTGGAGTGTCCTCTGGAGTTTCCGCTGCTGTTGAATCCCTTGCTGGCTTTGGAGTCAGCATTGTTGGATTCTCCTCCTCTGCACCAACCTTTTGCATCTCAGGCAAGTTGTCCAGCACCTGACTCTGCTCGGTGCCCACTTGAGACTCTCCCGCCCCCCTGGGCAGCGCTGAGTCAAGTGTGACAGGGACCAGCATGAGACCAGGCTGACTATCCTCTTGGCATGGAGAAGCTGCAATGCAACGAGAATCCTTTAGCTAAGTCTAGATAATGGGAAGCCCCATTATCACATCCTGCTTATTTTATTTTATATATTTAAAAATATTGTTCTGAGAAAATGTCCCTGGGCTTCACTGGACTGCCAGATTGGTTCATGGTACACAAATGTTGACAATCCCTGAATGAGACCAGTAAGCAATTTGACAGAGTACAAGTCTCCATCATCTGGAGGGTGATGGAGTCCTTCTTTGCCACTTCCTCTTTGGGTGCACAACAGCAGCTGGTGGGAGGCACAACATTCTACCTGATCTTTTTCATGTTGGAGAGAAGACGTGGTCACCAGGTACTTTCTGAGAGCCAAGCATTATGTGAGACAAATCCCAAGTGATCCTACCTGTGCTCTGCCTCTCCTGCTTTTCTGTCTTAGGCAAAAGCTTTACTCTGCTTCGTGGGAGAATCAGCCCTGACAATTCTTACAAGCCTAGCCACATGGATCTTATCACTATGCATCCTGAAGTATCTGTTTTTTTACTCTTCTCTTCAAGCATCATCACAAGTACAATTGGGACAGTTAACATTGCAGTATAGATTTTTTTCCAGCAATAGTAGCCAGTAATGAATTTACTCAGTAATGAATTCTCTGAGGTTTGGAAAATTCACCTTCTTATTAGTATCTAATTGTCTGCAAATGGATTTAAGGCCAGTGTCCATTTTCCCCCTTTTGTATTGGCTGCCATAACTGGCAGGGTTCATATTTTTGTTTCTTTTTATTGGTCTTGGGAATTGAAAGTGGGGAAAGAAGTTGGAAAACTTCAGGAACCAAGTGGAAAAAAAACTCCCTGCAGTCTGAGGGCCTAACTAGACATGATGTTTGTCACGTTCTTTGCCCTTGCAGAACAACATGTGAGCCAAAGGAGCTCAAATTTTTGCCCCTGCCCTGCCTATTTGTAATGGAAGGAGACCTCCAATCTGGATCATGGTGAATAATATACTGGAAAAAAGTTCAACTGACAAGCCAAAGGTGCTGCTGGTCAGTAAAAAAACTAGGATTGATGCCACACTGTTCTGCAAGAGATTGCACTCTCCCTAAAAGATCAGATCAGTTAGTAACAGAAATAAAGCTCCCATTGCTGCCTGGGGAGCTCAATATCTTGGAATATCCCTGACCTTTTCTATGACTCTGAATTTGAAAGTGTAAGTGGTGCCTAGAAGTTTATTTGCCTAGCATCCCTTGAGTCAATTTGACTTGGCAACAGTCATTGATACATTAAATACATTGGGTCTTGACTACTGCAATTCATTTTATGTAGGGTTGAATTTGAAGAGTGTGTGGGAGCTTCAATTTGTGCCACTTGTGACAACTACGCTGCTAATTGCTGCATGGCACATCCTCTGACTATCCAGAGATTGCAGGAACAGTCCTAATTACACATCTGTCACTTAACTTTTTTAGCTCTATTTAAAATGTTCCAGTTTCTTTATCCTCCTCCCATGTTCTTTCTTTGTATTCAGTTTATCTCAGTTGCTACAAACTGAGTTCAGTGTACAAAAGTAGTTTGCACTCCAGTAACTTAGCTAGGGAAAAGAGACAGAATCTTGCCCTTGCCAGTAGTCAGTCAAAAGCAAACTGCTAGAGCCTTCCTTAGCTTGTATGTTCTTTTTCCTTCTTGACCAAATTCTGATGTTGCTTGGTCACATGTATCCCTGTTTCCATCTTGAAATGTAGAAGTAACGCCTGCATTTTATCCCTCCCATTGCTGTACCCTGGCAAGCCGGGAGCTAAAGATGTTTACCGTGAGGAAAAGCAAGAAACAATTCCGCTCATGGCTATAGTAGAAGCGGCTCTGATCTAGCAATGATGCATTAATCATTTTACAACAGAACAGAGTTCTGGGTGCATGTGGATGAGTGGGAAAGACCAAACAGCAGAAAAGAAGCTTTGCTGAGAATAGATCTATCCCATACAAGTCAAAGGAACTTGTGAAATTGCCTAGACTGATTCAAATACTTCTGTTTTAGATAATTTCATGACAAAGAAAAAATTTTGAAAGTAGGAAGGAGAAAGATGCACTAATTTTTTTTTAAAAAAAATCCTTATTAAAAATAAATAAACATTTTAAAATTGTGAGACTTCACTATCTGACAGCTGAGGACCCCACCATGTTTTACTGTCTGTTTAAAAGGCTACATGATCAGTAATGAATATTGTACATGCCATTTGTACAATATTGTACAAGTTCAAAGGCTTTTTAGAAAGAAAAGAAAGCAAATTGTTAAACTGTTCCTTGGCATAGCATGGTCAGAGTAAGTTGGTATACAAACTTACCTGATTTCCAAAGTGTCTCCTATCCATATGGACTAGAGACCCTTTCACGCTACACGATTATCTCCTTTTGGTTCCACTTTAATGGCCATGGCTGCATTCTATGGAATCCTAGGATTGGCTGTTTCAAGAAGTTCTCTCTAGAATTTCTGTTGTGCAGTGGCTTTTAACTTGTGGTCCATAGACCAGTCAGGGTGTGCAGCATCTTCACAGGAGGTCTGGAAAGCCTTGAAGAAATGTTATAAGCTTTAACATCAAGAAAGCAAGCAAGCAAGCAAGCAAGCAAGCAAGCAAGCAAGCAAGCAAGCAGTATGTGGAATCATTCCACTAAAAATATTATAACTGAAGTGTGTGCATTTACTTATTTCTCTTTTCCCTCTAAATCTGAAGACCCTTGATAAGCAACTTTAAATAAATATTTTATACATTTTAGGATTTTAAATCTTGCATTAAGCCTTGGTGATCCATGGCAACTAAAGATATTTATATGAGGGCCATGATAACGGAAAAGTTAAGAACCGCTGCTTCAGTGCCTCCCCAAACTACAAATCCCAACATTCCATAGGACGAAAACATGATAGTTAAAGTGGAATCATAGTGCTATAATTGTGAAGTGTGAAAAGGGCCCAGTCCTAGATTTGTTAGTTTCAACCTGGTGGCTTCATGTTATGTGTTATAAAAATGTAAGTGTTGTCAACTGTTTTAACTTGTTAAATTGTTTGTTATACTTGTAAGTATGTTTACATTATCTTCTACTGTTTGAGCTAGTTTAAATTTTTTTTATTGGTAAGTCTGCCTGAGAACCTGTGAGACAGGGCAAGATATAAATATCGTAATAAATCCATGAAATAAATATCCTCATCCAAAGACAATTTCTTTTATTGGAACATTATCATTCAGGGAGAGGATTTCAGCTTTTCTCTGATGAAGCTTGAAATTCTAATGAAAAAAAATAAAATAAGCAAGACCAAGACTGACCTAATTCCACCTTAGGATAGCTGTAATGCCTCTGTGTGCTGTGGGTTTCAATAGCTTTGCGCCACTGACTCAAAAGTCTAAAAAAAAAGTTCTTGTTTGTAAAATGTCTATTTTGTAAATAAGTATTTATTCATCTAAAACATTTTAACCTGCCATAACCCAGAAGATCTTCCGCCTCAGTTATTATGAATAGACAACATAATCCTTGCTTTCAGACTTAGGAGAAGAGCCTTAATTGGGAGACATATACCTATCAAGCAACTATGTTTCCACAGCTCCCACCATGGGTATTTCTGTGTTGTCAGTGTTGTCAAAATCCATAGGCCAGTCAACTGGCTTATCCTTTCAAACCCACATTAATTTGGGCAATTTGGGCAAACTTAGTGACCTTAGCAATCCAATCTTCCGTCGTCAGCGCTCCAATCTGTTTCCAAGTTTGAGCAAACAATTTTCTTGCTGCTGTTGTCACATATCAAAGAAGTGATCCATATTTACTGCCCAGTTCTTTATGCATAATGCCCAACAAAAACATTTCTGGTGAACATAGCCTATTTTTCTGTAGCTGGATTCTCTGTGGCAGGCATCGCCAGAAACCTCTGGGGGACCTTTGCAAAATCTCTGCAAGTGGCGTTCTTGCATTATGTTGCGCTACAGGAAAATAGGTGGACACTTCCCTGCTTATTCCCCAGCTCTCTGTCAACATAGAATGGTCATGTTGGGAAGACCATGCTGTTTACAAGTGGAATTTGGGGGAAGATTTTTGTCATGGTTGTTATAGTGGGGCTGGAACAGAATTCCAGTCTCCACAATGAGTCAAAAGTGAGTTGCAGTGTCACAGGTCCAAACCATATAATCATAAATCACTAACAGGATGCCAGCCTAAATATCCAAAACAAGTGTGGGGATCTTTGGTTTTCCAGATGTTTTAGCTTTTATCTGTCTGAGTCCCTTATTATTGGCACAGTGGGCCAGGGAGGAGGGGAAATGTGGGCCAAATCATTTGAAAGGTGAAAGAGTCTACACTGCTGATTTAAAAGATACAGCACAAAAGGGGGAAAGGCTATGAAGGTGGGGAGAACATACACAGGCATCTGTTCTTAAACTTGCAATTCTTGTCATGACCAGCTGTGATGGAAATGGGTTTCAGACAGAGCTTAGAAAAAGTCTGGAAAACATTTTTAGAGTACAACTTCCATAATCCCCAGCTACCATGGCTAGTGGAAATTTTTTCAAAAGTAAGAAAAAGGAAAAAAAAGTAATTTCACCAAACTCTGGTTTAGATGGCCTGATGGAACGGCTATTTCTGGACATCACAATTCACATGTTATCCCCATAATACGGAATTCAATTTCTGATCAGAATCATTTGCTCCAGCATGCTATTAGTGTTTCTAACAAATTAATACTGTGAGGTCGAGAAGTTCATTCATCAGTTATCATGCAACCATTAGATGATCTTATTGATTTGGTTACACATGAATACATATTTTATAGACAACAGCTGGTATTCAGTACTAAAGTTACAGTTTTTTCACCTAGAGTTACAGATCTGTAACTGTTCATTATACAGTAAACAGTAATGTAGGGATGTGGGGGTGGGGGAGTAGTTCACCCCAGGCGGCAATGTTTTTGGAGTGTTCCGGCCCATAGCCACACCCCACATGCCCTGACCATGCCCGCACACACCACAGCCACACCCCCAGGCATAGTGGCCAGACCCCTATACTGTAGCCCCTCCCCCCGTGCCCCTCTGCATACTCTAAGCTCCACCACTGACAGTAAGGCTAAATAGTCTTACTATTAACCTATGTAAGTGACACTCCAGTCCACCCTAAGAGCCAATTACTGGATCAGATGAAGGATGTCTGTTCAGCAGAAAGGGCACAAAGAGGGTAATGCTTCAATTCCCCTCCCACCAGTGAGTGAGGCTGTGATAAACATGATGATCAGAAGCAGGACCTTTGTTGCAATTCCTTGTTGCAGCCTTCCTTGTTAGTGAGAAATGGATGAAAATATTGTCTTCCATGTGCCCTGATCAGAAATGCAGCAGCTGCCTCTTAAGATGGATGTGGGGATCAAGCCAAGAGATGTTACCTGGTTGTATCTCCTTATCTAATCTCCTTCTCTTCTCTTCTCTTCTCTTCTCTTCTCTTCTCTTTCTCTTCTCTTCTCTTCTCATCTCAGTAGCCAATCTAGGATTCTGCTGATCACCTTCAAGATAACATATTTTTGTATGCCTGCTATGGATGTGTAACTCCTGAAGTCTCCTGAATTCTGGCTATGGTCAGCTTTACTATTACACACACAAACATACACACATATATACATATACATACACACACACACACGCGCGTCTCACCAACAACCACAGTCCTATGTATTTTCCTTCCCTTTTTTCTTTTTCTTCTTTTTCCCTTTCCTTTTTAATTATAGTTTTAGAATCTAGTAATTGTCCAGCAACTTGTTTTAAAGAGGGCCTAAGTACTCTGAAAGCTCCAGATCCCATTGGATCTTGGAAGCAAAGCAGGGTCCGTCTTGGTTAGTACTTGGATGGGAGACTGCCAACAAATACCAGGTATGTAGTCAAAGTTTCAGAGGGAGGAACTGGCAAAACCTCCTTTGAGTATTCCTTGCCTAAGAAAACCCTATGAAATTCATGGGTTCCTCATAAGTCAACAGGCAACTTGAAGAGACATACATGCATGCACAATTTGTTTAAAAGCTCTAATTAGACAGCTTGATGGAATTGATACTGCCGGGTGTCAGGAGCATTTGCTGTGAGCAACTAGCCACTTATGACTAAATTGAGAGGCCCTTTTTTCTCTCTTCAAGATGAGAACATTCGTTTTTGTTTTCAGACTTGGTTGTGTCAGCAACACTAGCCCACTTTGGATGATGATAGTAAAAATCACAAGTCCCCAAGGATGGAGGAAGTCGCCTACTTATTGCTTTATAATTACCTGTAAAGTTTGGATGAAATTGTCTGGAGTCCACTGTCCATATTTTGTCCTGGCTGACAAACCTGGCAGAGGAGTTTTGTACCAGCAACAGAGGACTAGGAAATGAGCTGGAAGCATGCTAAATCTGGAAAACAAACCCTTGAAACCACAAAGGAGCCCCTGATTAACTGGAGAGACAGCCTTTGCCCCTCCTGGTCTCTCTGTGAGTAATTCAGGTTTTGGGAAAGTAAGACAGAAAGGCATTTCATTTTGGGATTTCTTGAGCCAAACTGAATCAACATGAGAGAATTGTTCCTATTCTAATGGCGCCTGGGTGAAGCAGGTTTTCCAGAGACAAAAGAGAACACAAGAGCTAAATATACCAAAAAGTTTAAACCTGTGAGAAAATGAGGGAAACACTTCCTGAGGTTCCATCTCTCTTGCGTATCTTGACTTTCCATCTTTTCCATATGGAGGCCAGATGCCAGTAATCAAGGACCATTATTGTTTGGGCCAAAGCTCAGGAAAGTCACTTTTGGGGTGGCAACCCTCCAAGTCCCATAGCCAGCATGGTCACTGCTCATGTTGGCTGGGGATTTCTGGGAGTTGTAGTCCAAAAAGTAAGTTTTCTGTGTTGTTTCTAGATGCATCTCTTTGTTGTCTTTTTTATATTTCATCTGTATTTGCTTTTCATTTGTTGCTTCTACTTATGGGAATCTTATGAATGAAAACCTGGTCACTAGCATCCCTGCTCAGGTCTTGCAAATTCAGTACCCTGGTTCCAATTGGCAAGGAGTACAGACAAGGCTATATTTTATCACCCTTTATGTTTAATTGGTATATAAAATGTATTATATTGAAAGCAAGATTAGATGTGGGAGAAGGTGGCATGAAGACTGGAGGAAGGCACATAACAACTTAGGGTAAGCAGCTGACATCATATTACTAGCAGAAAACAGAAAGATTTAGAATGACTACTAAAGTTAAGAAGAAAGTGCAAAAGGAGAGTGATAGCTGAATATTAAGTAAACTAAAATAGCAATCACGGATGACTTACCTTAACTTTAAAGTGGGTGATGAGGATACTGAAATAGTAGCCTGGGGGTGCCCTTGGACCCAGCACTGTTCCTGAAAAGCCATATTGCTGCAGCTTTGGTTGTGTGTTACCCCAAAACATGGGTGACTTGGGGGTCCACCTGTGATACCAGTACCTCCATGCAAAGGTGATGAATTATTAGCTCAATATTAGGAGGCCTGTGATAGGGGGGTAACTTAATGAGATCTTTGACACCAATGTTTATGGTGTCTTGTGCAGGGAAGAACCAGCCAGAGATCCAAAAGTAGGCTAAAATGTGTTTTATTGGGGGAATTAATCACACACATGCAAGATCCAAACAGTCACGCAATAACAAAAAGCTAAATGAAGAGGAAAGGGAGGAAAGGTTAAGATAGCAAGATTTCAGGTCATTGTGAATGATATTTGCCAGTCTTCAAAAGCAGCAAAGAAGCAGCAATGTTGCTTAGACTTGCATCTAAGGACAGAACACAATCAAAAATCAGAGTAGCAGAATAGCAACCAGCTGTGTACTGTGAATTGACTGGCCAAAACTAGGGTTTTTTCTACATGATTTCTGCCTGGAGGGCAAGGGTGTGAATGGATCTCTGGGTGAGTAAACAATGGAGTTCACTGAGTGGACAATGAGGCATGGGATGAGCTAATGGTCTAAGTGTTAGGTGACAGAAGAGTTAATGGGTTCTGATAGCTTGGTGCTTGTTGGACAGGTTTGAGGATAATAGGGAAGGTTGAGGGGAGAGGAATTCAGACAATCAGCAGTTTGGTAGAAATCTCTAGGTTGCTACTGTCCCAAAAGGTAGAGTCATTAAGGCTAGGTATGTTATCTCTGGAGTTATCTGGTCATTTCCTGACTATGACCTGGCTACGCCTGGGGCGGTTTATGACCTAATTTGCAGCACGCATGTTTGGCCAGCTTTTTCTTGTCCAGCATGGCCATTCAGCCATCTCAGGGTATATTTTATATTAAGGCCAATTGGTATATTTTGCCAATTAAATCATATTTCACCAATTAAACCATATAAAGGTGTGGGGGTGTATGGCCTGGTAACAGGTGCACCAGTTACACCCTTTCTTGGGGAAGGCAGATCTGGTCACAGTGGTTCATGCCTTAGTCACCTCACCAATTAGACTACTGTAATGCATTCTGTATAGGCCTGCCCTTAAATGCTGTTCAGAGGCTGTAGCTAGTGCAAAATGCAGCAGCCAGACTGGTGTCAAGTATGCATACTGGCTTTGAATGTGGCTTCAAACAAGCTCAATTCAAGGTGCTCATTTTGACCTACAAAGCCCTCAATGACTTGGGGCTAAGATATCTGAAAGACCACCTCTTCATATATGAGCCTATCAGAAATTTGAGATCTTCAGAGGAGGCCTCGTTCCATGTCCCAACATCTCGTGAGGTTAGGTTGGTGAGTACATGTAACAAGGCTTTCTCTGTAGCAGTGCCTTGGCTATGGAACTCCCTACCAAAGAAAGGTAGGCTGGCCCTATCTCTCAAGCTTCCAACAGGCAGCCAAAACTGTGCTGTTCTGCGTGGCATTAAGAGTCTGAAAGTGCTGTTTTAACCGTTTCAAAACTGTATTCTAGGATTGGTTTTAGACTGCTTTTATGAGTTTTAGGTGTTTTTAAAAAGTATGTTAATGTGTTTTTATCTTTTTATTACTTTATTTGGTTTTATTTGTCAATTGTCTCAGGAGCCTTATGGGCTGGGAGGTGATACAGAAATACTATAAAGAGATAGATAGATAGATAGATAGATAGATAGATAGATAGATAGATAGATAGATAGATAGATAGATCAGACCATTTCCGCACCACACTGTTATAGAGCTATTATTCCACTTTCAACATCCTGTGGAATTCTGAGGTTTGTAGTTTACTGAAGCCAAAGATGCCCCTCCCTAAACTGCAAAGCCTAGGATTCCATAGGATGTTGATAGTGGAATAACAGCATTATAACAGTGAAGTATGGAAATGGCCATAGATAGGTAGATAGGTAGGAAGGAAGGTAGGTAGGTAGACAGACAGACAGATAGTAGATTTTCTGTACTGTGGCTCTGTCATTAATCAAAACTGAAACTGTAGTCAAGAAACCAGAAGAAGGCTAAGATCTAGAAAGGAAACAATGAGAGAACTAGAAAAGAAACTCAGGAGTAATGACACACAATTAAATGCCAGTCAGAAATGTCTATGCCATTATATTTTGACATGAACTGAAATAAACCCTCTTCCATGTAGTTTTTTTTTAAAAAAATCTTCTATTGAAGGCCTTAATCAGGGGTATTCTTGATCCTGATGAGAACTGCAATGTACTTTGAGGTAAAAAAAAATGTTTTTCTAGGCACATGTTCAAGGGTATTCCACAATTACCCAAATACCTAGAGCCAAAAGAAAACAGATGTTCACATGAAGCAGAATATCAGAATAACTGCTGGCCCTCCTTGGACAATTCCAGACTATTGCAAAAAAGTCAGAGCTCTCACAAAAGAGAGCTTTATTTCTACCAGCTGATGTCTCTTCATGTTGCTTCCAAGTCCAAACTGATTTTAGTTTCTGTAAAAGGCTTTGAGCATTGTAGGCACCTTGTAGTCAGTCATTATTTGCAGCTCATAGCATGCAGATCTCTTCAGTGTCTTTGCTCATTGCTTTGGGCTCCAGAAGGAACATGCCTTCTTTTCTGAAGGAACAGTGTTCTGAAAATGTTAATGAAAGTGTAAAGAATGTTACCCCGAGGAGAAGGAATGGCCAAGGAACACAGTACAGACAGCAAGTATAAAACCATATGGTCCCTTGGCATTTTTTGTTGTTGAAATCTGTCCTAGATTTTTTTTAACAACAACAATAAAAAATCTTCTGGGTGGGAATAAAATGCTGCTGCTAGTACTAGGAATTCCCACTGAATGATCTGGGACAACTGAAACATCATCTGGTTGTTTAAAACTCACCTCCAGACTACAGCAACTCAGCCAACAACAACATTTACTTTATGTGTTTACCTCCCTTGTCTACAAAAAAGTAATCAGCACAAATTCAACAAGTTTATGGGAACAATTTCTTAACATTTTTTAATCTGTTACAAAAGCACCACTGTACATGGCAGATTGTGGGTGGTGGTTTACAATTCTTGAGTTGTAAAATGCCATCCTTGTGGGTCTAATTTGTGTAATTTTTGCAACAGTAGGGGTCTCTGTGGAGTAGAATGTTTGAGGTACCTGAATGAAGATTAAAACATCTGGATTAAAGCATGCAGGTTAAAAGGTAGGGACCTCTGACAATCATAATGTAGACTGAAAACTTTACTCAATATATAACATCAAATTATTCCACTACTTATCATTCTTATATGGAAGATTAATTCAAGAAAGGTCCAAATATACTACTTTTCTGATGTTATATGCTGAGCAGTTTGAGAAACAGAGAAGGGACCTGTTTATGCAGAAAATGAAACAAATTGATAAAAAATTTCAGGTCCCTCTTGTTGCTACAATCTTCTGCTCTTGATGCACAGGCTAAAGAAATACAGATGCTTGCAGTACAATTCTCTTTCATGCTATAGTTATGATACTTTCTTCCTTCTTTAATGGGTCTCGCTCCATCCGATGGAATCCTGGGATTTATAGTTTCCTGACATATTCTGAAATCTTTACCAGAACTCTACTGCCACACTGGACCACAAAGCCCAAGATTCTGTAGGATGTCACCATAGCAGTTAAAATGGGATCAAAGTTCTCTAGCTGCATGGTATGAAACAAAACAGAGCCCTTTCTTGATCAGAAATTTCAGTCGAGCAAAAGCCCTGCTGGACTTCTGTTGGCAGGGTAGAAGTGTGTGTGTGCATGTGTAGAGAGAAGCAAATTGGCATTTTTTTCCTTCTTTATGGTGAGGTTTTTTTTTGTATTTAATAATAATAATAATGAAAAAGCTCTGCTATCACCATCAGTGGGTGGGAATCGGTTTTGGCAGACCTGGTGCTGTCTAAATGTTTCCCTTTGTTGATAGGCAAACATGGTAATAAATGTAATAAATTGTTTGATGCTAAGAGGACTGTCCTTTTCACCCCTACTCAACACTACACACCTAAAAGACCCATTCCTCCAATTCTGTGCAGTTGGAGGTGAGCTGGAGTGACCCATGGCAGCTAGCTGGGTGTCTGGGACTGGATCTCCCCCATCAAGACTGAAGTTTTAAGTTCTCAGAGATCTTACTAGTCCCCAAGGCCACTAAGCTTGAAGCCCTACTTAGCATAAAATGCAGAGGCATGCCCCAAGGCACCATTTTGGACTTTTTGTTACTTCAGTAAGAGGGTAAGGGGGAAAAACATTGACAAGGATAAAAGTACTTGTCATTGGCCTTGACCTCTGGTGACAGCATGTTTCTGAGGCAAAGCCATTCACTGCCGATCAACCATTGTATGATGAAGAGAGAAACAATTTGCAAGCCAAAGTCTTCCTTGCTATTTAATTTTTTTTTTACCCCACCTTTCTCCCAAGGTTGGAATGCAAAGTGGTTGGAATGCAAAGTTGCTTACATCATATTCAAAATAAAACTCAATAAATTATAAATGTAAAATTATATGTTCTTTCAATAGAGTGTCTGTTGATAGTTTAATGAAATTTTAACTTCTGTATATTTTTTACTGGAATGAATTTTTATTTGTATCTTTTCTTAATTTTTTTCCAACTGCCTTGAGTCACACATTTGAGATGATGATGGTGATGATGATTTCTATTACTGCTGTTACTTTAAAAGACCATCATATTAAATACACTGAAACATTAGAAATGCATCATTATCTATTGAATGCATTAGGGTGTGTGGATTTTTTGCCCCAGGACCCTCTTGAGTTGCATAGGCTACTAAAAAACACCCATAAAAAATTTCCTCAGAAGCAGCCGGATGTATACTTGTTGTCTTGAAAAAACAGGCATTTCTTTTGTTAAACAGTGCAAGGTTCCCTGCAACCTATTTAAAATGCAAACTGCTGCTCCTGAAAGCTTCTGGGAGAAACCCTTTTCTTGGGCCAAAAAATAAGTGGTCTGAGGAATCTGCAGAGGCTGAAGGCCACAAAAATAGCCTTGGGAAGCCAAGGATGTACTTTGCCCATCCCTGATGCAGGCACAGGGCTCTTCCAGACCAGCCTAAAGAAGTGTGAGTTCTCGCAATGCAGGTCCTTATGTCTTGCTGGGTTTTGTTGGTTGTTGTTGCCTCTGCATTCACTTATCCCATTCTTCTGGGGTGCTATTTGCAATTTCTTCGAACTGCATGAAGAATCTTAAAAAAACACAAAAACCTGGGGTGTCAGGTGAGGTGCCCCTATATTTTGAAGGGCCAATTTTCTCTCTCTGATATTTTTATTTTTAATATAGAATAATAAAAACTTTTAATACAGAAAGTTTTTAAAGAACAAGTTGGCTGCTGTCCTGTTTTAATTTTAATCTTTTTATATATCTTTTTAAGCTGTTAGTTTAATTCTTTAACAGTGTAATTCTATTTTAATATGCACTATTTATATGTTTTTAAATTGTATTGTTTTAAAGTAGGAGCCGCTTTGAGGCCCAATATTATCATTGTTATTAAAAGTGGCATCTCACTGAACCACTAGGATACTTCAGTAGTACAATTAATTAAAAAACAACAACAAAAAAACAGAGGAAGGAGTTTAACAGGTTTTTTTTCCTGATATATGTCCTGAAATGAAAAAGAACAATCTTGAAGGTGTGAATAAAGTGTTGCAACTGGATCCAGAAATTTCCAAAAAATACTCCAGGAAAACAGAAAGGCAGGCTGGCATGTGGTTGGTGAACTATGAGGCTATTAGGTTGTACTTATGCCATCACAACTCACTTTGTTCTTCATGGTGGAGATTAGAATTCAGTACCAACCATAGAATGACCAAAATCCCCCACAAAACTGTGGCCCAATCTGCAACCTGGTGAGCAACAGACAAGCATCCAGCTATTTTCCTGTAGCTGGACATAAAACAACAGGCAACCACAGGAATTTCCATGGGTCCTCCAGAGATCCTTGCATAGGATGTCATTGCCTTGTATCCAACTGTAGGAAAACCACTGGATGCTTGTCTAATGCTTCCTCTGCTCTACATCAAACATGAAATGACCAAGTTAAGAGGGTGCTGCTGAGAAAAGGAGCATTGGATGAGAGACTATCTTAGCTGCATCTCATAGTATTACCACAGTTAGCCTATGTCCTGAGGATCATGATTATTTTACATCAAACATAGTGAGCCATAGAGATCTACTGGAAGGACACGTAGGCAAGCAGAGCTATGGATACAGATCAAAGACTAGCACTGTTTTCTGTTATGCACCTTAGGTGAATCTCGGAAATGGTTCAGACAGACCATTTGAATGGATTTTCAGCAATAATAGCACCAACAGGAGACAAGAGATCTCTGGGATCAAATTAACATTTCAAACAGCCAAGAATGTGACACCTTGAGGCATGCATCCACAGATGAGATAGGCAACTACAAGGAACTACAAGGATGCCTAGCTGTATTTTTTGTTTTTTGAACTACAAAACTGAGATCCATCTTCATAAAAATGCAGCCATCTGGTCCCCAGGACATCTTTAACCTTATAACTAGAACCCCTTTTTCTCCTCCATTGAGAGGGAGTTCTCCCAGACTTGACTGGCAGACAGTCCCTCTGCAGGTAGAAGCTCCCCTCAGCCACTCCCCTGGGCTGAGTTGGGATCTCCACTTGTCTTTTCCCTGCTGAAGACTTCTGGATTGGTAGAGTATTACCCCAAACTCCTATGTCTCTCTCTTAATTTTCACCTCTTTATAAATTTCTATAGCCTTGTGTGCTTGTGGGAGTGACATCTTTTTCAATAAAATACTTAAATTTGAACAGTTAGCCTGATTCTCTGTGATCTAACTCCGTAAAGCTGGGCTCAAGATCCTTAATTACCCTGCCCTTTTTGCATTGCTACAGCAGTGTTCATAGTTACTTTTCCCCACAGGTGATAATGTTAACAAGCGTTGGGATTCCCCTAAGGGACCCCCAGCAAGCAAGGTAACATGGCCATTTCTGTACTAATCTGTAATAGTGCTATTATTCCACTTTCAACATCCTATGGAATCCTGGGGTTTGCAGTTTAGGGAGGGGCCTCAGAGGCCTCTTCCTAAACTGCAAACCCCAGGATTCCATAGGATGTTGAAAGTGGAATAATAGCACTATTACAGTCTAGTGCAGAAACAGCCTACATCTCTTCATGCAGGATTTGGCCATTGCAAAAATCCCAACACATTTGGGCCATCTATAGGAGCGTCCAGTGAATTATTTAAGGTCTGTCTAAATACAAATGTCTTTTTCTCCTGGCGGAAAGATAACAAGGAAGGAACAGATCTAACCTTTCTGGGATGATGTAGTCTTCTAACACCCCTCTCATGTGCCCTCCAATCTTTCTTTGGATTTCTCAAGATAGTTATTGCGGGCCTTGAATCCTGACCATCCATTGCCTTCTGAGAGGCCTGGCTGAGTTCAACAAATTATTAAAAACAAAAACAAAAAGAAGCTGGGGTGGGTAAGAGACGCCATTCAGCTAGGATTGCTTGCATAAAGAGAAATATCCACACATCTTCTTCATGCAGTTTGCCATGGGTTTGATCTTCCAAATCCTGGTTTAGACATAGAAAATACCCCTTGCATGGTAATGTGAAAGTAAATTGGAATCAAGTTATCCCTAACTGGAAATAATATTGAAGTTTTATGTTTTTCTAAACAAAATGGCTATAGCAATAATAAAAATAATGCAATGAAGCTGTTCCTTTTAGTGCGTTACCAACACACACAGTGGAAGAGACACACACACAGGATGTTTCAACTTCTTACTGACTGCATTCCATTCCTCCATGTTCTAAGTGAAAACATGTTTCCCATATGATATTCATTTATCTCCACTTAACATTACTGCCATGGAATATGGCTCCCACTGGAATTCTGATGGAAAACAACACAAGACCTTATTAGAAGGATCCATTGTATTACAATGATGGGCTCCCAAAATGTTATGAAATTTGATGATGTCTAAACAGAAGGTCTGGGAAGAATTTTCCCTCTGGAAACAATCTGGCTACAGTTGTGCAAGGATATAATTGCATACGTTGTTCACTGATACGCTCTTTCTCCCTTAAGCAGAGCATCGTTTGAATTTGCTTGTATTGGTTTCAGGGAGAGATCTGAAGAAGGCCTATTGGATTTTGCTTGTGAGGATGGCACAGACTTGCAGAGAGCAGACACTGCATTAAGAACTGGAAAAAGTTATAATGAGCGTAATGATAATAATAACAACAAAAATACACCAAATTCCTAATGATACAAGAATCAATTCCTGTCCAGTTCTTCTGTGGAGTAGAATTCTAAATAGGAGCAAGTGAGATCATTTTGCTTCATTTTCTGTGTTGGAAGACTACTCTTGTCCAATCTCGGGACAAAATTTGTCCATTAACTCATCACCCTTTCCTCTCAGTATTTAATTTCATGATGTTGGGCATACACCTCAGGTCTGTGCTTTTTTGCTAATTAGCTATATTAGCTAATACAATGGGCCCTCTATATAGCCACTGAATCCTGTTCTTCTGAAGATAGCTACATGTTAAACAAGTAAAGGAGGAAAGGATGACAGCTGAATGCCAGATGACTCTGCTAACAAAAAGAAATTGTTGGTTGCTCAGCAAGACAGATTCTTCCTAGAAAGAAGCTATTAAAAAAAAACAAAAAAAACAGCGCCATCCCCAAACACTTGAATAACAGCCCTGGTGGCGCAGTGGTTAAATGCTAGTACTGCAACCACAAGGTTGTGAGTTTGATCCTGCTGGGCTCCAAGGTTGACTCAGCCTTCCATCCTTCCGCAGGTCAGTAAAATGAGTACCCAGCTTGTTGGGGGCAATTAGCTAAAACACATTGTAAACCGCTTAGATAACACTCAGTTGACAAGTGGTATAGAAATAAATGCTATTGCTATTGAATAGGATTGCTACATCTTTCTGAACAAATTGTTCATCAAGATTTGGAGTGAGCAGCTGAACGGATATATAAGGACTGCTGAAAAATGTATTTATGCACTTTGCATCATCATTTTACAAGTATTTTTTTCATAATAAAATTCAGGAGTGTGAATTTTTTTTTAATGCTTACACTCCTTTTAAAAAGCATGAGAACAGAATAAAACTGTCCAAAATAAGTCAACACTCAGAGTTTAGAAAAATTGATTTTTATACTTGTTGCGTGCCTTCAAGTAGTTTCTGATCTACAGCAACCCCGAGGTGAACCTATCATGGGGTTTTCTTGGCAAGACTTGTTTTTTTTGGTGTGGGGGGGTTGTCTTTGCCTTCCTTTGATGCTGAGAGAGTGTGACTTGACCGAGATCACTCAGTGGATTTCCATGGCTGAGCAGGGATTCGAACCCTGGTCTCCAGCAATATAATTTTTATACTTTGTTGTTGCGTGTCTTCAGGTCACTTCTGACTTATGATGACCCTAAAATGAATGTATCATGGGTTTTTTGGGAGGCTGAGAGTGTGTGATGTGCTCAAGTGAGTTTCTATGACTGAGCGGGAATAAAACCCTGGTCTCCAGGTTCATAGTCCAACACTCAAATGACTACACCATGCTAGTCTTCAGTGTTTATTCTACAGCTCCCCAACCCCCAAGCTACCACTGTTAATTGACAGTGCTGGCTGAAGGATTCTGGAAGCTGTAGCCAACAAGATAGCATTTCAAGCCTCTGTTCTGTGTAGTTTTTCACTCATTTTTGAGAATTGCCCTTAAGAGAGACTACTAGTTTGTGAAGGAGGTGGATTAATCTCACCATCTGATTGATCCTGTACTAGCAAGATTCAAGCAACATGATCAGCTGGCAAAGTCCTGTTACTTGCAGATCCATGGCACCTCACAATGTAGTTCTTGATGATCACTTCATTTATTATCATTTCTTTAAAAACCAATGAAACTCTCCTCTAATATGGTAGATTTCCTTTGGACTTATTGGAAAAGCAACTTTATTAGAAGGGAAGGTCCAACAAAGGTCCAAGAAAGAATATGATACCAATTTTTTGCATTGCTGCAATGCACTACTTTGGTGCATTGGTTTTTATATCGGTGCATCCTTCAAATGGAGCAGGCCCTGCATCTCTGACAATCGTATATGCTACATGAATCATGACTAAGGCCATTTCCGCACTAGCCTGTTATAGCGCTATGATTCCACTTGCAACATCGTCTGGAATCCTGGGGTTTGCAGTTTCGGGAGGGGCCAAGTGGCCCCTCCCGCAACTGCAAACCCCAGGATCCATAGGATGTTGCAAGTGGAATCATAGCGCTATAATAGGCTAGTGCAGAAATGACTTAAGTCATAGGGTGTTGTTGGCTTTCTTCCACTCTTGATACTTTGTGACTTCCTCCATAAGAACAGAGGGAAGACAATCTTGCCTACCCACAAAAAATAAGCTGATCCAGATGTCCAGATATTGTTTTTCCGATCAAAGGGAGGGGTTTCCCCTCTTTCTACCTGACACTCTCTGTGTCAGGAACAGATTCACTCTTACACGGATCAACAAACTTAATAGAAGATTTATTGTAACATAGTAAGGGATGCTGTCTTCAGACGTTAAAGCTGAGAATGGAACGTTTTCCCCCACCTTACACTTTAACAGACAGTTTCTCCTAAGATAGTTGTAAAAGAACGAACGTCATCATGCCAAATGGTTCCTTTGAAATTCCAGCCAGAAGGAATGGTTGGCGCCTGGGAATAGCTAACAGCCTACTATCACTATTTCCTCAGTCTACTGCTATCCTAAAACAATAAAACATGGAGGACTCCCGAACATCCTGCCCACTTTTTTAAAAAAATATATACATAAAGATACACAAAATATAGAAAATATCACGGAACAGTAGAAAGACAAGAAAACTAAATAGTAATATGAATGCAGTAGCAAGTCAGTCGGGGCGTTGAGGAACATCAGCCGGCGAAGAAGTCAGCGAAGGTGCCCTCTTCAGCAAACTGGAATGAAAAACAGGATGAATAGCCTTGAGGGAAGAAGGGAGATCTAGTTCAAAAGAGACATCATTAATAGCCCTTTTCACAGGAAAAGGTCCGAGAAAACGAGGGGAAAGTTTTTTAGACGGAGAAGGAGAGGAAATGTTCTTAGAAGAAAGGAAAACCAAATCCCCGGGCTGGTAAAGGGGATTAGGCTGCCGTTTACGGTCAGCGAAACGTTTGTGGGAAGCTTTAGCGGATGCTATAGCATCTGAGACGGATTGCCAAATGCCAGAAAATTTAGAGACCCAAGCAGAAACAGAAGGAGGAGCGGAGGAAGAGAGGGAGAGGGGGGGGAAAGGAGAAGGAAGGAAGCCGTAAACTATTTCAAAGGGGGGTTTCCCAGTAGAGGTATGAACCGCAGAATTGATGGCAAACTCAGCGAACGGAAGGAGCAGAGCCCAATCATTCTGGTTCTCAGAAACAAAACACCTAAGAAATTGTTCAAGAGATTTGTTAACACGCTCAGATTGGCCATCTGTTTGAGGGTGATAAGCACTGCTGAGTTTCTGAGTGACTCCCAGGGTTTTCAGTAGACAAGTCCAAAACTTGGAAGTGAAAATTGGATCCCTGTCCGAAATGATCACCGAAGGTAGTCCGTTGAAGTTTCCATACATGATTAACGAACAGGTCAGCCAGCTGGTCAGCACGGGGTAGTTTCTTTAGAGGCACAAAATGACATTGCTTGGAAAAGTGATCAGTAACAACCCAAATAACATGAAAGCCGTGTGAAGAGGGAAGAGACACGATAAAATCCCATGCGATGACCGACCAGGGGCTAGCAGGCGCAGGCAGAGGTTGCAGGAGCCCTTGAGGTTTAGATGTGGGCGACTTAGAAACGTTGCAAGTGGCACACTGCTTAATGTAAGTTTGCACGGAGGGGTTTAATCCAGGCCACCAAAAAAGGCGGCGAATCGCATGCAATGTCTTCAAAAACCCAAAATGTCCAGCGGGTTTGGAATCATGATAACGATGAAGTACCTGCTCGGGGGGCAGCAGGGGGAACGTAGACCTTGGTGCCATAAAAGGGGAGATTGTCAACCCATTCTATTTTATCCTTGTTTGCCGGTAGCCAGGAGTCTGCATGCGCTGCATGAATGATAGCATCGCGGAGAGCGGAGTCACAAAGAGAGGAGGCAGAAAGCCTTGTCTTTGCTAATGCACGAGTAGTCACTTGAGAAGCCAGAGAGGAGGCAGGAAACAAGGTATTGGAGTGGGAGGACGTAGCAGGGTTTCCGCAAAACAGGGAAGTCGAAGGGGGTCCGCCAGTTGGTTAGTTCGGCCAGGTTTGAAAACAATTTTAAATCGGAATCTCTGGAAAAATTCAGCCCATCTCGCCTGCTTGGGGGAGAGTTTCTTAGCAGACTGTAAGGCTTGCAAATTCCTATGATCAGTCCAAACTTCAAAGGGGAGTCGAGCCCCTTCAAGCAAATGACGCCAAGAGGACAGCGCAAAATGGATAGCCTTGGCTTCTTTCTCCCAAATAGGCCAATTAGCTTGTTGAGGGGAAAATTTCTTTGAAATGAAAGCACAAGGCCTGAGTGCTCCTGTGGTGTCATGTTTAAAAGAACGGCTGCCATGGCAAAGTCCGAAGCATCCGTTTGCACAATGAATTGCTTCGTACTGTGGAAAAGGAGTAAGGGCTCAGACGTAAATTTAGATTTCAAATGGTCAAACGCCGATTGACACTCAGGCGACCAACAAAGTCTATGCGCCTTGCCCGCAGTGGATCCTTTAGGTTTCCGTAGAAGGTTGGTGAGTGGAAGCGTTATGGCAGCAAAATCCTCAATAAAGTTCCGGTAGAAGTTCGCAAAACCAAGAAATTGCTGCAGTTGCTTCACAGTTTTAGGGACGGGCCATTGCAAAATGGAGTTAATCTTCGAAGGGTCCATTTTAAGTGAACAATCTTGAATCCTATATCCCAAGTAATCAAAAGTTTGGGTGTCAAATTGGCATTTAGATAGATTAACCACGAGGTTGTTATCTATAAGCCTTCGTAACACTTCACGAACCAATGACACATGAGATTCCATGGAATCTGCGTAAATTAAAATGTCATCCAGATAAATCAGAACCCCCTGATACAACAAGTCATGGAAAATGGTGTTCAAAAACATTTGGAACACAGATGGCCCCGATTGTAAGCCAAAGGGAAGAACCGTCCATTTAAAGTTACCTAGAGGAGTTGCAAAGGTGGTGAGCCACTCAGAGTCCGGGTCCATTCTAATCCTATGAAAAGCCTCTTTAAGATCAAGTTTGGTGAAATATTTTCCTTGAACAAGATGGTCCAAAACAGTCCGTATCAGAGGTATGGGATAACAATTGGAGGAAATAACCTGGTTAATAGCAGAGTAGTTAACTATCAGTCTCGGATCCGCGCTGGGATCTTTTCTCTTCGGAAGAAGACAGGACTCGCCGTGGGGGCTGTAGAGGGCTTGATAAAGCCGCGAGCCAAGTTTTTATTTAGGAACTTCTTGAGAGCAAGGAGTTCTTTTTGGCTCATGGGATAAATTTTCGGTTTAGGCAGGGTGGCCCCGTCAACTAATTCCAGTTTACAGTCAAAGTCCGTGTGGGGAGGCAATTTGTCAGCCTCCCTTTCGTGGAAAGCCTTTTGGAAGTCTCGGTAGTGTGAAGGAATTTGTTGCAATTCTTCATGGGGAATAGAAAAGTTTTCATCTGAAGAGGACATAGTGCCAGCAGTCCAGTTTATCTGGGGGTTATATTTAGAAGCCAATCGATTCCCAAGACCAATTTGAACTGCATCGCCTTGGGAACTAGAAATCGCATGCTGTAATTGTTTTTGTCCATTTGAAATGAGATGGGCTTAGTGATTTTACTAATTACTCCCCCAGTCATTGAGGTCCCATCCATTTGCGTTAATTTGATGGGGCATTCCAAGGGCTCATAAAGAGTTTTCAATTGTTTGGCCAATTTGGGGTGTAACAAACTTCTGGAGCAGCCAGAGTCAATTAATGCCCTATGTACATGCAAAGTCCCATCGCTGCCACTAATCGCAACCGTGGCGTAGAAATGGGGAATTTTAGGAGTACTTACAGATGTTCCCGCCGCTTGCCAGTCATCGCAGTCAGGTTTAGAATCTCCATCTATGTCAGATGAGGACGAAGAGGTGGTTTCATCATCGGGATCGGAGTCTCCTGTCGCCGCTGCAGGGTCCTTAGAAGTGCGTCTAAGTGGTTGTTTGGCGGCCGCTGTCTGATGTGTGAATTCTATATCCTTTGGGTCTGCTCGTGCTCCCTTAGTCCCAGTCGGAGCTTGGTTTCCGCGGCAGGTGTTGGCGAGGTGGCCCGGTTTTCCACAGTTAAAGCACATGCCCAAACGGAGACGTTTTTCCGTTCCTCAGCATTGAGGACGGTGGGACCGCGAGGTTGTCGTTTTGGCACGTCTTGTCTTTGTCGGTTCAGCTGAACAGTCTGGGTTATGCCTTCCATTTCAGTAGCTAGTCTGACCCAACCTAGCAGGGTCTGTGGATTGGCCTGCATTAAGCACCCGTGTAGAAATCAGGATTTAGTCCATCTTTGTATAACTCAATTAGAATTTCATCACTCCACGGGACTTTGGTGGCCAGGTTTCTAAATTCACGGGAATCGTCCCACATCGTTCCTGCCTTGTTTCATTCGTTTCAGTTGATATTTGGTGTTTTCCAATAAATGGGGGTCTTCAAAGCGTTCCCGCAGATGGTTCATGAAGAGCTGCAGATTTTCAGTTTGGGGGCGCGGGGTCTATGGTTCGCTACCCAGTCTGCTGCCAGTCCTTTCATCCTCTGGCTTAGGTATCGAAATTTGGGCCGCATCATCCCGAAATAGATGGCCGTGATCAATCATGAAATTGTTTGCCATAGTCAAAAAAAAGGAGAGTTTCTCCCCCCTTTCCCCTTGAAGGTCGCTTTCAGGTCTCCCACATTTCTGAGTAACAGTGGCGCTGGCGTGTGCCCTGTTGGTTGCTGGGGCGGACCAGGGGTGCCTGCCGCCGAGACAGCCGCTCGTGGTTCTCCTCCTGGTGATCTCCTGTCTGCGAGGGACGGATGCGCATCTCGCGTAGCATGGTCTTGAGTTCGAGTATCTCCTCATCTTTTTTTTCCAGTTCGGTTTCCATTTGCTTTATCTCCTCCAAAAGGGATAGGTCTTTTGCTGATGTATCCCATCTAGCAGCCCTTCTGCGTTGTCTCAACGACGTATGTGGCTTTTCTCCCCAGACCCAGGTTTGGCCGCTTGTGGGGGTTTCCATAGACTCGGTCAGGCGCAATTTTGTCTTGGTATCCAGGGGCACTTCAGTTTCTGTAGCTCCATCAGATTCTGCAGATCCTTGCTCTTCTTCAGTAATCGACTGGTCCATCAATTGGTGCATTTTTTGAAAGGATTCTCGAGCTTTCTGTCAGGAACAGATTCACTCTTACACGGATCAACAAACTTAATAGAAGATTTATTGTAACATAGTAAGGGATGCTGTCTTCAGACGTTAAAGCTCGAGAATGGAACGTTTTCCCCCACCTTACACTTTAACAGACAGTTTCTCCTAAGATAGTTGTAAAAGAACGAACGTCATCATGCCAAATGGTTCCTTTGAAATTCCAGCCAGAAGGAATGGTTGGCGCCTGGGAATAGCTAACAGCCTACTATCACTATTTCCTCAGTCTACTGCTATCCTAAAACAATAAAACATGGAGGACTCCCGACACTCTGCTCCAGGATCACATGAAGGAAGGTCAGGCTTGGGGTGTTAGGAGCGTAGCAAGGAAACCATTACCATCACCACTGTGAACGATCCCAGCACAGAAGGACCTTGAGCTGCAGAGGATTTACACAGTACGCAAATGTGTAGTGGGCATGCCATGCCTCATTTGCATTGCTTTGAGATATTCTTTGATTCTTTAGTCTGGAAGATATGATCATGGGCAGACTTGTACATCTCTCAAATTTCTAACAGATTTATAACATGGCATCAAAATGAGTAGATGTGATGTTTTTGGCCCTATAAATATGGAGAGAATGAGGAATGGAATGGCTATGAAGTCAGATTAACAAAACACTGGGGACATTTGTGTGCTTGAATTAAAAAAAAAAAAATCTTTGAAAGGACCCAAGAAGAAAAATCCTTCTCTTTGTGCTATGATATAACAATCCCATCTCTGCTCTCTCTCTGTCTCTGACCTGTCCTTCGGCCCAACTCAGAACCAAACCAAAACAAAAGAGAGCACAGGGTTTGGACCTCACTACTACCTGAATATAAATGAGATAATACTCAACAGTATACACTTTGACAGTTGTTAAGGAAGACTGATTTTGGTAGCCTTTCAATTAAACTTGTTTATTACTACAGAACATCTAAGTAACTTCCTATCAATGAGATTCAGTCTGAAAACTACTGGTTTGCTGTTCTAGTTTGTAGCTCCGCGTGAGCAATTGTGTGCCCTCTCGTTGTCTGGCAGCTGTCAAGCCCTGGGAGGAGCCCCTGCAGCTGTCACTTGGGGGGGGGTCAGGGTCAGGAAGGTGACTTAGAATGTAGAGTAATAGCTGGTCTCACTTTTGAAAGGAATAATGGAGCAATGGGTCACAAATGGAGTACACTCACCTTTTCCTTCCCCTAGCACCCCAAAGCAACTGGATATCCATGGCCTGAATCACTTTTCCCCTTTCCTCCCTACCAGTAGTTAACAACAGTAAAGGACTCACCAAGTGGCTTAGGGCAAGTCACTTTCTCTCTCAACTTCAGAGGAAGGCAGTGGCAAAAAGCCCTCTAACCAAATCTAGCCAAGAAAACCCTATGCTGGGCAGTTGGGGGTTTGGGGATAGAGCACAAAGGCAAGAGAGCAACCTTCTGCATAAATGCTAAAAATGCTGCACCTATAAATGCAGCATGTAATCTGCTTTTATGCATGTGTATGTCAGAAAAAAGATGTTGTACTTAGTGTACAAAACTAAGATGAGTAGGAACTGACTTTTTTTCAGCAATTGTTGTGAGATTTCAACATCCAGTTGGTTCCTCTTCAGTTTAATTACCATTGAACTCTGGGTTGTAGAACAGAAGTGGCAGAATTCTCTGCATGCCAAATTTTTTTAATTTTTTTTTTTTAAATCTTACTCCTCTTCCCCAGCACATGCACAGTATTCTTTATTTTAAAAACACATTGCCACAATTTTAAAGACAGTGCCATTGAAATTTGTAGAACCCCAAAAGGCTCTTGTTGCCTAAAAGGATTTCCTGGCAAATGAAAGGACAAGAGGACTTTGAGCAATGGAGTGTGTTTTGCTGGGGTAGCATCAGGAAATGTAGCTATATCATCATAGCTATGTCATCATAACTACCTAACCTGATGCAGGATTTCAGCATAAAAGTGCAGCTTCAGTCTCAAATGAAACAGGAGGCTTGTAAACCATGGGAAAGATGGGAAGGGAGGGGAAAAAAACCAATTGACAACCAATACCTGTGGCAAGCAGGCAATCAAATGCCATTAATAAACATCATCTCTTCTTTAATCTTTTTCCTTTGAAAGCTTCATTAAGTTGCTAATACCAAATGAGGCAGAACTGCCTCAGTGAAGATTTCTGTGTTAGAAAGTGATTGAAACCTCTGAGGAAGGAGAAAGATCAAGGAGATAATATTTATGGATCAGCTGAAACTTCATATCCATGTGAAGGATGAGCTGTACAGGCTATGATCTTTATTAATGGAGCAGCTACATCGTTTGGCATAAGCACTGATTGTCAAATTTTCTTTCCTCTTTTTTTTTATTTGTGACTGAGTCTGGCATTTGCACATATTTATATATGTGACTGAAGCTCTTGAGTGTAATGAATGCCTTTTACATTTTATAAAATTGTTTAAAAAAAGACATGATTGATGCTCACCATTTTTTGTTGGGGAGTTTTTGTCTTGTTGTGTGCTTTCAACTCATTTCCAACTTACAACAACCCTCACTTGAACCTATCATACGGTGTTCTTGGCAAGATTTGTTTAGAGGGGTTTTTGCCATAGCCTTCCTCTGAAGCTGAGAAAGAAAGTGACTTGCCCAAGGTCACTTGGTGGGTTTCCATGGCCAAGTAGGGATTCAAACTCTGGTCTTTAGAGCTGTAGTCCAATGCTCTAACCACTACACCACACCGGCTCTCTTTGTAAGTCTAATTGGTACTTGTTAATAATATTGAATGCTTTAATATTCCCCAGTAGAGGGTGAGAGAGCCAGCATGGTGTAGAGGTTTGAGTGTTGGGACTACAATCCTGGAGACCAGAGTTTGATTTCCCACTTGATCATGGAAACCCATTGGGAACTTTGGGCATGTCACATATTCTCAGCTCTAGAAAACCCCATGATATGTTGGACTTAGGGTTGCCATAAATTGGAAACAACTTGATGGCACACAAAAGGAACAAAGTGGGGAATGAGATTTTTTAAAAAATACTCCTGGAATCTGATTCCAAAATGTTTAATTAAGTTCTGAAACAGAAACTGTGCCAGAAATACAAAATTTCAAAATCAAGGATGGAGTCCAGTTAGGGCTGATTCTCTAATCATCCTTAGATATGTTAATGAATCTGTCAGTTTTAATTTGTCTTCAATTATTGTTGTGATTGATGTTGTGGTGGCAGCCACCTCCTCCTTCTCCTCCTTCTCCCCCAACTTTATTTGTACCCTGTCGCTCTCACAGATTGAGACTCAAACTGGCTTTTTCTCATTTCCCCTCACCTCCCAGTTTATTCCATTCTGTTTCTGCATCATTGCAAAAGGCGTATGGCACGCATAGAGATTGTCTGCACATTTGTGAAATCATGAAAAACACTCAAAGGTCTTTCTATTTAAAAATGACTAGATGTAATGTAGCCTATAGTATTATCAGAAAAGGTAACAAGCAAAGTTGCTTTGCAAAAGGAAAAATCAAAGAAGATCTGAAAAATGTTGGAAGACATTTACACTTGGCCCTCCACATTCTTTAGGGTTAAGGACATGAGACCTCTGCAAAAGTGAAAAATTCGCAAATAACAAAATGTGTGTGTCTGTGGAAAGAGGGTTGAGGCACGGGTGGAGAAAGTGGGTATCCAGGGTCTAAATCAGGTCAGGAAAAGGAGATGGTTAGCATCGTGGTCCTGTACTTCCTCTCTCCTGCCCATCTCCTCCCTTAGGTGTGTGTGGGGCATGGGTACAGGGTTTGTGGTGCTGAGAATTTGGGCAGAGAGCCATCCTTAGCTGGCTATGCAGAGACTAGTAGAGGAAGAGGAGAACCAGAGGTGGGTTTTTACAGGGCTATGTGGCCAGTTTGGAGCCACCAAGAGGGAAGGTTCCCCCAAAAAAGAAGCACCTGAGATGGGAGGGCAGGGATTGGAGAAACTCACAAGTAATCAAATCCATGAATGTCAAACCCGCAAATATGGAGGGCTGACTGTATTTACTTATGTTACTCTAGACTCAAACGACCACCTGATCAAGCATAATTTTGGAAAATTGCATTTTGAACATTACAAACAGTACACAACCAATTGGCTAATGCTTCAGAGATTATTTATACCAGTGACAATTCTCAAAGAACTAGGTTTAGATTTGTTATTTAAGGTGAGAATGTGGGATGGAGAGTGGGAAGGGAAGAGAAAGTTGATTCTTATGCTAAATTGTATTTGTAAAGCAGGGGTAAATTTGTAATAAAAGTGTAATTAAAATAAAAGGAAATTAAAAAACCAAATTATCCACATGTTTAGACACACTTGTTCAGAGAACTTCATGACTAAATCTGTAAAGGGTGAATACTGAACTGTGTTCTGGTTCACATACTGAATTGGCAAGTATGAATTTGTTCTTATCAAAATGGCAACGGAATGAAATTCTGTCTCCCTCACTACCATTTTTAATTGTACCTATTTAAAATTTCACATTTTCTGCTGTGCCATGCTCCTTAAGTTGGATTAGTTTTTTTTCTCTGTTGCTCCCCACTCACCAACCCAACCCATTTTCCCTGTCTCCATCTTACTTGAGTCATTCCTACCATGGAGAACCTAGTTGTGTTATTCAGTATTGCTGCTGATGGTAAGCAGCTTGAGCACATCACCTTTGAACTCTTTCCAGACAAAGTTCCACAGACAGCAGAAAATTACCATGCCTTGAGCACTGGGGAGAAAAGTTTTAGATACAAAGGCTCCTGCTTTCACATAATCATTCCTGAGTATGTTACCTTGATTTCTGGGGGTCCCGGAAGGGATACCTAAATGTGCTCTTAATATTATAAAGGTTGGGAATTAGCAAAGAGCACAAGCTAGCACTACGAGTGGCAGGGCAACATAGCGAGATCTTTAACCCTATGTTTACGGGGCCGAGCTGAGACAAGAACTATGTACAGTGGTTCAATTAAAAGATTTTATTGTAATATCCACAATTCGGCACACAAAGACACACGCACTCACGCACTCATACAAGAACTATAGAAGTAGAAAGTGAGGAAAATTTATAGGGGTTTTAAGAGGATTTCTGGGGTGATACGCCACCTGATCCTGCAGTCCGGGAGAAGAGAAATAGAGTTCGTTGCTTGGGTTCGTAGTTTCCCAGCACGTGGAGGCTGAGGTGAGCCGCGCCAAACAGAGTGGCAGCAGTTTGGGATGCAAGGCACGAGCGTTCCGACAAGAAGCTCAAACTTGGGGTTTTTATAGGGAAGATTGTACCTGGAGACTAGCCCTCTCCCGAGGAGAACAATAAGGATTTGAATGGAGACAAAGCCTCCGAAAAGTCAAAATCAGAATTGATGAGATTTGGCCAGCACTGTCAATTGTTAGAACAGTATGCAGATGAGGAGTGCTTAGCGATTGTATAGACGGATGCGCTAATCCCGTCGAGCAAGCAGTTTGGGAACGAGAGCCCTTGCATTTGCCTAATGGTCGGCTGTGTCTGGAGGGCACTACCGGCTGTGCGACAGATTGTTGTTTACTGGCCTAGACCTAGCCTGCATAATTAAGGCCATACGGCCGTGCCTGCCTACACAGGCTCTCCGTGACCCGCTCAGACATGTGGAGTTCATCTTATGGAATGCCATGTGGAAATATTAACCATAACCAATATGAAATTGTAGACCTTGGGCTTGGGCCAGATAACTGTGGTAACAAGTATATGTACCAAGGTGGTGACTTCACCCGCCATAATGGAACAGGGGCTAAATCTATTTATGGTGAGAAATTTCCTGATAAGAACTTCCTCCTCAAGCACACAGGCCCTTGTGTCTTGTCTTTGGCAAATACTGGTCCCAATGCAAATAAATCTCAGTTCTTTACCTGTACTGCCAAAACTGATTGGTTCGATGGGAAACATGTGGTCTTTGGCCACATTAAAGAAGGAATGAATGTTGTGGAATCAATGGAGCAGTTTGAATCAAGAAATGGCAACACCAGCAAGAAGATCACCATCACTGACTGTGGGCAGCTGTCATAACATTCCTTTTGCCTTTACAATCAACCATTCCTTCTGTAGCCTGTGGTAGTCCCCTGTAATCCTGACTTACTGCTTCTTTCCTACTGGGTTTCAATTTCTGCTGCCTTACAAATCTTGCTGGAGTGAAGACAAGTTTGCAAAACAAAACAAACACGTTAACGCAGTAACATTTTATATTATTCCTAGTTTGTTCCTTTTAGTACCTGTGCAGCTACCAGTCTGGATAAAAAAAAGTATACAAAACTGGAGACCAGTCTTACACTGACAACTGATTACCTTAGTTCTGCTGCAGTTTGTTTAAACTGGATACTCCATTCAGCATTCAGAAAATCTCAGTTTCCTCTTTTTTTATTTTAAAAACAAAGTCATACATACCGGTATTTTTGAAAAGGCATGGACGGTGTTTATTTCATTTTGTAAAAAATCTCCTTCTAGTGGAACGAAGCTGATGCTTCTTATATCTTTTTTTTTTAAAAAAAAATTAATTGAATAAAAACATAGAAAACAAACAAAACAAAAAAGGGACACATGCTTCTTAATTCTGACCGCTCATGTTTGATGATGTTCTAATGAGTTGTCCTTTGTGGGATATATTGTTGGTCCTGAATACACATTCTGAGTTGTCATGACCAGTATAATGGACGCTGGTGGATAGTTAAAAGGAGAAGGAGGAAGAGCAGAACAGGATGGAAATGGGATCTGAAAAGATTTGCAGTTTAATAAGAGAGTGGGGACTTCTGTGGAACATAACATGAAGTGCCCAGCATATTCTTTTGGCTTTCAGTAGACGCACATTTGAAAAGACTTAGCAACAAAAAGCCTTTGTTGGTCTGCTTAGCCGTACATTCTGCATTAGAAGCTGACAGTTTTTGGAGGAACTCCATGCTGCTTTTTTTAATGTTCCCAGGACCAGAATACTCTCTAACGATCTACTTTCCAGCTGAGCTATCTGATGGCCAACTGGAAACAATAAGGACAGATTAATGGCTTAAGGCGATTGAAAGCCCGGCAGGCAGGGTGGTGGTGGAAGGAGTACAAGATCTTCAGAGGAACAAGAACCTAGGGATGTGTTCCAAAATGTTCTAGTTCAAATATCTGATGATTATTTATTCATCTTACATGAGAAGTAAATATGAATGTTTACATATGGGCATGTGTTGTTCGGTCTTGATTCCCAAGTCCTTTTCCCATCCTCAAACTATTACATTTGTCACTTGGTTAAAAACACACTTCCCAAACCATCAGCAGCTGGTGGTATGTTTATAAGAGCAGCTTCAGTGGTTTCCAATTACATTGCCAAAATAACTGCACTTAAAATTATTGTAACTCATCCAGATTCAATCAGATGTTTAATTTTGGACATTGCAACTACACAGTCCCTATGGATGTGGCTAATCTTGAATGTGATTGTTAATCCACTGAGTATGAGTCCCCACTCATTGGTTCACTTAAGCCTGACTAGCACAGTATTGTCATCAGTGTAGAAAAGCTGCTTTCTGGGACTTCAGATAGATATCTTTCCCACCCTCCTATAAAGGCCATCTCCGTACTAGACTGTTATAGCGCTATTATTCCACTTTCAACATCCTATGGAATCCTGGGGTTTGCAGTTTAGGGAGGGGCAATAACAAGTTGATTTAGGCTCTCTTTTAAAAAAGTTTAAAAGAGACATAACAACAAGTAATAAACCTCAGTGAAAAGGTAGGGCCTGATTCATCTACTACTGCAAGCTTTGCAGTTCCACACAGAAGCAAGTATCCCTGAATGGCTCACTGGAAAATGTGAGACCTTTTCCCACCCTCTATCTCCACCAAGGTTTGATTGATTCATGTACACTGCCCTACACCGTAAGATCTCAGAGAAATTAAATCTGAAACAATCCAAAGCAGTTTTAAACAGTAAGGGCAATTTAAAGTGATCTAAAACATATAAACATTTAAATGGTTTAAAACAATTTAAATTGTTTAAATTAGAGAGGTGTATAAAGAGCCAACCAATGTAACAAATTCTTATAGGTCTGTATGTGACGGAGAAAGAAAGAAAATACGAAGGAAAGAATTTCTTAATGCAACTGATAGTCAGCTAAGTAGGGAAGGTTTGCATTAGACTGTATTGGCAGAAAGAAATAATAAAGACCTAGATCTACTCTCCCATCTTAAAGCGTGGCAGTCTAGAACATTTTTAAATGGCTTTGCTGATGGCATAAAAGCTTAGGATCACACAATAAAAAAGAGGCACGTTTTCTGAAAGAACACATTCCTTTATACCACATTGCTTAGCAAAATATATTGCATTATTATGACTATATGTCTGTGCACTGAAGTATTGCTCAATTTGCTCAATTCTGATTTATCTGAATGCCAAAAATTTTGAAGGAAGATACTGAAGCGACTCCACTGTTAAGAAAGCTTACATTCAAGGCAGTCCTGTTGATAGAAAGGATGAGCAAGGGGAGAGATGCCTGAAGTAACACAAAATGTGAGAAAGTTGGATGAAGAGAAAGCTTTTCCTTTGTCCTATTATATTAAAAACTGGGCTCATCCAACAAAGCTGAAAGGTGGGAGAAACAAGACACATATCCCCATGTAACAGTTATTTTTGTAATAAAAAGTAAGTAATAATTTTTATAAATAGAAATAAAAATTTAAAGAATTGGATGTAAGTACTTCTTCATATAAAATACGTCATTAAACTGTACAATTTGTTGCCAGAAGATGGTGGCTAATTTGGAATGTTTTCAAAAAGGGATTAGAGAAATTCTTGGGGGGAAAGGCTATCAGTAGCTACTGATCCTGGTGACAATATGCTACCCTCCAATATCAGTTCCTAGTTGCTGGAAAACAGCAGCAGGAGATTGCTATTACATTCATCTCCCACTTATGTTGCCAGATGCCTGTGGTTTCCCACAGGAATCTAGCTGGGCAATGTGCAAGTAGAATGGTAGACTAGAGACTACCTCTGGTCTGACCTAGCATGGATCCTAATTGAGGGCTCCAAAAGACTATGTAGTGAATTCATCAGATTGCACATAAAATGAATTTTATCCTTCCAAAAGATCCAAAATCTCAATACAAGGTCCTAGACAATGGTGGTGGTTGCTGATTCCCATGTCAGTGGGTTAGTCAATCAATTCTGGGTTTTAGTCCAAACTTTAGAGAAGCTATTCAGGGTGCTCTACACTATCCCCAAAATAGGTTCTGCTCCTTGGACAACTCATTTACTATTCTTATCAGAAAATAAATATTCTTCTGGCCCCTGTATGCTAGTTCTTAGGAATATGATCTAAATGTGTGCAAGTAATAAGTAGTTACCCTGGGGCCCATTCACACAAATAATCATTGATAACACTATGATTCCATTATAACTGATATGGTTCCATCCTATGGAATACCGGGGCTGGTAGTTTGGTGAGGCACTGAAACTCTCTGGCTGAGAATTATAAATACCCCTCATTAAATTGCAAATCCCAGAATTCTATAGGATAGAAGTATAGCAATTAAAGAAGAACACAGCAATGCAGTTGTGTCGTGTGAATAGGCCCCTATTGTTCTTGGTTTCTCACTCATTTCCTGTATGGGCTTAACAACAGGGCTGTCAAAGTTAGCAGGAGATACCTAAATCTTGGAATTTTCAAAATTTGATGATGTGACTTTATATGGTAGAGGAAATTGATGATGGCTTTAGAACGAAGAGAAAATTGAATGGATCTTGCTTTGGCCCACCTTCCATCGTCCTGAAATGAGTGCTAGGGAAGACAAATAGAAATAAAGGTCAATCTCACTCAGTGGAATTCTCCAGCCCCAACAAACCACAGATCCCAAAAGAAGCTATGACAATTGATATGGTATTGAAGTGTTATAACTGCATAATTTAGATACCCTCAACACTGATCATTTGGGAGAGGGTCGGCATTCAAGAATAGTTGTTAAATGTTTTTCAACATCCAACATTAGCAGGCAACCAATCACTTATGAAAACATAAATCCAACTTATATCTGGATAATTCATTTTTTTGGTTTTTGCAAAGGTCAGAAGTCTCTACTGACCACTTAACAATGAAATTCTCCTCCTAAACCTACCTTTTAACCTGCTGCAACCCATCAGTGCTAGTCTGTGAAGACTGAGGGAGACATGAAGCATCTAGCTGTGTTCCTATAGCTAGATGCGCAGCAATGATACCATCTTCTGAGACTTCCAGAGGTTTCCCAGGATTCCTATTGCTTATAGGAACATGGCTGGATGCTGCTTCACTCCTTGCTCTCTACTGGCCAGTAAATGAAGTCAGCAACAACTGAAAAGGTGGGCTATAGATGAGAGAAAGACATTGCATAGTTCCATCCATGTGGAACTCTTGAGATACATTCTTCTGAAGTTTTGCCATTCAGGTATGGGAAGCAACAGTATTTTGGTAGCATTCCTCAGCACAGGTCTGCTGAAGTTGTAATAAATGGCAATAAATATATATGGATGTACATCACGGAAGGGGAACATTCAGCCCTTAGGCTGCGTGCAGCCTCAGTGTTGTTTTTGTGGGCCAGCCTACTTTTTCTAGCAAAAAGGTGAACTGCTTCCTCTGGAAGCTACCAGGAATGGTGATTCATATTTTTTAGAAAGTTGCAAGTCACCTTATACAGTGTAACATAAAACAACAACAACAACAAAAAAAAAACAACAGCCTGTTGGGAAGTAACATTATTGTAAACTGATTTACAATCACATAAAGCTGAATTGCCCCATTGGACAATATTTGCTTCTCACGAGGGGCGCAGAGATATAGCTATGCCATTACAACCACTGCACAAGCAGACCAGAGGTATGGCCATTGCATGATAGCTCTGTTGCCCTCAGGGTCTCATGGCACAACAGGAGCCCCAGTGTCCAAGGGCAGCCCTCAGTGTGCAATGGGACACAGTTTGTGTGCCCTGGTGCACTTCATCACTAGGCACTAAAGGGCTGTGTCTCACGTCAGAGACATTGCTACATGCCCATGTAAAGTAGGTTTTGGTGTTACCCTCTGTTTTGGGGGGTCCCGGGAGGGGTGCCCAGATTGCCAAATAAAATACCAATTGGGGAAATTAGTTGGAACACTCTTTTAGCTAGCAAGAGGCAGGGTAACTTTGCAAGGATCTTAAACCCAATGGACACAGCGGCGGGTCAGACAGCAGCTAGACAAGGTTTTCCAAATAACAGACAATTCTTTATTAAAGACAAAAACACGAAGGACAAAACATAAACTAACTAGCTGAGAAATAGAAACGGAGGTTTGTTTGGGAAAGGCAATACGACCTACCTCGTAGTCCTGGAGAGAAGAGGGGTTCCGGGGATGAAAGCTCAGCCTGGGGAGCTGAGGGGAGTCTCTTAGACAACCGGCAGCAAGGCGGGATGGCAGTCCAAAGTGATCCGAAGACCATTTGAAAGTGAGGGGTTTTTATAGGGGAGTTTGTGCCTCTCGGCTATGGCAAGCCAGGTGAGAACAAAAGGAGTTTTGGTGCTGGACAAAGGATTTGGAAAGGTCAAAGTTAACATGATTGGATTTGCTCTTGAAGACAATAGCGTGGCTGATGGCCCAACATAAAAGAGTAGCTTGGCTGAGAGCCAGGTGGCTATTGTGGAGTTTGCGGCTGGAGGTCCCCTGAAGCTGGGAGCGGAGTTTAGGCTGCTGGCCTCAATAGAGTCTGGAATGTAAAACCATTAGTGGTTGCACTCATATCCGTGCTTGTCTGGAGGACCTCGCAAACACGTGGAGTGTGGTAACTGCAAGCCAGTCCAGCTAAGGCCGAATGGTTTGATATCAAGATGATATCTGGGGGTCCTCGCCCAGGGTGCCAAACCGGAAGTAACAATGGCATTTTCCCTCCATGTGGCCTTCCAAGGGTCCCAAAGGAGAATATTGATTCACAGACCTACTGAAGTTACCCAGCCTTAGTGTGTGTACATAAATTTCCCTAGTCTAAAATACAGGCAGTGGCAAATCTTTCAGTATTAAGAGAGTTATTCTCGAGTCTAAGAACTATGCGGAATGAGGAAAATCTCTCAATACGTAACTTTTGTTCTGGAAAACAATTGGCTATCCTATTAGCTATTGTAGTTTCAAACTATCTATTGGCTTGGAGTTACAGTGCTTTGTTAGATGTAATGGAGTCTTCCTTTGTATTTATTTAAACTGCTTCACAAAAGATGGAGTTATATAAAATGTTAATTCTTCCTGTTCTCTTGAAATAATAGAAAAGAAATACACCTCACTCTCAACATGAGAAGTGCTGGACCTTTCCTTTCCTTTCCTTTTCTGTATTTTCAGGATAACATTCTAAAGCATCTCCACTCTACAGAACACAATGTATGTACCTTGTTTCAAAACACTGCGGTTTCTGAAGAAACAGACACCCACAATTTCCCACATATTTGAAATTCCTTTGTGGTATTGTTACCACAAAAACAAGGCATCCCATTATGTGTCACGTATATAACGCTAACGAATAACAACAACAAAGGGAATAATACAACAGAGACCCAGCAGAAATTAACACAGGCTGCCTGCCACCAGGAGGACCTTGAGTATTTAAGCATACTTTCTATGTGACTGTGCACGTGGGTGCACAGTATGCAGTGTGTTGCTTGAGGAAATTATATTTTGTGTCAAGAATGAAAGAGTGAAATTGGAGACAGAGGAGAAGGAAATAGCTGAGATGTTAGGCATTCATTGTGCATCTGTCTGCAGAAGAGAAAGAAGGCAATTATGGAGTAAAATTAGACATCAGCTGGGAAGCAGCACTGAAGCTTCAGGAGTGGCAAGAAGGAAGAGCACATGCTGTCAGCATCTGAAACTAATGTTCCAGTGTGTTCTAGGAAATTTTCTGTTTACTTTTTTTTTTCTTTTCACAGTACCCATTAACAATGCGGACATGTCACACCAATTAGATATTTTAAAAGACAAACAAAAAGCCACCAACAGACCGGGACAGCGAGTACTCTTGACAGAGAAACAAAACATTGTCCCACATCCTTCTTTTTATGATCAGTCCCCAAGGTATTGAAGGGGCAAGAGGCAGTGAAGCAGTTTCTCTAGGAGGAAAAGGCAAAAATCATGGGGGGAATTTTAATTTAGAGAGAGACAGGACTAAAGGAGAGAGGATAAGGGAGTTAGAAAACTATGAACACTGTGGAAAGAGGGGGGAAAGGAGATGGGAACAGAGAGCAAAAGATAGGAATAAGGGAAGGGTGTAAAACAATGAAATTTCCTAAAGAGTTTTTGGAGATTAATCCAGAGTACAGTATGTCACCAATGTGATTCTGGCCTTTCTTGAAAATCATCTGGAGTAAGGGGTGACTTTTGGTTCAATGGAATGGTGAATCCATTCTTGGTTTTGCATAGCTTTAAAACAACTATCCAAAGTACTGAACTCTCAGGTGATTGTGTTTAGCACCTTGGATTACTTCTTTAAAGTCTGAACTAAAATCAGGAGTGGATTTGTCATTCCATTGCCACTGGTGAGGGGTAAGCAGTAAGGTGGCCATATTTGTTGATGATGACACCAAGTTAATGGTGAGATTAACATAAAAATAAACAGACAGAGTTCCAAAAGAGTTCCCTCCCCATGTTTGGGGAATAGGAATTAAAATGTTGAGAAGGATTCATTGTACAGTTTTAATGTTAAAGATGTGTTATCTGCATAATGTTTGTTTTGAACATGTGTGTATTGTGATTGTTGCATTGGGATTTTCCATTTAGGGAAAAAAGCATGTAAAAAATTTAATAAAGCATAAGTGGTGTAAAGAAGTATTAGGCATGGCAGAGGATATTCTAGTTTCACATAGACACTGATAGGGTCTGAGCTAGTAGTGATGGACAGGGAACAGTATTTAGGGTTGTGGTAGACAGCTCAATGGAAATGTCAACTCAGCATGTGGCAAATTCTATATTGGGAGTCATTAAGAGAGGAGTCAAAAATAAAACTTCCAATAATATTCCAACGACTTTGTACAGTTATACACGATGCAACCACACTTAGACTTCTGGTCACCACACTCCAGAAAAGGGTATTATAGAGCTGGAAATAATCTGACCCAGCAAAGCTTTTCTTGTGTTCTTATTGGAGACCATAACGTTAGTTCATTAAATGGATCAGCAGTACACATTGGGTTGATGAAAGGAAGCAATATTTCACACAACCCATAATTAACATGTGGAATTCCCTGTGACAAACAGCACATACCACTTTGGAATTAGCCTACCATGTATATTATGTCATCTATTTTCAGAGGTAGTATACCTCTATGAATAAACAGATCCTGGAAACAAACAGCAGGAGAAGGTTGCTGCCTTCATATTCTGCTTTTGTCCATTTTAAAAGGCTTCTACATGACTATTATCAGAAGAACTACACTAAATTAGATGGACCCCGTGGCTTAGATCCTACACGAAATTGGTGGAGCATAACACCTCATCAGCTCACATGCACCACACTTTAATCAATCTTTTCAAGTAAGAGTAAGTCCTCAGAGCTGATTAGCAGCCAATGGAGGGCAAGTGTGCTCAGGCAGTATCCAGCTGAAATTCTGCTGCTGGGAGAAGAGAGAAGATATTATCCTCCCAGATCTTCAGCATACTCATGCATACTCACTGGGAATACAGGAGAATGTCTTCTGTCTTCTCCCAGGTGTAAATCTGCAGCCAGACACTGGTCAGGTGCTCCCGCCTTCCTCCAGCCATTAATTGGCCATGGAGGCTTGCTCCAGTATTGAAACTGTCAATTACTCTGGAGTATGTATGTCATTGTTTAAGGAGATGCTGAATATCTTCTTGGGCAGTGAGCGTAAAAGCAGATAAATTGGTGTAACTGGAGGTTATGCCAACACACAGCATTTCACTCAAAAGATTATGTCCTTGATACAATTCAGCAGGAC
This sequence comes from Ctenosaura bakeri, assembly GCA_948474755.1. NCBI lineage: Eukaryota > Metazoa > Chordata > Lepidosauria > Squamata > Iguanidae > Ctenosaura > Ctenosaura bakeri. Next base: position 403,639 of record CAOLHI010001124.1, read on the forward strand.
TCTTCCTATTCTTGTAAAACAGAGTTACTCTTTGGACTACAATCCCCCAGCTAGAATGGTCACTTTTCTATGCTCTGATTCTTATGATAAATGAGAATAAAGATTGAAGTTTCAAACTGAAGAAGATAATGTTGCTGTATTCTAACAACATCCACTACCGTTGCTCCTGAATATTGATATAGCCTTGACAGTATGTTACCTAAAGTACATAGGACTAAAGTGGCTCCTTTGAACAAGGTTAAGTGAAGAGATGATATGGAAGAAAATGAAATATTGAAGGATACCATAAGAGAAATATATAAAATATTCTCAAAAGATGAAGATGAATATCTTAAAAAAATATGGGAGGAAGAATTAGTACAAAAAATAGATATTCAAGATTGGGGGGAAATTTGAAATCAGCATCATTTAAAAAATGTATCCGTAAGGATAAAAGAGAATGATTATAAATTGGTTTGGAGATGGTACCTAACACCAGTAAGGTTAAACTACATAGACAAGAATTATTCAAGGTTATGTTGGAGGAGTTGCCAAGAGATTGGCACATATATTTGTATGTGGTGGAATTGTGAAGGTGTACAGAAATTTTGGCAAATGGTGTTTAAAGAGATAAAAGAAATAACAGGAATTGATTTACAAATATGTCCAAGTACAGCGTTATTATCTATATTTGATAAAGTTAATTGTACTGAGACAATGAAGGAGTTAATTACAAATTTATTAACTGCAGCAAGGCTAATTATATCGAGAAAATGGAAAACTCAAGAAGACCTTCAAATAAAGGATTAATATAAAGAAGTGTGGAAAATTGTGCTTAATGACAAGTTAACATGTCAAATTAAGGTTAAAAAAGGGTTAAAGAAAAGGAATGACTTTGAAGCAATATGGAAAATATTTGTGAAAAAGGCTTTAATAAAAGAGGGAAGTGTCACACCTCCACAATTTTGGAAAGCAGAGTAAGCTGAAATATAATTGGCTCTGGGAATGGGCTTACATTTAGGGTTAGAGTTTATGGTTAATAATTGGATCATATATAGTATTAGCAATAGGTTAAATATAGTTGAAAATAGTAGACTTAAGAATGAAATTATAGCAATGATGATAAAGGATCTGGAGAGAAATAGTAATGCAAGCCATTTGTGTTGTAATTTTTCTCTTTTTCATATTTATGTTATTCGTGTGGTGTTTTTGTTTTATTCTGTTATGTATTGTTCTTTTTCTTTAATAAATTTTTTTAAAAAAGGACTAAAGTGGCTCCATCTCTCTCTCTTTCTGTTCATAAAATGGGTATCAGAGAGTTCCTATTTGCAGCCGAGCAGTGTTGCTGATTAAGTAGCAAGAAACATGCCTTAAAGGGAAAATAAACTAAAGCTTTATTATAGGAACTCCATACTAAGATAGCAAAGCTACTGGGGACTATCTAATCTAGCTGCATTCTCAGGGAGGACTGGGAAGAGAGAAGAAAGGGCTCTTGAAAAGGAGCAGAGAGACATAGGTAAGAGTATCAGTTTACATCACAGGGGGATCAGGATAGGTAGAGATGAGAGAGAGGACACTTTGGGTCACTCTAACTAACTAACTACCTCTGTTACTGCTGTCCCACTGCGAGGCATTCTGGGTTCTTCAGTGCTAAGTGTTGTTGCATTTCTAAAAACAAGAAGTGTGGGAAGTATGTATCTTTATAATCTGAAATTCAAGATCTATGGCATACCCCAAAAGCTAGCTAGCTAGCTTGCTTGCTTTCTTTCTGATTGGCCTAACAAAGGTATTTTCACAATTTGGACTTTGTTTTATGGGCAACAAATTTGCCTCCACGTTCCTCAAGTCTTAGCCATTGAGTGGTAGGAACTGGAGGAGAAAGACTGTATTCTACCAGGAGCTGAGACTTTGATCAGTAAGTAACACTTCTTCGAGGTGCTGTCCAAACCTATTATTAGTACAGAGACTGTTCAGCTACTCCCTTTTCCCCACTTGTCAATCAGTTTGACAAAGACCTTAATTTACAACTAGACTTTGTACTCACAGCAGTGAGCACTCCATGCCTCTTTGTTCTCCAGAAAAACATTGGCTACCTTAGCTGCAACCTGATATCAATATGTCACCTGATGAAGCTGCATTTGATTATATGCTGACTCTTTCGTTCCATCACAGCTTAAGACACAAGGGCTGAAGTCCTGTTGGTGGCCTGTGCAGCTGTAATCTTCTGTTACAACTGTGGGTGTTTCCACACTCCTGTGGAATCCTGGGGTTCACAGTTTAGGGAGGGGCCTTTAGAATTCTCAGCCAGAGAGGTCTTTGGCCTCCGTAAACTATAAACCCCAGAATTCCACAGCATGTTGAAAATGGAATAATAGCACTATAACAGTGGAGTGCAGAAATGGCCCTGCGTATGTGTTCCCTATGTTATTCTGCAAGGAGGTCTTCAGCACTTCCTTGCATAATGACTCCATCTCCAGTGAAACTGACCATTTCCACACTGGAGTGCATTCTCACTGTTTATCAATGGCTGTGGTAGAGTACAGTGGCATCCAGGCAGCATGTGGCAATGGTTCTTCAGCCAGGCAAAGGGAGAAGATATTATTATTTCAGATCTCCAGCAAGGACGTGTGAATATAACAGAGATCTGAGAAGTTGCTGTGTTTACCTAGTTATGAGGCCACAGTTTAAAAGTGCCTCAGCACCCACTGCCCTTCTTGAGACACTAATTGACTGAGGGAGTGTGCCCCAGTATGGAAAATGTTGACTGCTTTGGGACAGATGTTAAGGTTAGCAATATTTCCATGCCTGCACTGCTTACCAAAACTAGTGCTAGTTTGCATGTTTGCTGACTTCCTGTTTGTTTGCTTTGCTATACCATCTCTCTTCCTGTGTCACTCTAAACTACAGCTTTTATTTCTTCTTTCTCTCTGCTCCATTAGACCATATATTTGATTATGCATAAGTAATTTATAAGTTCAACTACTTTATATATTCTGCAAAGCTGTCTAAGTTAGTTTCCTTTCTTTCTCTTCTAGACTCTGTATGTGAAGGAAGGTGGGCATTGGAGTGGTTGTTATTCAGCTTTTTACTTACCAATTGATTACTCTGCTTATGAGATCTAGTACCATCTCTCACATTTCACAACACAGAAAGGAAAGGGGGCAGAACTGTGATGGCAGAGCATTATGTTCCACCAGGCTGAGGTGGAATCTTAGTGAGAAGGAACATAAAGATCTTAAGGAATCTGATTTCTCCCCACCCATATCTCTTTCCTGATTTCCTCCCTGCCTCCTTGTCTGCCTTCTAAAGCACTTTGCCTGATTATGAGCACTGTCAGTCTCAATTTGCATGTAGTTTATGTGCTTTCTGGCTTTTGGTTTTTGTTTTCTGAGCGATACAGCTGCTTCTGTGCTCTGCACGCATTCTTTATTTCTCCTTCAATGTAAAACAGAAATAATCAGAAGAATTTCTAGATGATGCAGATTATGTGGCTCCCTTCCAATCTGGTTCCAACCCCAGTTTTATAACTGAAACCACATTGATTGACTAATGCAGGGATAAGAGACTTATGGCTCTCCAGATGTTGTTGCACTACAACTTACATCATCCCTACCATTAGGCAAGGTGGGTAGAGCTAAAAGGAGTTGTAGTCCAACAACTTCTGGTAAACCACAAGTTACCAATGCCTATGCTAGCGGATGAGCTTTACTATTAAGTTGGATAGAGAGAGTACTCCCCTGTTGATTCTGCTGGACCTCCCAGCTTCTTTCAATAACACCAAACCACAGAATCCCTTGGTCTTACTTCTTTCTTTAGGGAATTAGAAATACAGTTATGCAGTAACTCTGGTCCTTTCAGGTATATGAGCAAGCTTCAGAATGTGCTATTGGGGGGTTGCTGCTTAAATTTTAGTCTTTGGGGTCATTTTTTTTGGGGGGGGGCAACCAATTTTTCCTGGAGAAGTTGGATTAAAATAGAATAAAAAATGAAACAAAATAAATAGCATGGGTTGTGTCCACACTACACAGTTATAGCTTTTTGATTCCACTTTTACTGTTGTGGCCCCATCCTATGGAATCATAGGATATTTAGTTTCGTAAAGGACTTAGGATTTTCTCCTAGAGAAATCTAATAATCTTTGTTGCACTACGGCACTAAAATCTTCTAGCAGACAGTATTAAAAAACATCAACTACAGATCCTAGACTTTCATGGGAAGGACCAACTGCAGCTAAAGTGAGATCAAGCTCCTATATTTGTGCTGTGTAGATGCATCCATGGAGAGGGATTCCCTCACTAACCTTCATATACAATTGGGTGAATAAATAGAAATCTGTCCTTCACCGCTCTGTTAATGATTCTGCTTGTGCCAATACAGTGAGGTAGGCTGCAGTGACAGCTGGTGGCTTCTATATTAATGGAGCAGTAAATCCACTCATAGTTTTAATCTGACTTATAAGGGAGCAACTCAAGGTGCAGAGCCCTATTTCCTCAATCATTGCAGAACCTTGGATAGCACCTTTAAATTTTCAGCTAAAACCAGGAGTAGATTCCCTGCCCTACTGACATAATAGTCATTAGTCACCGTGGAAAGTATTCTAAGGGGCTACTAATCCATGTTAAATGGTATGCTCATGCAGCCGGTGAGTTACTTTTGTTCGGGCAGAAAGAGCTAATGGAGGTGTTTCAACTGCTGTTGATTGCAAACATCCCTCCATTGTGCAAAAGCATCTTATCTCAAAAGGTTTGTGCCAAGTTGAATTTACTCAGCCAGACTGTTATGTACCAATAGCACCTCTCATTTTTTTTTAAAAAAAAGAAACATACACTGTACCCAATTTAGCATGCCCTCCTTTCCCCCACCACCCAGAACAACAGTGAATCAATGCAGAAGTATGAATGGTATGATTGCTGGGCCAAGAGCCCACACTGTGTGGGATGCTAAGTATAAAAACCATATAACATGTTGACAAATACCATCCTTGACACTGGAAAAGCTCTGCATGGTGCATAATGTTCCCAAATTTACTTTTGGCCCAGCACAATTGAGACTTTATACGTGACGAGGATCACACCATGGGGAGAAACACTTGAGCAGCATTGATTATCCATGTGGGCTTGAGACAGAGGACGCACCAACAGTTTCTGAGTGAAAATGCTCGGTTTTGAAACAGTATGTTGTGGTTGCTTCAACACAGTTGGCTCCCAAGAGGGATTCTATTGAGGGCATTTAGTGGTTCTGAAGGGGAAGAAAAAAAAATAGGAGGCCTTATGCTACAAAATATATATTTTTAACTAGCTTTAAATAAACATGGAATAAAAACCAAAGTAACAGTCACCAAGCTTCTCCCCCACCTCCAAGCCGCACTTTTTCCATTCACATTGTCTGTGGCATACATGGATTCTAGGGCTGGTTTGTTTCCTGATTTACTCCCAGTAAAGTTCACCATCAGCTGGAGCCTCACTAGCCATCCTTTTTCCCCAGTAGTGGTGCCTCCTTTGTCATTAGAGCAGGCAATTAACCCCTGGTTTTTGTCTGAACTTTAGGAGCATCCCAAGGTGCTGGAACTATTTAGAGAATAGGCTTCAGCTCCCTGAAGAACTCCTTTAAAGCTTGGAATAAAAATCAAAGCAGAATCACTGTTCCATTAACATGGAAGCCACAGCTACCATCACCTCTCCCTCTCCTTTCATCAATGGAATTTATAATAAATGGCTTCAACCTTAAATTTCCCAGAGCCAGAGAACTTTCAGGACCCCCTTCCTCAAGGGTTGGTCCTTTGGGAGTTAATGTCATCCAGAAGTCTCTGCTTGTGGTGTCCTGGAACAGTATGACCTATGTGATGTCATAGCTGGCAGTGTCTTCTCAGTTGTCTGATATTTGGAGTTCAGTGTCACAAGTATACTGATGACATCCAGCTCTGGCTCTCCTTTCCTCCTAAATCCAAGTGTGCAGTTCTGCTTCTAAATTAGTGTCCTATGTCAACAATGGGCTAGAAGGGGGTAAACAAACTGAAACATAATCCAAGCAAGACAGAGGTGATCCTGTTCAGTCAAAAGGCATATATCAGGGCATAGGAATTCATACTTTATCATCTGGGATCACACTAACCTTGAAGACTCAGTTTATTCCTAGATTCAGCCCTGAGCCTCTGTGCTTTCAGAGGGAAAGGTATGATTTTATAGTATTAAAGTTAATGCTCCTGCTGCACCTTTTCTAGATATCTGATCTGGCCACAGTCACACACACCTTGGTGTCTGGAGAGTACAGCTGATGTATAATGGTAGGACCTGACTGTTGCCAGAGCTGGTTATATGACTCCCACATTAAAACAATTTCACTTGATGCCAGTCTATTAATGGAGCACAATTTAAGTAGCCAGGAGCCAGATAGACTACAAACTTTTCTTGGTCCTACAGGCCTTGCAGGCAAGTTTGGTGAGGAAATGAGAAAAGATTGTATGAGTGGCTGCTCCCATACTCTGGAGCAGGATTGCCAGGTCAGGACTATTCCAGCCCTCAAGATACCAGGGCCAAAACCTGAGAATTAGGGATGACCCTTTTGTGAGGTCACAAGAGATGGGCGCTAGTGATGTTATAAGGATAATGTTACAAGAGACATCCCCTGCCAATTAAGCATAATACATTAAGCATCAACACGGTTGCAGAGATAATTAAAAACAAAACACCAAGTCTAAGTAATAAGGAAAGTATTTGTTGTTGTGTACATTCATGTTGTTTTTGACTTATGGTGATCCTAAAGTGAGTGTGTATGACAGACCCAAGGTTACCTAGTGGGTTTCCATAGCTGAATAAGAAATCAAACCCAAATATCCGGGGTTGTAGTCCAACACTCAGACCATCACATCATGCTGGCTTAAGGAAAGTATATCCATGCACATTATTTAAGACAGCACCCTCACCTTGAACACTGGAGAAGAGGGGCTGGGCCCTGAGAGCTGGAAACTCTACGCTGGACCTCTCTGCCAAGGAACCTTAGGCTGCCCTCCTCTTTGTTGTCCTTCCACCAACAGACAAGAGGGATGTGCAGATCCCTGGTAGGTAGTCATCCATGGTCCGTCCCACTAGCTACATGTGCCTTTTTGTCCACTCTGCCATTTGACAGATGAACCAAATGACTCTTTTTTTTCTTCTGCCTATGGGTTTTCTGAAGACTTTTTCAGATTATTTTGTGTATTGCAGTGTACAGACATGCCAATAAATATGCAACTTAAAACTTTTTTTTTGTATGGTAAAGGATATATTGGATATATATTGATACATGCCCTTCTTGCTTCCTGTATTGTTGTGGGAAAGGCGAGAGAGTGAATTTAAATGAAGAATTACAGTCATCTAATTGAGAAAACCATCTTTTCATCAGAATCCTAATCTAATATGAGTTAGCCTGACAGACAGTACTAAAGCATTTTTAGGGGTCCAACAAATCTCAGATTCTGAAGTTATGAACAACTTCCGTTTGGAGGCTTTGCAAATGAATTGGCAGCAGAGAGGCAGCAGTAACCTATCCCTTTGAGTTTTTAGCTACAACTACTCTGTTTTGACAATGCTTGCTTTTCTTCTTGAGTTCCGCAATACAACATTATACTCCTGGACACTCTATATATACTAGATAGCACATGGATATGCCTGCACGCGCACGCACGTGCACACACACAGATTCATGGGCTTCTGGGGAAGAATTTCTCTTTCTGTACCCTCTTTGTGTGTGTTTACTCTGAAGTAAAATTCACTGAGCACAGTTGAGATTACTGTCTGGAAAGTTTATACAGAAATACAGGAAATAAAAGGGGAATAAAGATTAATTGCCAGAGAGTTCTAGGATTTTCTCTGTATTATATTACCATTTGGGGAGAGAGATGCTGTTCACTGGCACATTTTGCATTGTACTGTATTGGTGGGGGTGGGAGGGAGGTACCACCAATGGATTGTCTAGAAACTAAACTGAGTTCAGCAGTGTTTTAGGGGAATTGCACTAGAAATATAATGGAATAAAGTTATGTTCTGGGCTGAATGTGGATGTATGGATGTGGAAAGAGGTTTGAGTGGGTGGGAGTGAGAGGAGAGGTAGGACATTGCAAAGAAGTATAAACAGTTAAATCAATGACAGCGTAATGATGGTTGAAGGACTGTGCATCACAATACCAAAATTTTTCAAAAAGTACTATCATCTGTCACAGAAGGATTTATGTAAATCTGTGTTATTGTTGTTTTTTTTGATTGGAGATTCCTTTAGTCTGCCCATGTATTCTGTAGGCATTCCTGCCTTTTGCCCTATGTGGCCTCCATTATGATGAAACATCAGAGTTCTGATTCCAAATAGAAACCGTGTGCTTCATTGGGTGTTTTGGAAGCTGTAGCCAGTACAGGATACTTTCATGAAACTGTTACATAACTTGAATTATTAGAACCTCAACATGTAAGGTTTCATGTCACAAGACTCACTGTCTTTTTCTCAGGCTTCAAGGTATGATTTCTTGTAACATTTCATTCATAGTGCAAGTTACTGGTGATTTGCTAAGTATTCAACAATCCAGAATGTACAGATCATAAGAAGACTCTTGCTAAATCAGAGCAAAGGACTTTCTCTTCCAGCATTCTGTTCCCTCAAGAGTGAATCAGATGCCTGTGAGGAGCCCACAATCAGGACTATGGCACCCTCCTGCTTCATAGAATCATAGAGGCATAGAGTTGGAAGAGATCCCAGGGGCCATCCAGTCCAACCCCCTGTCATGCAGGAACACATATCAAAGCATTCCCAACATATGGCCATCCAGCCTTTGCTTAAAAACCTCCAAAGAAGGAGACTCCACCACCCTTTGAGGCAGCATATTCCACTGCCGAACAATTCTGACCATCAGGAAGTTCTTCCTGAGGTTCAAGTGGAATCTCCTTTCCTGCAGCTTGAATCCATTGCTCCTTGTCCTAGTCTCTGGAGCAGCGGAAAACAAGCCTGCTCCCTCCTTGACATGACACCCCTTCAAATAATTAAACATGGCTATCATGTCCCCTCTTAGGACATGATACCCATATTTAAATATTTAAATTTATTTAAATATTTAAATTCCCAGGCAGCTGGAATTCAGAGGCACATTACCATCCATAACTTGATTTTCCATGAGTTTATCTAATCTCCTTTTAAAACTGTCCACCATATCTTGTAGCAGTATGTGTCTTAGGTTAAATATTTCTTCTGTGAAGAATTTCATTTCATCTTTCCTAAATCATCTACCATCCAGCTTAATTGTTATTCTCTTTTATTCTGAGATAGGAAGACAAACATATTCCTATCTACTTTATCTGCACTGTGCATAATTCAGTAATCTATATTCCCTTGTCACCTTTTGGCTAAGCTAAAAAGTCCCAAGACCTCTAGGCTTTCTTTGCAGAGGACTTGCTCCAGCCTCTTGATTAGTTTGGTTGCTGTTCACAATCAATGTGCAACAATTCATTTCTCAACTATTTATGGCTGAATGCATGAATAAGTAGTGCATTTGAAGGGACGTGATTATAGAGGATCTGTCTATTAGGTGTCACCAGAATCTGAGTACCTACTAATGACGTGGCTCCAACAACTAATGACTGGGTTACTGAGGCAGGGAGGGAGTGATTTATTTGAGGTATAGGTTGGCTTTACATTGGATTAGAGAGGCTTAAATGCCCTCCAACATTTCACAGATGAGAACTGGGACACATTGGACAAGCAACATTAGAGTGTAGTCCAGATGGCAAAAATTATAAATGAGGAAGAACACACAAGCTTGGAGAGGCTTCAACAGTTTGCTCTTGCCTTAGCCTACTAGAAAGGGTAAAACCCTGCACACTTCTGTCCTCTCCCCGCATAGAGTCAACTGAGTGCAAACTACTTTTGCGTTGATTTATTTGCATTTATTTATTCAAGGAATTTATTTATTGCCTCTCAACACACCAGGGGCCTGATGAAATATACAATTGATTAAAAGATTTTTGAAACATTAATTGAATAACTAAAACCCAATTAATAACAGTAAAAAAACCCTCTTTAGGAAAAAGACAAAGGCCGTTTCCACACAGGGTTTTTAAAACAGGGCAGAGCGTCCTCCAGGGAGGATGTCTGCACCTGGGAGTGGACTGCGTTGGACCTACTTAACGTAGATCCACACCTCAGCCCGCTCCGGAACGACCCCAAGTGGTCGTCCAGTGTGCTTTTGAAAGACCACTAAAAACAGGTCTTTCAAAAACATGGAGTGCGCCACTGCAAGCCTGCTCCCTTATGCGGATTCGCAGGCTCGCCCCAATGCGAGCCTGCAATCTGCCGGGGGCAGCCGCCATTTGGGATGCCGGAGCAGTGGGTATCGACAAACACGCACTGCTCCGGAGTGGCATGGACCAGACTGGGGAGCCAAGAAGTCTGGTAAGTAGTGTCACGGAGTGATTCCCTCGCCTTGTGCGGAAATGGCCAAAGTTTAGAAAACAGTCAGAACAGTTTTCTTCAGTGAAAACTCAGAAGAAATGATGCCAACTTGAACTCCTTCAGGTGGGAGTTCTACAGTCGGTGTACTACTATCGAGAAAGCCGTGTGCACCCATCAGTCCAGTCTCGTGGGGTTGTGTGACATCCAAAAGGGACTCTACTAACGATCTTACATTTTGGGCAAGGTCAAATGAGAGAAAGTAACCTTTTGGAAGCTGATGATAACATTTTATCTTTGTGATATACAGTGACAGGATGTTTGTTATAGTGAGTTAATTCAAAGACTTAGCAATAAATATTCACCCCGCCCCCCCAAAAAAACCCATAACTAGTCACTACACACCATCAAACAAAGCCAGTAAAAATCTCAAATAATGGAGATTTGCTTCACACAAAAGTGATGACAACTAGTAACAACTAATATGAAAACTGACGAGGAACAGCCTAGTAAACAGGAAAGGGGCACAGTTAGGCCGTGGTATGGCTCTTGAGGATGACACTGGTTCATAGTTACGGTACCATTTCTTCTTGAGAATAGTTTCATTCTCTGCCCCAAGACCTTGGGAAAGAACATCTTGAGCCATGGCTATCTAACCGTTATTGTCATTTCATTGATCTAGTGCAAAAAGACTAACTAGAAAGCCTAGGGGGTCTGATGCATTTATTTTTTCTGCAAATACTTTTTTAAAAAGTGGATTTTCCCACTTAAAATCCAATAACTTCTCATTCTCCTTTAGGAAGCCATAAACAAATCCAAGCACATAAATTATTCCCCTTCCCCCAACCTATTATTACTGTTGATTATTGGCTACTCTGTTAGAGACAAAGAATCCCATGGCAACTTCAAGACTGATAGATAGATAGATAGATAGATAGATAGATAGATAGATAGATAGATAGATAGACAGACAGACAGATAGACAGAGGGATGCATGGAACTCCATGGGCCTGCACTTTAAGTGTTTCCATTCATGTAGAAACCTTTGTTTTCTCAAAGGACTTTAACTCTCTTCTTAATTATCATGAAAACTACTCCTGGCATTATCGAAATGGTACTTTGAAAATAGGCAAGCTATTTTGGCAAAGAAGTATGTAAAGCTTCTCCACTATAAATCAAAACCTCTCACTGGTTTTAGGCAACACATATTCCCAGTCCCCTTGCTTTATGTTGTCTTGGCTGCTAGTCACTCCCTAGACACATAAGGAGAACAAAAAGAAGCCAAATTCTTGTTTTATTGCTTGGAAATTTCTATCCCAGTGCTGAGCCAACTGTCTTAATTGACCCAAGAGCAATATGTTTCTTTCTTTATCAGTTAAGCTTTTACAGTGTGGCTCTGTGCAAAAACTGCATGGCTTCTGCTTCCAGGTGCCTGCCATGCAATTTGGACATGTACCTAGGATAAAGGTTTCTCAGGCCAAGCCTCCCACCCCATTTTCACATTTCTACAGGATATCTCACACTGTACGTATTGTAAGTTACTTTTGGCTGGTTTCCCAGATGATCCCTTGAAAAGAAAGTTGCATAACACACCTACTCAAGCTACTCTCAGTTACTGGTCAACAAATCTAGTCTGAGCAACACTCTGAAGCTCAACAATTGTAAGGGCATATCTGACCGGGAAGGAGTGCAGCATCTAGATGCGTTGGATAGGAAAAGCCTAGCATTCAATTCTTGGCATCTTTGGTTGGTGCTGGAACATCTCAACCCCAGACAATTGGAGCTGTCTGAGGCTACAGGGAGCTGCTGCCGTTCAGAGTAGACGTTACTGAGCCAGATGGACAAAGGGCTTAGCTCACCAGAAGGCAGCTTCCTATATTGTCCTGTCTGCCTATCCACATCACTGATAACTCTGCCATGAGTTGTAGCATAACATGTCATAACATCATAACGTGTCTCCTGAGCTGTGTTATTCCAACTGTTGGCAGGGCTGCCATCTCACCTGGGTGGGAGCCATTGCTCAGTAGTAATGAACTGCACGCAGAAGACCCGAGCGTCTGTATTTCTTCCTTCATTTACAGGTTCCAGAAATTCCAGTTCAAACACCTCAGGCAATAGTACTGGGAGCAAGCTCTTTTTGAGACTTTATGTAACTGCTGCTGGTCAAAAGGACTGGATATCAGACTTCCCCCTGCACTTCCCTTTTTCCCCACTAGAGGGAGAAGTCACAATCAGGTTCCTCAACATGAGTGTACCACTCTCTGACTACTGCCCATACTCACACATTTGGAGGGACCTGGGTTGGGGAAGTCTGATATCCAGTCCTATTGACCAGCAGCAGTTACATAAAGTCTCAGAAAGAGCTTGCTCCCAGTACTATTGCCTGAGTTGTACACCCATGTTGAGGAAGGCTGGGGTGTATATTGTAATGATCTGCTTCAGAGAGAGGCAGCTTCACCTGTGAAAGAGAATCCACAATGGTGGCACATGTAACCTTGTGTTAACACACCATATACCCCCAGTCTGTGCTATTTTCACAATTGGATTTTATTTTATGGCTGAAACACATGTTTGAAAGTACACTGGCTGTCGACATATGCTAGGTCAGGATGACCTCAGACATGATCAGGTCATAAGTTCAGAGAGGATTAGGTGGGAAAGCTCAGTGATGATGGACTTGGGATAATCCTTTCAAAAACTGTAAATTGTCAGCACTCCCCCCCAAAACAGCAGGTGAAACTGCCCAGGTGAAGCAACCAGGGGCCCCTACTGTGAGCAAAACTTTCTCCATTCTACAGAACTTTCTCCATTCACACTACCTGATCAAAACATTAAGAGATTGTCAGGACCCCATCAACGTTTTGTCACCTAAAGTTAAGACAATCAGCCCATCCCAGACTGCTCTGTCAGCCCCATGAGAAAGTCATTATTGCTTTGTCCATGCACCCTCCTTCAGGGCAGAAAGTAGGGTATTTAAATCCAGCTCCAGCCCTGGTAGGTTGTACTACTTGGATGTAGTACATGGTGCCCAGACTTCTGTTTGTTCTTGCTACCCTCAGATGCACTGTCTGAGCCACTCTGCTTCAACCTTCTGCTTCAAGATTGGTAACTACCAAGCTGAGCCCAGTCCATGAAGCAAATGAATGCAAGCCCCCAGAAGTCCTACCAGTTTTTATAGGGAGTGGCATCTATACTTGCATGAGTAGAGAATACTGTTTTCAAAAATTGTGCAAGAGATGGAGACTCTACACTTTAAGTAGATGTCTTTCTCTCATTTGTTTTGTTTTGTTTGTAATGTAAAGAGCTCAGAAATACTTTTTAGATGTGGTAAGTAGCACATAAACTTATTAAATAAAATGATCATGATGATGATTATGATACAATATGATGATATAATATCTTGGCCAACAGATTGCTTTTAGCAGAAGAACCCTCCCAGCCTTTGGATGTTTTGCCATAGCATCCGGGAGTGCAGTTTGAACATCACATTTTTTTATTCCAAAGATAACTTTGGAGGTAATTCCACTGGAGATGTACAGTGGAAATATATTTTCAGACAATATCTTGTCTGTGCAAGAAAGGTTATCTTACAAACATTCAGAAATTCATTTTAAGCTTACAGGAAGAAAAAATACCACTGCATTGACTTTGAGCATAACTCTGCTAGCAAAATGGAACTGGAGCTGTCATGGAGCATTTTGGGCTTGCACCAGGATTTTGGTTTGGTTTGGAAATCATCAGAATTTTTAAAAATTGTTTTCCTTAAAAAACAACAACAATATTTGAGGAAGACAAATCATATGCTGCTCCAGATCCATCTGCTGGTTATGCAAGGAACTCTAGAACTTCAGATGGTTCCAACTGGAAACTCAAACAGGGAACTTGATCAATTTGAGACAGGCAGGAAAAAAAGATATGGGAATTATGTTGCTTCTAGATGCATGAGTATTTCATCTGTGGAATTTTACAGCCAGCGTTCCAGGAGGTAATGCCTGTAGGGTGTAATAGATGTAGAAATGTTGGAGAGCTGTAGGGAGTTGTTCCCAGTTACTTTTGCCAGATTACCAATTTAAAAAAAAGGAAACCTAATATTTCTCTGTATTTAGTGTACTTTTTTGGCAGAGTGGGGATATGTTTCTGACAGACATTTCAAACCTCGCTCATTGTTTATATTGAAAGAACACTCATGTGGGAAAATGTATGCAAACATTGAAGATTTGTCACGTATGATGAATACATAGGTGTTTATTTTGTTGTGAGTAGTACAGGCACACATGGAAGCCACGGCTGGTTACAGCTGGGAATGGGTGAGAATTTCAGTTCAGCTCATTTTTCAAAACTAAGAATTGGCCAAAATCCACACATTTCTTAATATTTGTAACAGAAAGAGCATGCTATTGTAAAATAAATTAATGTGGGGATAAAATGAATCTGACATTTTCAACCATACTGGCCCAGGGCTTTGAGTACTTAACTGTTCAATCTGGGATTGAACTATGTGTTCAAAATGTTGTCCTGAATTAAGACTGCCTTTTTTGAGAGAGAAAGAGAGAGTTGGCAAACAACTCCTCTTCATACTGGGAATATCTGTATACATAGAATTTGCATCGTGCAGATGGAGAAAAATTTAATTTCAGTTTATTTTTGAATAATACATTATGTTCTTCACCCAGCAATGTTTGATACCAAAAAGTATTCATTTTACAAAAGCAGAAATAGATCTTCTCCTACTTCTGTTTTTTTAAACAAAACTTTTTGAATGTCTGTGTAGCACCTAGATGATCTCTGAGGCAGAAAATTGACCCCTAGAGCTGCCCCCCCCCATGTAAGATGCCATGAGTCTTTCTGTTGGTTTTTATGCAACAAACTAAGACAGCTACAAAATATCTCACACACGCACATCCAAAATTTCTGAATTTACACAAATCCAAGAATCATGGGTACTTTTTAGACAACCACTTCAGCAGTGGAATAGCCTTGTTTTCCAGAACCACCCCTCTCCTCAAATTCAGTCTTATAGAGTGTGGCTTTGATTGGAATCAAGATAACCACTCTGCTGGGAATGCTAATAAAGTCTGGCTAAACCTGCACAGAAGTGGAAAATGTTCATGTTCAGCTTTCTCTACCATTTTCCAAGAGATGAAATCAGAAAGTATTACGTAAGAGCTGCTGGCCGATATGAAAACCCCCAGAATTAGTCGCACCAGTGGGACCTTTTATTGGCAATAACGGCATTAAAATAAATCTGTGCTGGATAAAACTTGAACCCCCTAAAGAAGTTGGCACTAATCTTAAATGATCAGTTGTGTCACTAAAAAGCTTTGCTAAGCAAACACAGAGCCAAAGCCAGGGAGACATGCTGCGCTTCTCACCAGAGCACACTGAACACAACTGGAAGGGAGCACATTTCAGTGGCATCTGCTCATACTTCTGGCATAATGAGCACTTGGCACTTGATGCTAAATGTGTAGTGTTGGAAAAGGAACTGTTTGCTTATTTATTCATCTATCTATCTATCCATCCCCCATGCCCAGATTCTGATTGTGATATGTGGGAGCTTTGAGAGGCAGATGTGGAACTGCACATGAATTCACTGTGGATATAAACTGACAAGGCCAGTACTAGAAATGAACTAGTATACATCTGGGCTGTATTTGCTTAACTAAATCTGCTAGCATCTCTGAGTTGGGTGAAAAAAGCTGATCCAAAAGGAAAGAACCAGCATGGTACAGTGGTTTGAGTGTTTGGCCCTTTTTGCACCTTACCTTCATCGCGGCAGTGGGGAGTGGCGCTCGCGCGAGCAGCCATTTGCGTGAGCCGCTCACGGCAGCCTTTCTGCCTCCCACAGTGGTTTGCCGGTTGTGTGACAGTCGCATTAGCGCCCTGCCCCTTCCTTTCGCAGCGCAGCCTGGGAGCTGTAGGCTGCGCTGGGGGAGGAAGTGCAACCGGGCTGGCTTGTTCGGCACACCACATGCAGGTAAGTGCACGAGGGCCCTGTGAGCATTGCGCAACTGCGCAGTATTTTCAGCTTAGAGCCAAAAATGAGAAAATGCGCGCACGGCCCGCTTTAGGCTCGTGAGCGTCGCATGAGTGGGAGTGTGTTGTATGGACCGGCGCTCCCATTTACGCAATGCTCAAGGCGCCCTCACGCAAAAAAACTGCATGCGAAAAGGGCCGACTAGGACTCTGGGAGACCAGAATTCGAACCCCCACTATGCCACAGAAACCCACTAAGTGACCTTGGACAAGTCACACTCTCTCAGCCTTGGATGAAGCCAGTGGCAATCTTCTTCTGAATAAATCTTGCCAAGCAAAATTCTGTGATACAGTCACTATAAGTCTAAGTCAACTTGAAGGCACCTAACAACAACAAATACTAAATCACAACATTTGAAGGAAATACTACTATTGATAAAGTCGTGACTCACTGAAAGAATGTTTGGAAAACAAGCCTTCTATTTCCACTGATAATTCCATCTTCTCTTACTCTGGCATCATATGTTCAATACACTGCTCGGAAAGGCAGATATGAGATTTCTTCTAAATATAGCCAAATAACTGTTGCACGCTGCAGGCATATTTATTCACAGTTGGCCTTAGTGTCCTGCACTGAACAGCATGGAGAGTACTATGGCTTATCTGAATCACCCGTGCTAGTTGCATAGGGACTTAGCTCACTTCTTTGGCATTCTGGTCCTCATTTACAAAAACACCCACAGAAAGCATGAAGGATAATTTGAATCAGCATTGCACAGTTGCTTGCACAATTAAGCCACTGTGTTTTTTTTATTGTTTCAACAATAAATTGCTTCAACCAAGCATGTTGTGCAGGTAAAGGGTTTGTGGGGTGATATGGAAAGAAATAAAGAGCCAGCTATCTTCAGCATCGAGAATGGATTGAACTAATCAAGTAATGAGTTCTTGGAGACCAGAACTTAGTGGCAGCTACTGGATATTCTTTTAGGAAAGGAACTGTTGCCAAGATATGTTAGTGGGAACTTTATCCCTCCCATTGCTTCCATAACGCAAACAAATGCAAGCTCTAAAGTTTCTATTATTACATTTTATAAGCTAAAAGATTACTTGTCAAATAATAACTATAGCATAAATTTCCATGTGTGGGATTTCAGCATGTTAAATGCACACAGTGGTGATTTAAAGGATGTCAGGAAACCTAGCTGGTTCATTTTGGAGGCCTGAAGTTGGTGGTTTTTCAACCAGTTTAGAACCAAGATTTACCCACCCTTCTTTTCCCAACTGGGTTCCAAAACAAGGAAGAGACTGTGCATGTGGTGGACAAAGCAACTCTTTTCAGATTCATGTGTGGGATTTGTAGATTCTAACATGGAAGAAGAGACTTACTTAATATAGGCTTCTTATGTGTAGTGGCCCAAGGCCAGGTCTATCAGACCACAGCCCTGAATCACCTACACACATACACGGGTCTTATCACAAAGGCTTCATACTTCATCATAGACACATAAACATTCAAGCTGAATTACAAGGTGTTTGAATTTAATAGGATGTTATGTTATATGCATGAACATAGCAAAAGGTAGGCTACATTAAGTAAAATTATGTGCTTATTTTATGACATTCTAATGTGAATGGCTTTACCACAAATGTAAAATAATTGAGCCAGTTCCTGGAAAGATTCAGTATATGGACAGGAATCATAAATGTTAAAATGACTGGGAAATATTTAATCCTACACATGTTCATTCAGATGTAAGCCACACTGTATTCTATATGAGACTTATTCCTAGATATGTATGCTGGACTCTGGCCTCAGAAAATACCCACAAACATTTTAAGGCAGTGATAGGAGGTGACTAATTAAAATAAAGTAAGAAATCAATTAAGTTATAAATTGCCTAACAAAATGGTCTAACTTAATTTTATTTTCAACTTAATTCATTGACTCGCCAGCTTTAACATTTCCAGAATTCAGTTATGAATTATGGCTGGAATCCTGTTGGGGAGTTACAAATGCATAAGCACCAGAGTTACAATGCTATGGAGTGACTCCCATCCCAGTCCCCATTTACTGGGCTGCAACTGCTGCAGTCAATGGGAATCTGTTCCCCTGACAATCAGGAAGTAGCTAATTTGTGTTCTCACCCCCTCCTGTGAGTGGTCTCTGCTGCAACAGGCAGAAGCAGGGGCTCTGTCCCATCTCCCCTCTGCACCAGAGATCACTCATGGGGAGGGGACTATCAACTCACTGCTTCCCAATCAATGGGGAACAGACCTCCACTGATCACAGTAGCTGCTGCCCAGTAAGTGAGGACTGACATACTTTATTAATTTAATTAGTTCTCTTGGATTTTTAAAGAGCTTGTTATTCCTATTTGCTGTTACTCCGAGGGAGAAACCATATCCCAGGGTCTACAATTTTGATATTAATATACGATTCTGTGTGCCAAAGAGGTCCCCCGAAGGGGCACGTAGGCAGGCACGGTTGAAAGACCGAAAACCAGTTCAGGCCAGTAAAATCCCCTGTCACGTAGCCCCAGGAAACCTCAAGATGAGCAAACCCACAATAAACAAAGGGTCCTCAGCTCCGAGACACTGACTTGAGGGAATTAGCGGGTCTGCCCCAAGTTGAGCAAATATTCCATCAGGCAAGGACCATTTACATGAAGTCACACCACAAACTAACACAGCCAAAGATCCTGAGACTTTGGCAACACCTTGCAATCCCATCACACAAAGGAAATTGCCATTATCGTTATCGCTCCAACACCCATTGTTCTCCCTGGGAAAGGATTAGTCCTCCAGGTACTTTTTCCCCTACAAATAGTCCCAGTTTTGAGCAGTTCTTTGGATCATCCCTGGTCATCCCAGCAGACCGTTGCTTCATCCGTTGAGTGATCCCCTTAGTCCTCTCTGTGCTGAGCCTCACTTCTTTGCTGCCTTCTCTTACCCAGGACTTCAGGACAAGGTGCAGTATTACCCCAACAACATCCCTCCAATACTCCCTCTGTCCAATTTCCTCTCTTTGGCTTCTTAATAGCTCTTGGGTGTGTGTGTGCATGACTGTGTTGGTGTGTGAGACTTGCATTCAATAAAATCATTTATTAGACATTTTGGTTTGGTTTTTGGCTTGGCTTGACCCTGTAAAAACTGGGTAAAAAGACCCTGCTAGGTTATCCTGCCTCTTGCAGTGCTATTACTTGTGCTCTGGCTAGTTTCCATTCCCCATCAAGTGAAGCATGGTGAAGTGTCCCCCAAGGGACCTCCGAAATTAGGGTAACATTGCTGTCAAGTCAGCTTTGATATATGGAGGCCTTATGAATGTGAGACCTTCCGGACACCCTGTTATTAACAGCCCTGCTCAGGTATCACAAATTCAGGGCCGTGGCTTCCTTGATTGAATCACTCCATGTGTAATCCATTTTCCCCTATTTCCTACAGCCTCCCACTTTACCAAGCATTATTGTGTTTTCCAGTTAGTCAAGCTGTCTTATGATATGTCCAAAATATGACAGTCTCAGGTTAGTCATCTCCACTTCTAGAGCGAATTCAAGCTTGACTTGCTCTAAGACCCATTCCTTGGTCCTTTTGGCAGTTCATGGTATCTGCAGAACTCTTCACCAGCACCACTTTTCAAATAAGTTGACTTTCTTCCTGTCTGCTTTCTTAAATGACCAGTTTCACAAGCAGACATAGAAACTGGAAACACTGTGGTCCTGATGACCATGGCCATCCCTTTGCTTTTTGTTAGTTCCTTGGGGTTGGAGAATTGCAGCACTTAGATCACAAATTTCAAAACACTTACACAAGAGTAGTTCTAGTGGGATAAATTGTGTTAGGAACTTTTTAGATTCAGAATTTCAGTAACAGATTCTCTTCTATCCTAAAATAAAGGATACATATTACTGAAACTAGATATTACTTTATATCTATAACTAGGAAGGAATTCGGAGAGTTGTAGAAACACTGAAATCCATACAAAGTAAGTCCCCCCCCAACCGCATCAAAAGAAAGAAAGAAAAGAAATGCCTTAAGATTGTAACTTCAGACAACTGTCTCCCTGACTTTACACACCAGTGCTGATATCCTACATCAGCAACTCAGTTACAAATGTGCAACTAAGTAACATCACCTGGCCCAGTCTCCCAAACCCACCTTAACAGCCAGCAGCCACATCAAATGAAGGAGGCCTGTTCACCTGATGATTGGGGTACAAAAAGGATGACATTTCCAGCCCCCTCCCACCAGCAAGCGAAGCTTCTTGCTTCTGATTGCCGCAGCCCTGCTCACGGGTGGGAGAAGGCTGGAAATGGCATCTATTTGACACCTTGATTACCAGCTGACCAGATGTCCTTCACCCAGTGTGGGTGCTGGCTGTTAAAATGGGTTGTTCTGCCATCTATAATTGTGGCAGTAGGGCCATGATTGTGACTATGTAGAGTTACTGAATATGGAGCAGTTACAGGTCCATAACTATAGGTTATGAATCTATAACTACAATACAGACTGCCAGTCCAGGTGTTTTTTCCCTAAAAATCTGGTTGCTAATCCCAAGCAGAGTAGACCTACTGAATCAAGAACTGAATGACAATTCTACATTTATGTACAGTCTTCCCTCCACATTCATGGGTTTGACCTTCACAAATTTGATTATTCATGAGTGTGTGTGCCTCCTCCTAACATTCTCCTCCTTCCCTTCCCATGCATTTTGCCTTAGGATGAAGAAGTTGCACCAAGGCACAATATAAGGGGATAGGTGGGGGCAGAGAAAACTCACACGAGTTCACCATGCTGGGGCAAAATGCATTGAAAGAGGAAGAGGGGAGCTCTGCAGGGGGAAAGGAAGGCTTGTGTGAGCCTTCCCCACTTCCCATTCCCTTCTGTTTTGCATGGGAATGGGAAGGAGGAAGCCCTGGAAGGGAATGTGAGGGAGAGCAAGGGGGAGTTTTGTGGGGGGTTTTCCACTTTTGCAAGGGATCTGCACTCCAAACCCTCACAACAGTCGAGGGGCCACTGTACATTCAGTGTGTCTCCTCTATCTGTAATTAGCAACTGGATGTAGGTTTTAGGCCACAGCTTCAAACACATCCTGTGTCACTAAAATTAGGTATTACCAAAGCTGAGATAAATATTCACTGAGATGTATTTGTATGGCTCTAGTAAGGCTTGCTGGTTACCCTGCAAAACTGCAGGGAAGAAGGAAGAATTACCGCAAATCCAATTTATTAAACCGTTAAACAGAAGGTAATGGATGTGATGCTGAAATGTGTTATTTGATGTAAAATGAAAATGTGATTAGAAAGTTGAATTAAGACTAGGAAGATTTAGTTTCAAGTCCCTATGGGGCCATGAAACTTGCTGCTAATTGGTTCGCCAGATGCAACATAGGAAAGGGCTCCTGTACCTTTAATGGCTGCACAGAAGAGGGGATTTCAGCAAGTGTTGCACGGTTGACAGGTGACACTTGATGAAATTCCCTCATCCATACCACTATTAATACTGGTGGAGCCCTGTCCTCTCTTTCACTTGGCAACACTAACATGTTGCCCTGGACTATCTTGAGCAATTTTATAGTGTTGTTGTGACAATATGGTTGGGAGAAGAAGACCTATGTATGTTGTGTTGAGCTCATTAGAGGAAAGACAACATAAAGTGTAAATATTACATAAAATATTAAGTAAATATGTGTTTTCGCCCAAAAAGAATTTTCTCTCACCACACAACTTAAGGAGAATTTTATTGCAGTAATTAAAAATAAAATAGTTCCAGTGATGAATTCATACACATATATGTGTGCCTTGATTATTAATGGAGCAGTTTAATAAATACAAATAGTTACAGGAATATTGCCCCCCTGAATACACCTCAAGAGAAGGGCACCCATTGTGGCAAACTTACCAGCATCCTGTGCCAGGCTGAGCAACTGGTTTGTCCAGACACTTTGCCTATGAGGAAGGAGATGTCACAATGGTGTTACCGGCCCTCCCATCCCCCAGATTTGATATGATTTAATTGGCAAAACATATTAATTGGCATTGATATAAAATGGAACTTGATGTGACTGTAAGGCCAAGCTGGGCAGAGGAAAAACACTGGCTAAACATGTGCATTGCAAAGTAGATCAGAGATCCCCTCTAAGTCCAGCCAGATCATAGTCAGGAAGTCAACAGGTAACTCCAAAGATAACAGGCTTAAACTAAGCTGTAATGGCACTGTTGTCAGACAATAGTGATGGGGAAGTCTCCACCAAACTACTGATTGTTTCAAGCCTTCTTCCCACTGACCTGTGCATTTCCCAAATTATCCACACACCTGTCCACCATTACAGAGCTATCATGATGGCCATTAACTCTTTGTCCCCTAACACTAAGATCATTAACACAGACTGAACCTCATTGTCTGCTCTGAAACCTCCATTGTTTACATGGCCAGACTGCCATTAATACCTTTGCCCTCCAGGCAGATTTTGGATATGCTGCCAGTTATCTGCCAGTATCTTGCTTGTTGAATACCATGCTGTCGCTCTGATTTCTGAATGAGCGCTGTCCTTAGGCGCGAGTTGAAGCAACATTGCTGTTTCTTCGCTGCTCTCCAGATTGGTAAATATCGTCCTTAAACTTTGCTATCAACAATCTTTCCTCCCTTTTCTTTTGGTCATCCTTGCATAAGTGTGTGAGTGTTTGGATCTTGTGTGTGTGTGTAATTAAATTCCCTTAATAAAACACATCTTAGTTTACCTTTTGAATCTTTGGCTGTTTTTTCCCCTACACGGGGCCCTGTAAACATTGGTGGAAGATCTCGCTAGATTACCCCTGTTCTTGCAGGCCTCCCCACTTTGAGCTAAATAATTCCCCATAATCACCTGGAGGTACTGACATCATGAGTGGACCCCTGGGTCACCCATGTTTTGTAGTAAATATGGCTACAGTATGCAGCCATTGTGAGATCTCAAGAGGGTGCAACCTTGCAAGACCAGTCAACTTTGCAAGATTTTGTAGTCTCATAAAAGGGCCTCTTCTTGTGAGATCTGAGCAGACACAACACAGAATTCCATTCTAGGAAACTTAATTCTTACTCACTTAACCTTGGGACTTTTGCTGAAATGCATGCAAGAATCAGTAAACTATAGAAAGAGGAACAATAAGGAAATGAGATTATAGGGCAAGGAAAAAGGGAAAGCAAGGGCAGCGTGGATGAGCTTTTGGCAGGGTGGATGAGGAAAGAGGTTCTCAAAAATTAATGTAACTGCTTCTTTCTCCCTCAAGCTCAAACATGGGAATGAGAGGAGTAAAATCATGCATGGCAATTTGTTATAAACATAGTTATTTCCTCCCTTCTAATGTAAATCTTGGCTGAATTAGAATGTTAAGCTTTTAATGATTAACTAAACACTTCAACCATTTTCTTCTAACTTTTCTATCACTGAAGAGTTCTAAAGTACAACTAAATGCAGTGGCTGAGGTCCTTTGTTGGGATGCATAGCATACCCTCCAACATTTCACAGATGAAAACTGGGACACATGTGACCAAGCAGTGTCAAAGTCTGGTCAAAATGGCAAAAGTTATTAATGAGGAAGAACACACAAGCTAGGAGAGGCTGCAGCAGTTTGCTTTTGGTAAGTGAAAGCTTCCATCCACCCCTCCTCCCCCCTGCTGAGTTGAGTGTAAACTACTTTTGCATTTTGAACACAGTTTGAGGTAAGTTGAGGAGAAGTGTGGAAGGTAGAAGGATAAGAGAGAAACTGGGACATTTTAAAAGCTGCTGAAAAAGTAGGATGGCAGAGGAGGATGTGTTAGTACCATCCCTGCCAAAACAGGACAGTTAGAAGGTATGGCATAGCTACAAGATGTAGCTAGAATCAATTCCCATCAGCCCCTTCTTCACCTTTTCTGAGCTACAGCCCTCTGAACCTGGCCGTTTCCTTGCAAGTAGACATCAACTACAACATGTCCTTAACTAAATATCAATACACAATTGAGCAATTTTTTTATTATGATTTTCTTACATGCTATAAAATATTTGAAGAAAACAAGAAAGGAAAGGAATAATAGAAGACTAGAAAAAGAAGGAAAGAAACATAGATACAGAAAAAAAAATAGAAGTCTGGATAAATGACTTCCGACCCTGCTTTCAGGAGCTATATTGCTAATTGCTATACATAGAACAGTCCTGCCCCACTCTCCAAGAACTCACACATGCATTTTTGCATGGTCACTCGTATTCTCAAAACCAACAGTTATTAAATCATTTTGCTTTTTCCTCAAAAAAAAAAAAAAATCTATCAAGTGTTTCCAATTTTTTTAAAAAAAAAAGTCTGTAATGATATTTCCTCCAATCAGACTTGATAACTTCAGCTAATTCATTCAATTTTTAGAGCTGTTCTTCCACAGAAGGAATGTCTGGATTCTTCCACATTTGGGAATATATCAGTGTCACTGCTGTGATCCTATAGTGAAGTATTTATCTATGGTTCTTTTCCAGCTGTTCATCCATAAGTCCCAAAAGAAAAAGTTCTGGTTTCAGCTGTATGTTAATCTTCAGTATTCTTTTAATCAAAGCATGCATTTGAACCCAGAACTCTTTTGCCTTCTCACAAGTCCACCACATATGCTAAAATGTTCCCTCTTGCTGTTTATGTTTCCAACACAGATTTGAGACTTCCTTATACATTCTAGACAACTTTTCTGGATTCATATACCAACAGTACCTCATTTTATAAAAATTCTCTTTAAGATTATAACATAATGTAAACTTCAACCCCTTTGATCCCATTTTCTCCCATTGTTCCATCTGTATATCTAAAATTCTCAGCCTATTTTACCATACAGTCTTTCACATATTTGTCTTCCATGACAAATTTTAACAAAAGTTTATACATTTTAGTAATCATATGTTCATCATCTGTACACAATTGTGTTTCAAACTGATTTACATTTTTCAAAAACAAGAGGTCTTCTTAATCTAACTTTAGCTTTTCAACTAACTGCTGATAAGAAAGTTATTGAACACCACATCCCTCTGCAAGCTTCTGTTCTTTTAACTTAACTTTATATTCCCCTTGGTAGTTTTCCAATAAATCTTGATACATTAACCATCTTTCTTTGCCTGTTATTTCTTTACTAGAAAAATACTCATGTGCTGAGATTCATAAAGGTATTTTTGGGCACAACCTTGGTCATATTCTCAATAAGGCACGTCTCACCTAAGGATTATTAAAATCTACATTCGCCTTAACTTTGTTGCACCATAAAATCCTTGCCATCCAAACCTCAGCCTTGGCTTTCCAAATCCAATAATCTGTCATTTTTCAGCATCATCCACTCTTTCAAACAAACCAACAACAGAAAGCAAAATATAATTCCCGATTTGGTACACCCAGTCCTCTTCTTTGTTTTGTGTCTTGAAACACCTTAACATTAACTTTTGTTTTTTTCCCCTTGCCATAAAAATTTAGATAGATCCCTCTGTCATTGATTGAATTGTATGTCTGTTGTCAAAACCAGAACTGTCTGGAATAAAAACAAGATTAGCAATTTTTACACTTCTGATATTGACCAAAACCCCCTCTATTAACTGCTTTTTGTAATGAATATAGACTGCTAGCATTTATTGCTTCCATCGAATGCTGATAGGTGTCCTCTATAACTAGTTATGTTTCTTTATATAAAAAGAGTCCTAAAATAGCCTTTCCTGACACCCACAGCATGTTGGCAAGCAGTACATTTTGGCAGTTTTCCTAAGATCACCACTGGTCAAAAAATAAAAAAAAAGTCACCCGTTGTCCTTATTCTATCAAACAGAAATCATTTTCTCATCAGCAAAACTTGAAAGTCTTCCAGGCAAGTCTTTCTAATTACAGGTTAAAATTCCGAGCAGCCTATAAATGTAGCAAAAAGAAGCTGAGAAAATGTTCTATAAATGTCTAATTTGGAACTAATTGGGACAAGTTTAAACAAGCTTATGAGCAAACCACAGTGCATGTGTTCCCTCAGAACAGATTTGCAGATTCCAATAAATGGCCTAAATTTAATTGCTAGTCCCAGCTACAGTAGAGTTATTGAATCAATGAAATTTATATAAGTGTTCACCCGCCAGCAACAGATTGAGTGACTTCTGTAGTTAGACCATTTAAAGGCCATTTAAAAAATAAAGATACTAATATACCCTCCAACTGTCTTGTTCTGGCAGGGATAGTCTCAATTGTGGTCCCTTCTGTTACCCTGCTTGCTGGGGGTCTCTTAGAGGGATTCCCAACGCTTGTCAAAATTATCACTTGTGGGAAAAATTAGCTATGAACACTGCTGTAGTGATGCAAAGAGGACAGGGTAATTAAGGATCTTGAGCCCAGTGTTTATGGAGTTGGATCACAGAGAATCAGGCTACCTGTTCAAATTTAAATATTTTATTGAAATAGATGTTAAAATCCATACAATCACTCAGCTGCACTCATTCCCACAAGCATACAAGACTATAGAAATTTAGAATTAATAGAGAGAGAGAGACATAAGGGTTTTGGGGTAATACTGTACCAATCCAGAAGTCTTCGGTTGGGAAAAGGCAAAC
This sequence comes from Ctenosaura bakeri, assembly GCA_948474755.1. NCBI lineage: Eukaryota > Metazoa > Chordata > Lepidosauria > Squamata > Iguanidae > Ctenosaura > Ctenosaura bakeri. The sequence goes on from CAOLHI010001124.1 coordinate 430,565, forward strand.
AAAAAGCCCAACTCAGCCTCAGGGGGTAGGGCTGAGGGGAGCTTTCCACTGGCAGAGGCATTGTTTGCAAGTCTGGGAGAACTCCAAAATGGAGGAGAAAAAGGGTACAGTCTTCTGCAGTACAGTCTGGTACTATCCCAGGCTACGCTGGTGCTAGTTATAGTGCTGAATACGTCCTGGGGATCAGATGGCTGCATTTTTATGAAGATGGATCTCAGCTTTGCAGTTCAAAGAAAATGCAGCCAGACATCCTTGTAGTTCCCTGCAAGATGACTATCTCATTCAGGGATGTATACCTCCAAAGTGTAACATTCCTGGCTGTTTGAAATGTTAATTTGATCCCAGAGACCTCTTGTCTCCTGTTGGTGCTATTATTGCTGAAAATCCATCCAAAAGGTCTGTGAGAACCATTTTGAGATTCACCTAGGATGTGTGACAGGAAACAGAGCTACCCTTTGATATGTATCCATAGCTCTACTGTCTACATGTCCTTCCAGTAGATCTTGGCTCACTATGTTTGATATAAAATAATTATGATCCTCAGGACATAGTATATAGGTGGGTTAACACTTCCATACCACCTTCTCAACTCACCATTGGGATGAGAGGAGGACAGGACTGCGATAATGGTTCTGCATGATGTTGTTGTGGTCTCTCCTTCTCCCGTCCCCAGGTGGCTCAATCACGAAGTAAATCTTGATGGGTTTTCCCCATCAATGACCCACTATCGTGTTGCCATTATGGAGTTACCATCATACAAAAGCCTTGGAAGTGCAATGGCTGCTCTTCCTGCACCAATGCAGCCTGGGAAAGTACCAGACTGTACTGCAGAAGAAAGAGGCAGGGCCATCGCGCTTCCTTCATCGCAGAGCCAGCCAGTGTGGAGGGGAGCTCTCCTATCGCACTCCCCTTCTGGCAGATCCACTGCCAGGACCTCCACCAGACACTGCTGCAAAAAGGTAGGGTGCGGAAAAGGCCTGAGTCTTTGTTGTCTCACTTTTAAAGCTGATTTTAACATGTACCATTTTCTTTCTCCTCCTCTCACTTTTCCCCTTTGTCCTCAGCTTACTTCCGTTGGTGCAAACTAAATCCAAATTGCAAAAGTAGGTTGTACTCATTTAAATCAGGAAGAGGGAGAGGAGAGGAAGGGCATAAGCTTGCCCTTCCCAGTAGGTTCAGGCAAAAGGAAACTGCTGCAGTTTCTCCTAGCTTCTGTGTTCTTCTTCATTAATAATTTTCACCATCTTGATCATGCTCTGACAGTGTTTAGTCACACATGGCCTAATTTTCATCTGTGAAATGTTGGAGATTATGCTGTAAGACTGCTGTTCTGTGCACTCTTACTTTTGAATAAGCCCTAATGAACTCAGTAGAACATTCTTTTAAGTAACCATACTTAGGATTGGGTTAATGCTGCAAAAAAAAAAAAAGAAAGAAAAAAGAAAAAAAGCTGAATGTACAAAAGGCTTTGAGGTATCTGAGTGTCTAATTCTATGGCAGCTTGAAAATATTAATTTTTAGACTACACTAGTATACAGCATGACAGCCAGCATGTTGTAGTGGTTTGAGCATTGGACTATGGCCATTTCCACATGAGACTGTTATAGCGCTGTGATTCCACTTTCAACACCCTATTCAATTCTGGGGTTTGCAGTTTCAGGAGAGGCCAGCCAGCTCTTCCCGAAACTGCAAACCCCAGGATTCCATAGGATGTTGAAAGTGGAATCATAGCGCTATAACAGCCTTGTGCAGAAATGGCTTATCATCTTGGAGACCAGGGTTCAATTCCCCACTCAGCTATGGAAACCCATATTATATTACCGAGGTAATTTCATCCTAGGTGTATGAAATTTGTTTGACATTTTAAATGACAGATGTTGGAAGAAGAAAAAGTGTACAACAACATTTGCCCTAAACATAATGTACCCATAAGAGGCAACAATAGTTAGGGCCACCTGGGTGTTTCCCTTTTGTCTTTTCTAACCTTTCTCCTCCTTACCTCAGTTTTGATGTTTTCAAGGATAAATTCTCAAGGTACTACCCCCAAGTTATCTTTTCATCTGTAGAAGGAATTTAGGGAAAGCATTTTTCAGGGGAGAGGGGCTTGGTGTAATATGCTAGACTTTTATTTGTTGTTGTTGTTGTTGTTGTTTTAATTTGTTTTAACTGGGTACACTTTTATGATGGTTTAACTGCTTTTTAAGTTTTGTGTTGCTATCAATTTGTATATTGTAAGCCATCTTGAGTCCCAAACTGGGAAAAAGTGAGATATTACAGTGGGTCCTCGGTATCTGCTAAAGTTTGGTTCCAGGACCACCTATGGATATCAAGATTTGTGGCTGCTCAAGTCCCATTATGCATAATAGTGTGGTAAAATGGAGTCTCTTATATAAAATGGCAAAATCAAAGTTTGCTTTTTGGATTTTTTAAAAAATATTATCAAACCATGGTTGGCTGAATCTGTGGATACAGAATCTGCAGATATGGAGAAGCAACTGTATTATTATTCCCATAATGAAGTTCCCACCACCTTCTTTTTCTCTCTATGGTCTTTACTGATTAATCAAGCACATTTCCAGGCATACCTCACAACAGATGGGTTCTCAGCACATCTGATCTTTTATACATGAATAGAAACAGACTATCCAAAAGATAAACATTAAGGATGCTCCCTCATATATCGGGGTGCAGTAGAAGAGGCAGGAGCATCAATAATAGCAGATATAATAAAACAAAGCAGAAATGTAATTTGAAAAGAATATGAACTGTTTTGCTAATGTCAATCAGAAAACTGTGAAGCAGCACACCTATTGAATCCACTTCATTCTACACATTATCAGCTACTACACAAAACTCCAAACGGAGTATTGAATTAATTCACATCATTCAACACAAATGCCACCATTGCAAATTTCAGCAGGAATAATACTGGGCATGGTAAACTACTCTCTTTATGATAACAAGCACATTCTGAATACTGGAACTATCTAAGAAAAAATGGCTGGTGTTCTCATAGGAAGGTCTTCAGAAGAGATCTTTGACAGTGGTGTAAATTTAAAAGTCTCAATTCCATTGAGTTCCATGAAGCCGCTCTGGATTTACTGCACCTCCTCAGCTAACTACTGACTCCGTTCCAAGATGTATTGCTTTCAGCTTCATGTACAGGCCTCTTGTTTAAATATTTCCTGACACAGTATACTTAGTTTCACAGGAATAATTACAGCATGGCTGTAATTTACATTTAAAGGCAAACAGAAGCATATACACTCCAAGCTGACTTCCCAATGTGCACATATTATGCAAAGCTGTTCCATAAAATGGTCCTCCTACAAATCTCAAGGTTTCCCATCAAGTGGTAAAATAAATTGTTGCTCTGGAAGACAAGGGATGGGCATTCTGGACAGGAGATTCATCCAGGCCTTTCTCGCTTCTACTCCCCACCATCAAATTTACCTCAACGCGCTCACTGTTGGAGAATGATTTATATCAGCATCAGGTTTGTAAGTTTTAAACCTGGAAGTATTGTCCATCGTGGTGTCTTAACTGTTTGACTGATTTATGATAAGTATAGTTCCTTTCTGCTGAAGCCTGTCTGTCCTCTCTCCCCCTTTTTTCTTTTTTCACCATAGTCTATACTGGCACTGTATAAACAAGAGCAATGTGCAATGAAGCCACCGTAAATGCAACAATATAATGCTATGTGTGTCCTTGTGGGTGGTGTGGAGTGTCTTCTCTCTGCATACACTAATTCAATTATAAGGTTTTATAGTCTGCCTGACACATCGAAGGATGGAAGCAGCCTCCAGGGAGGAATGAAAATGAAAACCTTATAGATAGTATAAAGAAGATAATAAAAGTAGCCTATTTGCATACTTCCATGGTCAAGAAAAGACTCTACAGAAATACTGAAGAATGGTTGTGGGGTCACCAACTACTCTACTAACCATGAGAGTGGCAAGGAAGCGTCTGACTGTGTGTTCCTACAACAGCATTCCTCCCTCCCCTTGCAAATTTGATTATTTGCAAGGTGCCTGCTTGCCTCTCCCCACCCCCTCTCCTATTCCTTTACCTTTTGCGGGGTCTGTCATGCCTTCCTGTTTTACGTCTGCACAAAAGGTAAGCGAATAGGAGCGGGAGCTCCATGCACTGAGAAGGAAGGTGTGCACATGCCTCCTCATTCACTTGGCTTTTGCCCAGGTGTGGAAGAAAGGCCTGCACACTCGGGCAAAAGGCAAGAGAATGGGAGGGGGAGGGGGGAGGCATGCACATGCCTTTAATTCGTATAGTTTTAATCTACTTTGGTTTTAAGAATGTTTAGCTATCTTCTTAGCCATCATTATTAGGATCAAGATGGGATACAAATGATTAAATAATAACAATAATGATTAATTTCTCCTGTTGTAATACCCCCTCCCAGTCACTGGCCAGCATCATACTGGTGTATGAACTGATTGGATGCAAACCCTTGGGTTTTTTTTTTTTTTACCAGTACACACTTTGTTGTGGTTGTGTGCCTTCAAGTTATTTCTGACTTTTGGTGATCCTAAGGTGAACCTATCACAGGGTTTTCTGGAGCCAAGAGTATGTGATGCACCCAAGATCCCCCTGTGAGTTTCTATGGCTGAAAGTGGCTGAGAAGGAAATTGAACCCTGGCCTCCTGGGCTGTAGTTTGATGCTCAAACCACTACATACAGCAGGCTCTCTGTATATGCCTCGTATATATTGAAACAACTGACTTCTGAGACTACCAACTAAAATCCATCTAATTAATCAACTACATTGCTTTAATTAAGTTTGAACCCTCGCTGTGGAGCCAAGGCTGTGATTAGTTGCCCAGATTGGAGTCAGTGGGTCAAGTATGCATCCTGCTGTCTAAAACTCTTGTTCCACAGCAGGGAACCAAATTTCACGCACAGGTCTATCTTCACTATTCAACTGGGACCAAGTATAAAATGGCTGTAATATTGTATAAAAATAACTCAGGGTGATTAAGAACTGGATGCCAGAGATCCCTATTCTGACTTCAGCAAAACTAGTGTAAATCCAGAATAATTTTAATGAAGCCAGTGAAACTGAGATCACCATTTGGCTGGGTGTCAACAGTCTGAAGGCAAACCAGATTGATGACTGCATTCTTTCCCTTTACGCCAGAGTATTAAGAACACGGCTTTTTTTTTTTTTAAGAAAGAGGGAAAGTGAAAATTTCAGGCAGGCTAAAAGTACATTCTGTGATTCTGAAAACAAACAAACAGACAAACTCTCTGACGTAAAGAAGTTCTGTGGATTCAAAAATATTTTGATGGACATCAATGGTGGCATTTTTCAAAAGGGATCTCAAAAATGAGCAAGCCCCTTTAATTTACAGGAATGCTAATGGTATTTTCTCAACTGACCATAAACTCTAACCCTCTCTGTCAAAGGTGTCACTGGAGAAAACCCATGCTCTCTGCTTTTGGAGTGTGTGGCCATACACCCTCTGTACTAGATGAGTGGCATATGGCACATAGACAGGCACATTAAAAATAATGCTACACAATTGTAGAAAAAAAATTATTAATTGGTCTGTAGTCCAGAGATTGTGAACATTTGCCATCTTTTCTCCTTCTACCAAAATTTCTCTCATTTAGAATTAATGTACAAATCTAGAGCTGGGAAAAGTTCTTTTTTAAGCTTACAATTCCCATAATCTGGGCAAAAGAAATGAGCTTGGAAAGTAGACAGGATGTAGCCAGCTCTGAGGTGTGTGTTGTTACTTATGTTTGACACACATATGTGGGCAGTTACATACATTGCTGGATCACATTTTTCACACACAAATTATATAGGACTTTGCCTCTAGCATTTCCTACATTTCACTGTACACACTTCAGGGCAAGAGGGAATCTCTTCTAAACTCTCTCCCTAGTACTAACATTCTCAATGATTTGAACATGTTAATTTTTTTACTGTCAGTAGCTGCTTTTGAAATTTTCCACTAAATTGAAGGTTGGGATATAAAACAAACCAAACAGCTATGGGTGGAATAATGCACCATTTGAACACAGATTCTGTGGATAACACTACCACAAAGTATATTGCACTGCTTTTGTTTCGTTATGTTTGTGGTGTGTCATATTAGATTGTCCATAGGAGGCCAAATAATATCAATATTTGTCTGTGTGTGTGTAATGAGTGTATTTTTTTAATATTTCAAAGAAGTGAAGAAACAAGTTGTACATGTAACTGGCATGTCTGTTTCCCCACATTTCTGGCTCAATAGCCGCTTAATAAATTGTACTCCATGATAATATTCATCAGTTGTCCCCATATCTGGAATTTATATGCATCTTACTATATTGGGTGTATGTATAGTGATGCCAGATGCTAGGTGGGTGGGGTGTATGGACATCTGCCCCCATATAGTAAATCAGTGAAATGCAGGGTGGCAGTTCAGTGCCTTAAGGCTGGAGGTGGGCAAAATGTGGGCTGTGGGCCACATGCACACCCCTGGACCCCGCTTTTTACCCCCCAAATCACACATGGGAAGTTCCCCCCATGCATGAAAACATGTGAAAGTGTTCCTCACCCCCACAAGCACCTCAAAACCCTATGCTGTCCTCCAAAATACTTCTGATTTCCTCTGCAGTATTTCTGTTGACATATTATTTATTTATTTAGTGAGGGATTGCAAGGGAAAGTGGGGTTATTTTGGCTAGCTGTGGAGGGGAGACATCCCATAGGGGGATGAGGGAGATTTGGCCCCTGCCTCTCATGCACTTGCCTTCTCCTGCTTCAGTCCCTAGACTAACTCAACAAAATCAGCCGTACCGTTGCATTTTTCAGAAGATAGAATCATAGAATCATAGAAATGTAGAGTTGGAAGAGACCACAGGGGCCATCCAGTCCAACCCCCTGCCATGCAGGAACACCCTCAAAGCACTCCCGACAGATGGCCATCCAGCCTCTGCTTAAAAACCTCCAAGGAAGGAGACTCCACTACACTCCGAGGCAGCAGATTCCACTGCCGGACAGCCCTGACTGTCAGGAAGTTCTTCCTGAGGTTCAGGTGGAATCTTCTTTCCTGCAGCTTGAATCCATTGCTCCTTGTCCTGGTCGAAGGAATATAAGAAGCATTGCTGTTACCACTTAGCCTCACTCAAATAACAAAATCCTCTTCTTTGTCTGCTGTGCTGTCTGCTGCTCAGCCCACGAAATAAAGAGACCACACACCAGGGCTTGAGTTAAACTAGGGCAATTTATTATTTAATGTCTATTTAAACATGAACTTGAATGTGAACTTGGATTAGAACCCCATGACATGAGAAGAGAGGGGGTATGCACTACGGGAGTTGCTGAAGCAAGAGGTCACTGCCGACTTCTCCCCCAGCGACTTTGGCCAACCCATTTTCTGGAAGGCGGACCCCAATGCACAGCCCCTCTTTGTCTTATGACTTCTAAAGTGAGGGCCAAAACTGTGGGGCTGCTGCAAGGAGAACTCCATCATTTGCCTCTCTCCGTCTGACAACAACACGAGAGGGCTCCACAGGCTTATCCAACACCAAAAGGTGCCATAGGTACTCATCAAAGCCTTAAGTCCCCTGCAACCTGCCAATGTGAACATATTTGGAACCCTATTTAAGACACCACCCTAAAGCCAATTGTCCTTTTCCTTGGCACAGCATAGGGTAGGTGAAAAAAAAAACCCTGATGGGGAAAAAAATTCCTACCCAGTCCCGAAGTGACCAGCAAGCTCAGGCTGAAACTAAGGGTGGGAAGGCAGGTTCTGGTGACCCCAAAATGCTGAGGAGGGGGTGGCATAGCCTTATAAGGGGGGCTCGTTGCCTCCACCCACTCCCAGATCAGCATGGTTCTCTCACACATGAGGACAGCAAAGCACCTCTCTCCCCAGGCTGCGGTGCAGTGTGGACAAGAGAAGGAAATGGATTGTTGATCCTAACTTCTGTCCTTTAATCCTGCCTCCTGGTTTCTCCTTTGGACCTTGAGACGGTCACTTTGTATTATTATTTCTTATTTATTGTATTTCTAGGCCACCTTTGTTCCAGAATTGGGACCCAAGGTGGCTTCCAGCAATAAATACATTTTAAAACTATACACATTGTAAGCTATCTGTGCTTCATTTCTTCCCTGTCCACCTCTGTGAATAAGAAGTTTGTTACCATACCCTACCATGCCTCCTATAAGATGCAATTTTCACAAATTGAACGTCTTAATGACCAGAGAACATGATCAAAGTCATGCTTACTTGAGAACATGTTTTGGGGTCAAGCTGACCTGAGATGTGTTCAGGGTCATAAACATGAGGAGGATTGATGCTAATTGGTTTGTGCTAATCCTTTTACCACTCCAGGCCCTTTGCATTTCTGCATACAATGAAAGATGAACTGCCCAGATTGGTGAGCAATCAGAGACCATCTCTTGCTGTTATCCTATAGAGATCTTCCCTATATGCCCTACTTGACTGAACATTAAGAGACTATCATGAGTCCCATCAATGTTTTATCACTCTAGAGTTAAGCAATCAGCCCATTCTGGACCCCTTTGGCGCTCCTATGGGAAAGACATTATGGCTTTGTTAACGCTCCCCTTCAGGGTGTGAAATGGGGTATAAAAATGCTAGCTTTTACCTCAGCCTTTTGTAGTACCCTGGACATAGAACTTAGTGCCCCAGACTGCTGTTCTTCCATGCTATCCTCAGACACTGTCTGAGTCCCTCCACCTTCTTCAGGACTTGTAACTATCACCCTTTCTATTTCATCTCTGTCTATCCAAGCTTTCTTGCCTTACTTTTTGATAGCCTTGTATGGTTCTGAAGAGTGTATATTTCTCATCTATTTGCCAATTTGAATAAAATATTTTGTTAACTTTTACTGGAGTCTTCTCTACAGTTAGTACTGATAAACATAGGTGGAAAGATCCTGCTGCTACCCTCCTCTTGCAGGCCTCGTTTGAGCTATAATTTCTCCAAATTCCAAGGAGATGCTGGCATTGCAGGTGGACCTCAACATCCCCCACTTCTTAGGGTAACAAGCTTCCCTCATACCTTCGAACATTTCACAGATTAAAACTGGGTCATATGTGGCCAAGCAACATCAGAATGTAGCCAAGGTGACAAAAATTAATGAGGAAGGAAACACAAGCTAGGAGAGGCTACAGTAGTTTACTTTTGCCAGAGCCTACTGGGAAGGGCAAGATTCCACACTTTCCTCTTCCCTCATGTCCTGAGTTAATTGAGTGCAAACTAATTTTTCACTTTGAATTCAATTTGCAGTGACTGAAATAAGCAGAGGACAAAGGGGAAAGTGGGTGGAGAAGAGAGAAACTGGTACATTTTAAATGCAGCTGATGAAGTGGGATGACAGAGGATTAATCCTGTTGGTCCCTGCCAAATCAGGACAGTTGGAGGGTATGTCCCCTTTTGTCACACCCCTTGAAAATAATTGTGCCCAGCCTTGACAATGTCACTTTGCTTTGTCTAAACTGCCACCTGGGGTTCTAAAGTCACAGGCCATTTCTGTACTAGACTGTTATTGTGTTATTATTCCACTTTCAACATCCTACAGAATCCTAGGGTTTGCAGTTTCAGGAGAGGTCTCAGGCCCCTCCCTAAGGTGCAAACCCCAGGATTCAATAGGATGTTGAAAGTGGGATAATAGCACAATAACAGTCTAGTGCAGAAATGGTGACACTGACTGAACAAATCTTACACTTCCCTTGCTATGCACCTTCTTGCTCCAACTGAGTTTAAGAGCCTGGTTTCATTTACACTCAGATGCGTAGCCCAAAGAAGCCTCCCTCTTGGGGAATGACTTATGTTTCCAGGAAAGACATATAAGCTACCTTGTTGCTACCAGAGTGTCTTTAAACGAATGTAAATGAACACTGAGCCTTAATAAAGTCTATTTATGTTGCCCTGTTTTAGCACAGTACATGCTAATAGGATTTATTAGGCACTTAGCAGCATGAAAGAAAAATGTTTTCTTGTTATATCTGCCAGTCCTTATGGCTCTGTATGACTATGTGGGCTCTCAAAACACACAGATATTTCCCAGTAAACAAATAAGTCATTCACCCTGCAGTTCACTTAGGAAAAGAATTAGCATCATAGGTATCATATATATTATTCATTTTAAAGTGCATGTGTGTATATTTTAGTACAAGTGAAGACACTACTGAATTTATAACTATAAAGATGACCGAAATATAATTAATTGCACCAGCTAGGCCAATCAAAATGGTATCAAAGTGTGAGAGTAACTAGTTACAAATAACTAGTTGCTTGCAATTTCCCTTTCCAATAGCATTGCACAGGAGACGCGTTTTTGTTCAGACCCATAACTTTGCACAGGAGGAAAGCAACAGAACTGGAAAGAGAGCTGGCCTTTCATTAGAGGGCATATTCCTCAGCAGTGACTATTTTGTTAATGGTGATAGAAAATTATATGAGGGGACCATCCATGCTAGATCTTTCTTGAAAAAAATACTGCATTTACTTAAAGGTTTAGGCCCTTTTCCTTCTTTTGGGGATTCACAACAACAAGCGCTGCAGAAAGTTAGATGTTGTTGTTGTTGTCATCATATGCCCACAAGTCATTTTTTACTTATGGCAACCCTAAGACAAACCTATCAGAGGGTTTCCTTGGAAAGATTTCTTCAGAGAGAGTTTGCTTTGCCTGCCTCTGAGACTGAGAGAGTTTGATTTGCTCAAGGCAAATGTTGTGTGTGCCATGGCTGCATGTGAGGAGCGTTGTATGAATCCTGGTCTCTAGCATTGTAGTCCAATGCTCAAACCATTACATCGCGCTGACTCTCAGTTTAGATGTATAAACTTTTAATTCTACCAGTCTCTTCTCTAGTACTCTGATAAGATCATTATGCTGAATAAGATGGGAGAAATTCAGGTCTTTAAACTGGAGATGCACAATCATATGTAGAAAATCAGCATATTGTTACCCTGATTTCTGGGGTCCCGTGGGGGACACTTCAATGTGCTCCACGTGATGGGGAATGGAAACTAGCCAGAGCATGAGCAATAGCAATGCGAGAGGCAGAGTAACCTAGCGGGGTCTTTTTACCCAGTTTTTACGGGGTCAGGCCAAGCCAAAAACCAAACAAAAATGTCCAATAAATGATTTTATTGATGAAAATCTCATGCAGCAATGCAATTACTCACACACTCACTCAAGACCTATTAAGAAGCAAAAGAGGGGAAACTGGGTAGGGGAACTATTGAAGGGGGTGTAGCAGGGGTAATACTGCACCTTGTCCTGAAGTCCTTGGTCTGGGAAAACAGCAGAGAAGTGGGGCTCAGCATGGAGAGGGCTGAGGGGATTACTCAACGGATGGAGCAATGGCCTGCTGGGATGATCGGGAGTGATCCAAAGAACTGTTCAAAAATTGGGACTATTTGTAGGGGAAAAGGTACCTGGAGGGCTAATCCTTTCCTGGGGAGAACAATGAGTGTTGCAAAGAGGAAGAAGTTCCACAATGGTAACTTCCTTTGCATGATGAGATTGCAAGGTGTTGCCAAAGTCTCAGGATCTTCGGCTGCATTGGGTTGTGATGTGACTTCATGTAAATGGTTCTCGCCTGATGGGATATTTGCTCAACTTGGGGCAAACATGCTAATCCCCTCAAGTCATCTTCTCAGGGGCTGAGGATCCTTTGTCTACTGTGGGTTTGCACAGCTTGAGGTCTCCTGGGGCTACGTGACTGGGAATTTTACTGGCCTGACCTGGTTTTCGATTGTTTGACCATTTCTGCCTACATGCCCATCCGGGTGACTTCTCAGGCATATTGAATCATATTTTAATATCAAAATTGTAGACTCCAGGACAGGGTTTTCCAGTGGGATAACAATATCAAGGAGTTTTTGATTTGGGAGAAGATTAAAAAAACAGCCCTTGGTCATTCATACATGGCACATCAATTCTGTACAGCCCTGGCCTCAGTTAAGTACGGGTGTCAGGTAAGCATACACCAGTCTGATTTCTATAGCTTTGAAAAGTTACCTTTAAACTACATCACTCAAAATCCCCCAGCTGATATGACCATTTCTAATTTTCTGATTTCCAAGATCTTCTAGTTTGTACTATTGAACCAATTCACTGTCAGAAACTCTCCACAACCTGTAATAGTGACTTTATAGTCTTTCCCAGGCTCTCATAATTTTGCATGTCCAAACCAGTCCTGAAACCAAAATTTAGAGTATTTGTTGCAATTTGTGCTTTCCCTGAAGACTGAGGGAAGAAGAAAGTATATTCTGCAGTATGTGAATATTGATCATTATACATGTATCTTTTTCATTATATTATATTAATTATATATCATTCATGAGTCTCTCTACATGAGGTCCCATAATTTAAGTAATCACAGCATACATGCACCTTTTAATCTGGTATGGTTCATAGTTTTACCAAGTAGTATCAAATTTAATATCTGGGGTTTTTGAGGCTGGTGAAGCATCAGCTATTGAATAAGGTGATCTTTAAAAACCAACACACAGGAGCCTGAATCCTATTAGCAGTCCTAATTAGAGCAGACTTGCTAATTGAGTGGAATTTATATGTGTGTCAACTCACCATTCAACAATTGATTCAGTGGGTCTACCAAAGCTGGAATTACTAACAGTATTCAGGCCAAGATGTGTGAACTATTAAACAATTATTTGAATTACCCATAAGGTCTCATAAGGAATTTGTTAATTTGTTACTTTAAAGCAGTGTTGGACAAAATTCAGTCCCAGGGCAGCTTTCATGGCTGTTTACCACTCCAGATTCTTTGGACTATGCTTTTTCTGCTGCCCTTAAAGCCTCCAGGAATGATAGGTCACTTTTAAGTGGGCTGCAAGGAGCCCTAGACTGCTGAACATAAAAACAGTGGACTTTCTATTTTTGGCAGTCTGCATGACCCTTTGGATTCTCTGAAGCAGAGAATTGGTCCTGGACCTTCTATAGTTGCTCACCTGTTCTTTACAGCATTGGTATCATAACTTCTCTTCTATTTACAGAAGCAATTTGTCATGTTACATCTTAGTAATACATTGACTTTGATGGTCTCAATGCTACTGAAGGTTGTCAGCAGTGGGAAAAAGTGCTACATTAAGACTCCCATGCCAGCACTTGATGCTGACCCAGCTGCTTCTCCTACTGAAAACCAACTTTGGTTTTCCTCCCCCTGTGGGCAATCTTTCAATCAAACCTTCTTTTAAACCAAAATGCTGTGGAAGACATCCTGGAAGCACCAATGTATCATTTCCAGGAGCGCCTTAGAGTTATACTTCTACAATGCCTGAGAGTTTCTTTGTTTTTGTTGTTGTTAACTGCTGTCTGTTTTGGCTTATGGCAACCCTATAAAGGAGAGACTTCCAAATCATCCTATCATCAACAGCCCTGCTCAGGTTCCACAAACTCAGGGCCTTGGCTTCCTTGATTGAGGCTATCCATGTTTAATGCAGACTTCCTCTTTTTGTACTCAGTGGCATATCTAGGTCCAACAGTGCCTAAGGCAAGCACAGAAGTTGCGCCCCTAGGCGCAGCTGTGCCACTGCTGCACTAGGCCAGGAAGGACCCCAGCAGCTGCAAGCGTGGGGAGGCAGTGCACACAGGGGGCACAAGGTAGCAGTGGTGTATCTTGGGGCACATGAGGAGAGGGGGGTGACAGCACGAGGGGGCAGGGTGATGAGCAGGCACAGGTTGGTGGCAATGGGCATGGTGGGCAGCCGTGGACATGGGGTCTACAGTGGGCAGGAGAGCATCTCTCAGGCACTGGTGTCCAGGACACATGTCCTAGTTGCCCCACCTGAGATCCACCTCTGTTTGCACTTTACTTTACCTAACATGATTGTCTTTCCTAGTGAATCAAAGCTTCTCATAATATGTCCAAAATACAACAGTCTTAGTTTAGTCATCTTGACTTATGGGTAGAATTCAGGCTTGATTTGCTATAGGACCTTTTTATTTGTCTTTTGAGCAATCTACGACATCCATAGGACTCTTTTCCAGCACCATATTTCAAATGAGTTGACTTTCTTTCTGTCAGCTTTCTTCACTGTCCAACTCTCACAAGCATACCTAGAAACTGGAAACATGATGGCATGGACAACCCTAAATTTAGTATTCAGTGATCTATCTGGAGACTTCTGAATCTTGTCTAGTTCCTTCATACATGTCCTTCGAAGTCCTAGTCTTCTGATTTTTGGAGTCTCCATTCTGAATAATGAATGAATTAAGGGATGGAAAATGTTGAACTGTTTCAATGTCTTCTTTGTCTACTTTAAGGTTATGTAAATCATCTGTGGTCATTATTTTTCTCTTCTGAACCTTCAACTGCAAATCTGCCTTTGCATTCTCTGCCTTGACTTTCTTCAGTAATCGTTCCAAGTCTTTGCTATTTTCTGATAGTTGTATGGTGTCATCTTTCAATTGTTGATGTTCCTTCCTCCAGTTTTCACACCTCTTTTCTCCAAGTCTAATCCTACTTTATGCATGATATGTTCAGCATACAAGTTAAACAAAGAGGATGATAAAATGCAGCCTTGCCTGACCCCCTTGCCAATCAGAAATTATTGTCCTTCTCTGCATTCTATCCTGATGTGATAACTCAAGCCCCTGTCAGAGCTGCTGATGACGAGCAGCAGCTGTTGGTCCCTGTGGCTCTGGCTGGAGATGAGTCCTGCAGCTCAAGAGCTCCCCCTGCTGCCATGGACCAAGTAGGTGTGGTCGTTCCTCTGCCTGCTCCTTTAGAGCAACAGGGATCCGATTCTGTGCCTGCTCCTTTGGATCAACAGAGATCCAATTCTGAAGAGGCTCTGGAGCCTGGTTCAATAAGCCCCCAATCAGGCAGAGACTCAAGAGGGCTGTGCAAAGGGAGGCGTCTTTGGCTAAATTTAAGAAGCGGTGACTGGACACACCTGTGCCTGGGGCTATATAACTGCCTGCCTGGAAGCTTCCCTTTGCTTGTGGCAAACTTCTTACAAGCCCTCCTCTTGCCAGTACCTTGTTCCCAGCACCTGGTTCCTGATACCTTGAATTGATCTCTGGACTCTTGACTCTGGAACTATGGCTTTGCTTGGTGCTCTGGTAAATGAACTTCCTTGAGTAAGTGCTTGCTTGTCTCTTTCTGGCTGGACTTTGCTGTCTCTCCCACTCTCTTCTCTGGGCTGGCTCACTGCCCAGGTGTCTGTCCTTGACACCTGGTAGCCTCTTGTTCTGCATGCAATTAAATCTGAGGACAATTAAATCTGTGGACAATTAAATGATGTGGCACGCCAATTTTTTAAAGAGAGATCCAAAAGTTTTTTGTGATCTACACCAAAAGCTTTCATAATCTATAGAGCACAGGGTGATCTTTTTCTGATGTTCTTTGATGTTTGCAATATGATCCTCAATGCCTCCTCTTTTACTGAACAAACTTGGACATCTGGCATTTCTTGTTCTATACATGGTAAAAGTCTTTGTAATAGAATTTTGAGCACCAATTTGCTTTCATGGGAAATTAAGGCAATGGTCCGGTGGTTACTGCTATCCCTGGTATCACCTTCCATGGAGACTGGAATGTATACTGAGCAGTTTCAATCTGTGGGCCACTCTTTTGTTCTCCATATTTCTTGACATACTTTAGTTAAGACTAGAATAGATTCTGTCTCTGTAGCTTGAAGCAGGTCTATTGGTATGCCATCTGTTCTTGGTGATTTATTTCTCCCAAGTACCCTGAGTGCAGCTTCCAATTCAAAAATTTCTAAAATTGTAGCCTTATCATCTCTTATCATCAAATGGTTCTTCCTTGAATGAATCTGTCTCATCTCTTTTATATACTTCTTCAGGGTATTGTTTCCATTATCTTTTTATTTCTGCTTGGCTATGTATTGTGTTCCCCTGATGGGTCCTATAACATTTCTACTCTCAGCATAAATTTCTCTTTGATTTCTCAGATCTTGTGGAAGAGGTTTCTCGTTCATCCCTTTTTGTTGTTGTCTTCTATTTCTCTGCATTGTTTGTTATAGCAGTTTTCTTTAGCCAGTTGCAGAAGTCATTTAACAGCTGTGCTCAGGATTCTTACACTATTTCTGTCACCTTTTACTTGCGCTTCTCACCTGTCCTTAACTGCTTGAAGAGTTTCATCTGTCATCCATTGAGGTTTCTCTTTCTTTTTGGCTGTCGATAGCGTATTTTTGCGTGCTTCTCTCACAGAATCCCTGGCTCTAGTCCAGAGTTCTCCCAGCTCTCGATCAATTAGGCTTAATACTGCAAATCTATTTTTTCCTTAAATTCTGTGGGGATGTTCTTCAGGTTCTATTCTGGCATTTAGTGTTCTTTTTTGGCTTTACTCTAATTTTTGATATCAAAAGTTCATGGTCTGTTCCATGATATGCTTCTCTAATGCTTTAATTTAAGAGTATTCCTGGAAGCTTCAGCATTTGCTCTAGACTATGCTTTACAGTACACTGGAGGTGTGCTATCAACTGTGATGTTAAAAAACTTTCTTCACAACACAATGGAGAATTACAACAATATAATTTTATGAAATATTCATAATCAGTTTGGTGTTGTTTGTAACAGGAGGAATAGGAATAAGGACATTATATTAAATAGAAAATAGTAACTCTTGCAATATTTTAAAACAAACTGTTAATTATTATGATTCTGTAGGGATCACAAAATTAGGATTGATTATATGGCCCCAAATGATGAACATCCATGTTTGAACTTCTTTAATGTAATAATATGAATTTAGCTCCACAATGCTAACTTCATAGTCAATAACAGAAGAAAAGTGCTATGCTAGATCCAGAATAAGCTACACCCAAGACATCAATCAGGTTATAATACTATTAGACTGTTCCTCTGAAGGCTTTATAGTTGCTTTCCAAGCTGCTCATTAAATTTCATCCTGGCACCATCATAAACCATATAATGAAGTTTATTATAACCTCCACATTCATCTCCATGGTGGACAAAATTAGCCATAGCAAGAGCATTACCTCTACTGATTTCTCTTCTTATCTGCCAAAATATGGTTTTACTATGGGGCATTTCACCCAATCAGTTCAGGTGGTAGACTTCTAGTGACATGCCACTTGGTGAGTTTGCTCTTATTTATAGCTCTTGATGCCCTAAATAATTACAAGGCTGGGCCACTGACTAATCTGACAAACAAACTACTATTTCATTGTTCTCATTTTAGCTCATCGAAATTGCCACAGGAACTCCCCCATGACTGCAGATTGACCTTAAATCATTTGTGTCTCAGTTGCAATCAAGGCCATCTACTCATATCCTTTGAAGAATGGGCTGTAGAGATTCAGGAATGGAATGCCTGATTCAAACTCTGAGATTACTAGACAGGATGGGAAAGACTCCCATCTAGAACACTGGAAAGCCATTTCTAGTCAGTGGAGATAAAGGCTTGGGAAAGTGTGGTTCTCAAGATGTCCACAACACCTTACTCTTGGCTATGCAGGCTACAGCTGACGGGAATTGTAGTCCAACACTATCTGGACAGATTTCCTACCTCATATTAGATGGCCTAAAAGTCTGATTTAAGATAGCTCCCAGTGTTACAGTGAGTGCTGTGAATTCTATCATGCCTGCAAAGTCCCAAACTTCTCCGAGGCATTTTACTGGGCAGTAGCTATATCTACTAAAAAAAAAAAAAAGGCATCATGGTATAGTGGTTTGAGCTTTGGACTATGACTCTGGAGACCAGAGTTAGAATCCCTGCTTGGCCATGGAAACACAGTGGGTGACCTTGGGCAAGTCACACTTTCTCAGCCTCACTTTCTCAGCCTCAGAGGAAGGCAAAAGCAAGCCCTCTCTGAACAACTTTTGCCAAAAAAAATCCCATGATAGTTTCACCTTAGGGTTGCCATTAAGTCAGAAAGAATTGGAAGGCACACAACAGCAACAAATCTAATATATAAAAATAAAAAATTGTGTTTTTGTCTGTGTCAGGCGAAGACCTCATATGATTGGCTGCCTAAGAAGGTTCCATGGAATCCTGGGGTTTGTAGTATAGGTAAGGTCCCTTAGAATTCTCAGCCAGAGAGCTCTATATAAGCCTGTTGCTATGGAGATGAGGCCTAGCAGCAAGGAAGAAGGCAGTGTATTCCCTTAGGAACTCAACCTCTTCATGTTAATAACTCTGAATGCAGATTGGATTGGGAACTATGGGAAAAAGTTACATGTACTGGACAAGACAGTTTGGGGAATTACAGACACAGGATCTCAAATCTTTCTAACAGGTATTACCTATGAGCAAATAAAATCTTGGGCAACCCTGGGTAAATACACTAGTATGTACTAAGTAACAGGGAGAAAATGTTGGGTTCTGAACTGGTTTGGAATGCTGGCACTCTTGTAAGGTCTATGTGACTTGCTAAAGTATTAAAATGTAATTTATTCCTAATAACAATAATTTGCATCTATAGGGCATGCTTGTTAAAAAATGCATAGGAATATTTGACACAGTATCACAGTACAGTCAGAAGTTAACTGAAGTTCATGTCAAAAGGGTTTCAGGGGGCTATCCAACAATGCTAAGAATGTTGCAGTGAAGTAATACTATCACAAATGGCTCAAAGCCTTCAAAGAGCGGCAGAACAAGCAAAAATTGGCAAGACTTGGTATTGATCTGGGGAAATGACTCCCTGCTAATTTTTTGTCCACTGTGATGCTGTTAAAAATGCAGGGCATCTGCTTTTCCTTGGTAAGCCAAGCATAATGTAAAGAAGAGAGAGACAAATTCCAGAGGCCCATGCAGATTGCATCTCACCCCTCTCACTCCCTTCTTTGGACCAAACCCCCCAAATTTGGGGACAGGGGGCAAAATGACCCATCATGCTCTCTAGGGGATGTGATTTGCTATTAGAATCATAGAAATCTAGAGTTGGAAGAGACCACACAGGCCATCCAGTCCAACCCCTGCCATGCAGGAACACCCTCAAAGCAATCCCAACAGATGGCCATCAAGTCTCTGCTTAAAAGCCTCCAAGGAAGGAGACTCCACTACACTCCGAGGCAGCATATTTCACTGCCGGACAGCCCTGACTGTCAGGAAGTTCTTCCTGAGGTTCAGGTGGAATCTCCTTTCCTGCAGCTTGAATCCATTGTTCCTTGTCCTGGTCTCTGGAGCAGCAGAAAACAAGCCCTCTCCTTCATCTACGTGGCATCCCTTCAAATATTTAAACATGGCTATCATGTCCCCTCTTAACCTTCTCTTCTGCAGACTAAACATACCCAGCTCTCTAAGTCTATCCTATACTGAAGAACAGTTTGTTTAGGCCTGGGATGTGTGTGTCTTTTTTCAAAACCACATATGAGATTGCATGTTTGGGGTTTTTCCACTCCCCAAAAGTAGAATTGGAATGATACTGTAGAAGTGCTACACAGCAGACTGATTGATTTTCCTCCCTTTCTCGTAATACGGGACCCAAAGCGGTATGTAGTCCAAGACATTGTTTTATTGTTATTTTGTCATTTTTTTTTGCAATCCATGAGCGTTAAAGGGTCCGGTCAGGGTAGGAAACTGGCTCTCAGATCTCCTAAACCTTACCCTCCTTTACTCTAGTCCAACATAAGTTGCCAGTCAGATGCTTCTGCATAGCACACAAGCACAGTGTAGAAGTAACTTTTATTTGCAAACATCGTCTATTACTTTTCACACCATCCTGACACTTGAAGGTGTTCTGAATGTTATAGTTCTACTTTAGAACTATGGATATTTGTTACTGATGAATAACACTCCGCACATCTCTCTGACAGTGGAATAATTGCCACAATACACTTAGGAGATATTGTTTAAATCTCTACCAGTTATGGGTTGTTTTATGGCTACCAGTTATGGGTTGTTTTATGGCTACAGATGGGAAAATCTCACAATAGCACTTCTCCAGATCTCACCTGCAATTACTTCCTCATCCTTTTTTATGTGCAGTTGGGAAAATTTTAAAATGATAACCTGTGCACATTTTATTTTTTTAAATTTTGCACATCTTAATCATTCATAGTTTAAAATGGGCACATTGTCTTGGGTGCACTTCATTTCTCCAATACATCTTCTGTATAAGCCTTGCAAATGTGTGAATTCTTGAGTAGAAATATATTTCTTCTCTCAACCAATTTCAAGAAGGGAGTTTGGCCAGCAGAATTCTCTCCTATCCCTGTTAATGGATTTGTTTCTAGATACTCATGACTAGTCTCAGATTACAATGCTTTTGACCTCTTCCCCCAGAAGGCCATTTGCAGACATCATACAGTGTGGCTTGGCCAGACAGTAGTGGCTACTGGCTTTCATGTTAGTAGAGCAGTGAATGCCACCTGGGATTTCATAGAATCATAGAGTTAGCAAAGACGATAAGGACCATCAAGTCCAACTCCCTGCCATGTAGGAATACACAAGCAAAACACTCTGACAAATGGCTATCCAGCCTTTGTTTAAAAACCTCCAGAGAAAGAGACTCCACAACACTTCAAGGCAGTGTATTCCATTGTCAGAGTGTTCTTACTATCAGGAAGTTCTTCCTAATGCTTAGGTAGAAACTCTTTTCATGTAGTTTGAAGCCATCGCTCCATGTTGCAGTCTCTGGAGCAGCAAAAAACAAGTTTGCTCCATCCTCCTTATGACATCCCTTCAAATACTTAAACATGGCTATCATATCACCTCTTAAGCTTCTCATCTCCAGGCTAAACATACTCAGCTCCCTAGGCCATTCCACATAGGGCATGGTTTCTTTTTACCATTTTGGTCATCCTCCTCTGGACACCTTCCAGTTTGCCAATATCCTTGTTCAACTGTGAGGCCCAGAACTGGACATCATGTTCCAGGTTCAGAACCCTGTGACACTCCACTAGTCATTTCTCTCCAGGATGAGGAGGAGCCATTGGAAAACACTGTCTGAGTTCATCAGTCAACCAATTGCAACCAATTACAAATCTACCTAACAGTAGCATTATCTAGCCGCATTCTACTAGTTTGTTTGCAAGACCTTGTGGGAGATCTCGTCAAAATATGCTACATCTACAGCATTTCCTTTATCTACCAAACCTGTAACTCTATTGGGGGGGGGGAAGCAGGGAGAGAGAAGATTAGTCTGGCGTGATTGTTTTTGTTTATAAGAAAATCCCATTCATCATAAACTCTCTTCTCTTTTAGTATTCTGACCATGGGATTACACCCAGTATTTCCCTGAGTTTACTGAAATCAGCTTTCTTAAAGTCTAATTGAGAGAAGTCTAAATAATTCTGGAATAAGAATTATGTAAGTGTTTGTTTTATAAAATTGTGAAACCAAGTTGGGATCAATTCAGTCCGGGTCTGGGGTCTTGGCACACCAACCCTGTCGATTAGGCAAAACCTGCCCTCTGTCACACACAGCCAAATGTGTATAAATAAAATGCATTTTGCAACAGCAGCTCAACAGAGGCTGCTCTAAATGCCATGATCAAATCCTCCACAGCTTTCTGTAGATGACATCTTCTCAGATTTCTGAGGCAACAGTTGCTCTAGGGGGTCACTGTTTGTAGTACTCCTGTAGGAGTCTTATCAGATTCCCTTATTAAATCAGTTTAACAGGTTTAAGTAGAACTGTACCCCTATATGTTTTATTATAATACAGGAAGAGGCAAAGAGGTTGCCTTCTTTTCTCACACTGCAATCCCAGTCTGTCTTCTGCTATTTGAAAAGACTGGGAGTCACTCACACACTTTGATGTACAGGTAGCTTGACCCTTTGGCCTCAGTGACACTCTATGGCCGTTTCTGCACAAGTCTGTTATAGCACGATGATTCTACTTTCAACCTCCTATGGAGGCTGGCTGGCCCCTCCCAAAACTGCAAACCCCAGGATTCCATAGGAGGTTGAAAGTGGAATCATCGTGCTACAACAGACTTGTGCGGAAATGGCCTATGTTCAGTATGTAACATGCGGCTGAACCTCCCTTTTAAAATTTACAAGTATACTTGTAATGTGAGCTTCCAATTCAAATTGAGGCCTCCAAGTATAGGCAGAGGCAGTCAAATCTTTTTTCCTAAATGCTCCTTCTCTTTGGAGCTTTTCCTTTTTACCCCCCACCCTTGTGTGGGGGGCATTGGAAGAGTAGCTATGAAAGAAGGTCTAAACTTCCTATAATCACATCCACATTCCACATGGCTGTGGTAATGTACCAAAATGTACGTAAGATGAAGAAGGAGCAATCCCCATTCCATAGGCAATATGAGTAGAAGACTCCTTGTTGCGAGCAATGGAGATGCTAGTATGGAGTTTTACTCTAAGATGGTACTTATAGCTAGAGGCTCCACATCTCCTATTTCCTGTATTGCTTGAGTTCCCTATATAAATTATTGTAACCATCTTAAGAAATGGGTTTTATCTGCAGGGGATGTTCAAGGATTTCCTTTATAACCTTGATTTGGATCAGGCCTATTTTGAGGTAAAAGAAAAAAGAAAAGGAAGATTGGCTGTGTATTGTATATGTAATGTAGCATGCATTTTAGGCCTTGGACATAGTGTCTCCCCATATGTTCTTTCAAACTACAAAAGGAATGACTGAGGAGAACCCCTTCTTGGACAGATCAAAAACCCCTCTAGTCCACAAGACTGTTTTGATCCAAAGCTATTCAGGGAACCCAAAACCACTAGCACTGTCATGGCTGAGGTTCAGGTTCTGCAAATGCAGGAGGGCCCCCTAATGTAACAGGGATGGTTCACTACATAAAGGGCTAGAAACTTCAATTTTTAAGTGACAATTTGGAATGTTGGCCAGACAGCGGTGGAGCTTGGAGTGTGTGGAGGGGGGCAGGAGGGGGCATGGCCATGGTGCATGGGGTGTGGCCATGGTGCGTGGAGGTGTGGCTGTGGCATGTGGGGGACATGGCCGCGGCATGCGGAGGTGTAGCTACAAGCTGGGATGCCCCAAAAACATTGCTGCCAGGGGCAAACTGCCCCCATTTCCCCCCCTCACTACACGACTAGGGCCAGATGATGGATCAAGCAGGCACTTAAGAGCCCCACCCATATAGCAAAGCTGTTACATTCAGATAATTTTAGATTCTGGATCTATCACAGCCCACAAATTATATATGAAGGCAGCAAAGCTTACCCGTCATCCTTCTCTTTCTGGGCAAGGATATAAAAACACTTTTTTCAACCTTGTGTCCTATACATGTGTTAGAATTCACCTTCCAGAAGTCTTCCCTGCTGGCCTTGTTAGCTGGGACTGATGAGTATCACCACCCAACACATATGGATGGAACTGGGAGAGGAAGGCCGGTATACAGGTTGATGTTGAACCTTGCCTTCTGTTGCTGTGGAGACCTACCTAACCTTTGTTTAACCTGCTGCCCTTCTCTGATCCCAGCAAGGAACAACTGAGAATTCCAGTTTGTTCATTTTTTGATAAGAACTATCCAAAATTAGCATATTTCTTAATGTGACAGAATTGGGGTTGGCAGACTGTTGTGTGCTTTAAAAGTTTTTACAGAAACAATTTAAGATTTTTTTAAAAATGGGAGAAGGCAAAACTGATTTTTCCACCCTGGCAGAATGCTTTGAGTGCTAAGCTCCCCAGAATCTGAATTTGAATCCCTGTGTTTGAGGTACCAGATGAGGTTGCTGCTTCTTTTTCTAACAGGCTCTCCATCTTGAGCACCCACATGGCAGACAGGCACGACATGAGCTTCTCCACAGAGAAAATCTGAATCTGCTGTTGAAATCTGGCCAGTGCAAATGGTTGAGAATTTTATTTGGTTTGGTTGAGATAAGAATATCCACATTGTTTTAATAAATTCAGCAGAAACAACTTTGTTAATTTTACATTCTCTCACATTCACATTTCATCCTCGTTCCAGTTACATTGTTTCCTTAGTCAAGAAACAACACCTTCTTATCAGTATAAAACCCTGCTGCTACACAGTATTAGCTGATTGTAGAGATTGTGGAGAGAACACAAATAACTCAGTCATGCAAGACAATGTTAAGGCAGAACAAGATATAATATTCAGGGCCTGCTGCAGAGAATAAAGGTAAGTTGGGTTGGTCATGTCATTTTGTACTGATAATCCACACATATCCAGATGTCTTTTCATTAGGTGCTTACCTGTTCTTGTTATCATAGTGCATAACTACTCTTAAGCCAAGCTTGTGGTTAAAGACAAGTTTAATTTAGTGGCACATGAGGGTGGATGGAAGCAGGAATGAAGCAAAGTGACCTCAGTTTGCTAAATTGTGTGTAATGCTTTACTTTCAACAGATCTCTCTCAAGTACAAGGTTAAGCAAACAGTTCTGAGGATTCCTGAACGTTTGTTTGCTATTTGGTGAAGGCTGTTTTATTTTATATCATGATCAAGCAAGGTTGCAGTGACTTGGTCTTCAAAACCACCATATCAACAGGTTCTGCATTTATTTACGAGGAGGTCTACCTATGAATTCTGTTCCTACTGATGATTTTCTGGGGTGTTGATTTGAACCTTACTCACACATTCACAAAAGAGCATGAGCACTATTATCCACACCTAAATCCTCCCATACAGCTTCCAAAAAGGTCTGTTAGATCTTTTGAAGCAGTGCCCCACCAGTCTGAATCATGAGGCCATCCAGAAGTTGGAAACCCTCAGCAGCCCTAACCAGGATAGCTAATGGTGAGACATGCTGGGAGTTGCAGTCTGCTAACAATAAGAGGACTGCATATTTTCCTACCCCTGCTCTACACTCATGTCCATGACTCTCCTGACTAGCTGTGGGTGATTGCCCATGGACAAGCTACAAAGAGAAAATGACAGGCAAAAAAAAGTATACTTTTATTAGGATGAACAAATATTCACAGTGTGGTATGCTCAAAACCACAAAAGTGTTTGCAAATCACAGGAGAGTTTGCATCAGATTAGATGTCTAAATATTTCATGGTGAGGCCTTGGTTTAAAGGATTGTTTGCTATTTTTTGCCTTGTTAAGACTAAATATGTGAGGCAGAGATACGCCTTGAAATTGTTGCTAGCAGTGAGCAGAACTCTCAGAGCCAGGGATGGGCAGTCTTCTCAGTTTTGCGCTCTCTCACCTTCTAATTTGTAATTTTTTTTTTGTCAATTCTGATTTAAAAAAAACTTATGAACTGAAATTATATTCTCATCCATCTCTATTTAGAATCTATTTCTTCTGTTTAGAAGATAGGTGTCAGAATGTGTGTTAACCCTTATATTTGGGAAGCTGGAGTTTAAGGACAAGAACCTAATAAAAATACAATACTCCCCTAATTATCAGGCAATACTCAGTCATTGCTGTGACTGGATATGATGTAAGGTTTCAATACTGTTCTTTATTTTCAGCCTATTAAGAAAAATCTCTCTTACAGAGGACTTCTGATTTATTTTACTTCTTTATTTACTATTCCTGTTTCAATATTTTCTATACTGTTTTATGCACAAAGAATACCATTTTCTGGGTGAAAAAAATGTATATTTCACACACAGAATAAGTCTGAAAGAGACTCATCCATCTAGGATTCAAGGTCAGGATTTCCTGATGTTTGAGAAACTCATTTTTCAACCATTTTCCAACAGTTTTGAACATTCTTTCCATTTCTGGTATATATACCTATTAACATACCTCCATTCAGGAAGTCTGAGGTAAGAGGAGAGGAAAACTGAAGTTGGTCCTTCATTCTCTAAAAGCTGCGGTTTGGCAGATGCAAGCCTAACCTTTGAGTTGGTGTTTCCATGTTTTTTTCACTTCATGTAATACATTCTAAGTCACAGCCCCACTGGGAGGGAAACAGAATGGCAGAAGTAGGGTTGCCAGATTGAAATCTGGAGAAGGCTCTTTAATGGCTGCTCAGAAGAGGGAATTTCAGCAGATTGTTACCTGTCATGCAACACGGCAACAAACTGAATTTTCCTTTTCTATACAGCCAGAGGTGGCTTGAAGACATATGCACACACATACAACCATTATGTTGCACATGAGCCCCCTTCAAATTTCATTCTGGCCACCCCAAGGAGCACTGCTGAAGGAGTTGATTCTAAATATGCTGTCTGAAGTTTCTAGAACTTGAAGTCTTTCAACATCTTCTTACCCAGTTCTGGGAACCACTCCTCTATGAAAATCATATCCTCTGAGAAACACGCTACCTATATTATATATGAAGGAGCCAGCATCAGCTTGCAATGCTTTGAGCACTTACACCACTCCAGAAGCAGCCCTAGACTTTGCAAGTTAGTTTCTGAGGGTTGCAAGAGGCTCTGATTGGAAGAGCACCCTGGTGAAGGCCGAATGTATGTCTGGAATCATTAACGTTATTTGGATCACAGTCAAATCTGTTTTTGGATCGCCCTTGAACAGATACTGATTCATCAGGCTGGGCAGTTTGAGGAATGCCTTGTTGAATACAAAATTTTCTGTCAGAATTCATTTTCTTTTCTTCATTTCCCTGGGGGGTTTGTCCTTTCTATATTTATCCCAGCACACTGAGATATTACCAGTGCTCCAGATTAGACAGTATTATATATGCACTCAAGTATATATGCAGCCTTGAAAGATAAGGCAATTGTTTAGCAATATTTGCAAGCTTGCTGTGATCCTCATGCTGGTTTAATTATTAAATAGTTAATATCCTTCCTGCTGATTTTCCAGATATGGTCCTGATACATTATGACTAAGGGCCTTTCCACACTACACTGCTATAGTGCTATCATTCCACTTTCAATATCCTATGGAATCCTGGGCTTTGCAGTTTCGGGAGGGGCCTTTAGAATTTTCAGCCAGAGAGCTCTTTGGCCTCAATGAACTACAAACCCCAGAATTCCACAGGATGTTGAAAGTGGAATAGCAGCACTATAACAGTGTAATGCAGAAAGGCGATAAGCTTGCTTGGTCTTGCGTCACATGCCTGAAACATGGCAAAAGTGTTCATTACATGATCACATATTCTTTTTTTTTTTTTGCATCTGATTTCATAAATGGAACATTGCTAAATCAGAATCACAACAGTTTATAAGTAGTGCTGAACTGAAATGGAAATGCATTTGTAAAGGAAAAAAAACACTTTGTAAGTCACCTTGAGTGCCCTCTTTGGGCTAAAAGGCAATGTATAAATATATGAAAACAAACATCTTTATACATGTCATAAAATAGTCAACTAGAGTATGTGCAATGGAATGCAAAGGGGCATTACTGCCCTCCCCCATAACAATGCTGCCCCTTCCAATGAAATTTGCCTAAAGCCCCCAAATGCCTAGCATTGGAATGATTTAAAACTAGGGATGGGCTAACTGACTCCTCGAGTCCTTGGGAAGGATTTGAGATTCATGGATCCGAATCCCTGGGCCAAAACAGGCGAATTGAATCTTTCGAATCCCTGCACACTCAGGCCCACACAGGCATGCAGGGGCAGCAAGAACCACTTTCCTGCACACCTGGAGGCCTGAGCTGGGGCAAAAGCCCTGGATCAGGCCCTCATGGGTGCACAGGGCTGGCAAGAGGCACTTTCCTGCATGCCTGGAGACCCCAGCTGGCATGAACGTCCTGGATCAAGCTCGCTCCTGCTGCCTGCCCCTGTGGCTGCCTCCCTCTTGTTATTATTCTTTTGACTTGAGACTAGAGGGTAAGGATTGGAACTGGACTAGAGGCTGGTGTTTTTGTTTTTTTAAAGTGCCTTCTTTGTTGCAGGACTTAAGACTTGACTGGAAAGTACAGTGTTCTTGAGATTTCATGGCTCCCTTGCAAAGCTTTTTCATACACAGTTCTGGGGTTTGTAGTTGGACAAGGTGTCAGAGCCTTCTCTGACCAAGTGTGCTGGTGAATCATAAAACTACAAACCCCAGGATGCCATAAGGAGCTATGCAAAGAAAATCCAGTTTTGACCTGCATTATCTCTGTTCTGTAGTATGTGGCCCTGTTTACACAGGCAGGAAAATGTGGGATTAATAATCCACATTTTCCTGCTTGTGTAGAAAGGACCTTCAAGTCATTTGCAATCTGGCAAGATCCTAAGGCAAAACTATGACAATCGTCCTGGCCTGATTTCTTCAGAGGGAGGTTTGCCTTTGCCTAGGCTTTTGCTAAGGCTGAGAGAGAGTGTCTTTCACTAGATTATCCTTGCCCTTTTGTTTTGTGTTGTAATAGTCAACCCAGGAGTCAACTCCACCATCTGGAGCTACTTCCAAATTACATGTAATTCTTAATAAGAAGTATATGGGTATGTTTTCCTGAAAGTAAAAACTATTATTTAATTTGTTTTTCATTAAACAAAGATGTCAAATTCTGCTTCAAAACACTTTTCAGTAGAAGTTCTTTGTTTCCCTTCCTTTTTAAACCCTTTTCTAAAAAAGGATTCAAAAGATTTGAGATTCGTGAGATTCATGGACTTGCAGAACCTTCCAGGGATTCGGATTCAGAAAATTCTGGATTCATCCCATCTGTATTTAAAACTTTAGTTAAATATTTAGAAATACTGCTTTGGCATCCAAAGAAATGAGACAGATAGTTACCAAAGAAGCATGAATGTAGCAAATACAGTCAGCCCTCCACATTTGCTAGGGTTAGGAGTGCAGGACCCTCACAAAAGTGGAAAACCCACAAATATCAAAATGTGTGAGTATGTCTGTGGGAAGCGGGTCAAGGCATGGTGGAAAGAGCACCCATGGCATTAATAGAAACATAATTTCCAAATTATGGGAAGTAATAGTCCCACTATATTCTGTACTGGTCAGGCCTCATGTGGAGTACTGGGTTCACTTGTGGGCACCTCATTTTAAGAAGAACATAGACATGTTGGACAGAGTTCAGAGAAGGGCAATGAGGATGATAAGAGGTATGAAAAGCAAAGCATATGAGGAGAAGTTGAAGGAGCTGGGCTTGTTCAGCTTGGCCATTGGGACAGAATGCAGAGAAACAGAATAGTTTCTGATTGGCAAGGGGGTCAGGCAGGATTGCATTTTATCATCCTCTTCATTTAACTTGTATACTGAACATATGGTATGTAAAGCAGGATTAAACTTGGAGGAAAGAGGCATGAAAATTGGAGGAGGGAACTTCACCAATGTAAGATACACAGATGATACCATATTACTGGCAAAAAATAGCAAAGACTTGGAGTGATTACTGAAGAAAGTCAAGGAAGAAAGTGCAAAGTAGATTTTCTATATCTTTGCTCAATCATTAATCAGAATGGAGACTGCAGTCAAGAAATCAGAAGACTAGGGCCCTTTTCGCACGGCATTTCCGATATGAAAGGGCTCCTTTCATGATGTACTCACATTTGTGTGACACTCAAGGGCCTGACGCAGACCGCGCATGCATTTTTTCATTTTCAGCTTGAAGCTGAAAATGCTATGCGGTCGTGCATCGCTCTGGGGCCCGGCACACACTGTGGAGCCTTGGGAGCCGGGCCAGTCACGCTTCCTGTCTCAGTGCAGCCTGGGAGGTTCCAGGCTGCACTGTGAAAGGAAGAGGTGGGGCTCTCACGCAGGCAGGAAGCTCATGCAGAGCTGAAGAAGCAGGGAAGTGAGAGCCTCTGTCCGGAGGCTGCTCACGCAATCCCCACACCCCAGCACGGCAAAAAAGGTAAGGTGTGAAAAGGGTCTTGGACTTGGAAGGGCAGGTATGAAGGAAGTAGACAAGATTCATAAGTGTGAAGATATATCATTGAATATTAAAGTTAGGGTTGCTCATGCCATCATATTTCTAGTTTCTATGTATGGTTGTGAGAATTGGACAATGCAGAAAGCTGACAGGAAGTCAACTCATTTGAGATATGATGTTGGAATTCTAGAGTTATCGTGCATTGCTCAAAAAGACAAATGAATGGGTCCCAGAGCAAGTCAAGCCTGAACTCTCCCCAGAAACTGAGATGATTAAACTGAGACTCTTGTATTTTGGACATATTATGAGAAGGTTTGACTCCCTAGAAAAGACAATAATGTTTGAAAAGATAATGGCAGGAAGAAAAGAGGAAAACCATATCATATTTGGATAGGCTCAATGTAGGAAGCCATGGCCCTGAGTTTGTGGGACCTGAGCAGGGTTGCTGGTGATAGGGTCATCGGGAGGTCTCTCCTTTATAGGGTTGCCATAAGCAAAGCAGGCTGGACAGCAGTTAACAACAACAAACACAAACAATAAAGCTCTCCACATTCTAGAAGTATAACCCTAGGTTGGTCCTGGAAATGACACATTAGTACGTCTAGAGAGTCTTCTACATTATTTGTGTCCAGAGGCCTATGTTTTGGTTTAAAAGAAAGAAGGAAGAAAATTTTTATTAAAAGAAGAAGAAAAGTGACGTTGGTTTTCAGTGGGAGAGGCTCCTGGATCCACATAAAGTTCTGGCATGGGGGTCTTAATGCAGGACTTTTCCCCACTGCTGAAAACCTGCAGTGACCTTTGACCACGAAAGTGAATCTACTACTAACACAAAACATGGCAAGTTACTTCTGTGAATAGAGTAGCAATTATAATACTAATGCTGTAAAGAACAAGTGAGTAACTACAGAAAACCCAGGATCAAGTCTCTGCTCCAGAGAGTCCAAAGGGCCACACAGGCTGCTAAAAATAAAAAGTCCACTGTTTTTACATTCAGCAGTCTGGGGCTCCCTGCCGCCTGCTTAAAGGTGAACCTATCATTCCTAGAAGCTTTGAGGGCAGCAGAAAAAGAACAGTCCAGAGAGTCTGGAGTGGTCAACAGCCATGAAAGTTGCCCTGGGACCAAACTTTGTCCACCACTGCTTTAAAGTTATACAGTAACAAGTAAAAAGATCACCTGGGATTGTAACAAGTTCCTTTTCAAAAGTAATATTTAAACTTTGAGAGTTCCTTACTTGATGTCATCAGGGTGACAGGGTAACTTGTAGGTCTCACATGTATAGAGTTGCCATAAGTTAAGGCCAACTTGACAGCAATTAACAGCAACAACAATGAAGGAGTAACATATAAAAGAACCACACAAATGTGGGACAGTTGTATTAGTCCCAAACATACCACACAATTTAACAGTATAATTATTGGCAGCTTATCTGTGTTGCCACCACCATACAGCTTGTTAATGGAGAGCATTAATAATATCACCATTGTGATCAGCAAATTCTGCCTCCAGTTTCACTTTGATTCCTCCTCCCAGCCATGTCCATGGTGCCGATATCAGTGCCCACCAAAGCCTATACCCCATACATCTGCTAAAGTGCGTTGCAATCCATGAAATTTTATGTTGTAATATATCTGTTAGTGTTAAAGGCCACACAGCTCTTTCTTATTTTGCCACAACCAATACAGCTTTTCTCTCACAGGACATGGAAGTGGCACTTTACCAGGAAGAGGGAGACTATTTCAAAGGAAAGGCCCTCTGGTTTAGCTTCCACTCTGGGCCTCTAAACTCATTGTCTAAGACCCTTTTCGCACAGTATTTTCCATGCAAAAGAGGACCTGGAGCATCGCGCAATTGTGAGGAGCGATGAGTCTCTTTCAGACTTATTCTGTGTGAGAAATATACATTTTTTCACCCAGAAAATGGCATTCTTTGTGCATAAAACAGCATAGAAAATATTGAAACGGGGGCCAGCAGGTGCCGATCACGCACCTTTTCATTTTCGGTCAGAAGCCGAAAATGGTGCACAATCGTACATTGCTCCCAGGCCCCACGCACACTTACCTGGCATGTGGAGCCTCCGGAGCTGCGCCAGTCACACTCCCTGCCCCAGCGCAGCCTGGGAAACTCCCAGGCTGCACTATGGAAGGAAGAGGTGGGGCTCTCAAGTGAGCAGGCTTGTGCGGAGCTGAAGGACCCTGGATGCAA
Source organism: Ctenosaura bakeri (assembly GCA_948474755.1). Classification (NCBI taxonomy): domain Eukaryota; kingdom Metazoa; phylum Chordata; class Lepidosauria; order Squamata; family Iguanidae; genus Ctenosaura; species Ctenosaura bakeri. Next base: position 462,333 of record CAOLHI010001124.1, read on the forward strand.
GAGCCTTTCGCCAGAGGCTGCTCACGCGATCCCCACACCCCAGCGCTGGAAGAAGGTAAGGTGCAGAAAGGGCCTAATTATGTAAATTGCTTAGTGTGCATGTGTTTCCCCCATGAACTCCTCCATGCCAGCAGCTAAGCTAACATGGAGTGTGGGAGGACATCAAAAGCTGACCTTTCCATTTCAAAGACAAAATGCAAGTTGCTAGCTCTATGTAGGTTGCAGACCATCATAGAGGAAGCTGAGAGGGCTATAAATGCTCAGAGGTGAAGAGTGTGTTTCCTTACTTTGCTTGTTGTCCTGTGCTTTTCCCACCCTTCCACCTCCATTAGAAGCCAAAGCATAAAATATATAAGCCTAAAGTATACTACACAAGAAAGTATAAGCAAACTGCGATGATTTGCCTGTTTCATTTGTGTTGCAGAATTTGACTTCTTTCAGTTACCACTCGGCAGAATTTGGCTGTATATGACATTGGCCTGATGACGATAAAGACAGCTCATATTTATACAGTTCTAATTACTCTGGAAATAAATAGGATTCCTGTTTTTGTTAATTAACAGTGATCCTTTTCCCTCACCCTCAGATCAAATGTCTGGAAATATCTAATTTACAAGTAAAATGCTCTCATTATTAAATGTAACCATTAATATGGCAGTAGAGCTAGCATGGTGTCATGGTTTGAGCATTGAACTACAATCCTGGAGACCACAGTTCAATTACAGCCATGGGGGACCTTGGGCACATCACACACCCTCAGGCCTCAGAAAACCCTGTGATAGATTTTTCTTAGGGTCACCATAAGTCAGAAGTGACTTGAAGGCACACAGTAACAGCCAGTGACCAATGAGGTTCTTCTGCTACAATGTTCAAATCCATTCAGCAGATACTTAGATCTGAAGGTTTTTAAAATCTGCCCTCCAACCCACTGTGTTCTGAAAATTTTCACTTTTGTGCTTACCTCATAACTATATTCACTTCAGCCAAATCAATTTTTTTCTTGCAACTCACCTGGTGTAGACAAATGATAAAGCAGATGTGCTTAGAGAAAGCCTTTCAGTTCTGTCTAATTTGGATACTAATATGGAAAGCAATCAAGGCTATGATGTAAAGCTTTCCTGAACTGTGATGGTGATAAGAATAATTTTCCAAATTCATATTAGCAGATTTCAGGAGGCTCCCATATGTTCACTTCTTCCCATTTGCTCCAAAGGTGCCAAGACTGCTCTTTCAATGGTTACTTTTCCCAGTCCAAAGTCAGGATCGATTCCTCTGACCTTGCTGAGCAATACTCCCCACGCCACCTCTCCCAGCTGGAAAGACACATGCCACACAAGCTCAGTGCCAAAAACTTGCTTGCACAATTTGTTCCTGACATTTTTGCTGACTTTTTGAATTAGTCCTCCAATCCCCTGTCTTTAATCTGCAGAGAGGAAGATATATGAACACTTATGTTAGCTCCGTATTATGTAATTGTAAAAAATCAATGAAGGATCCGCTGAGTTTAAAGAAAGCAGCAGGTTCAATAGCTTCCTTAGTGAATGGGATAATACTGGCAGTGTGCTGATAAATAGTTTTGCTCTTTCTTTTTTTTTAATTTAAAGCTAAAGCAGCCAGACCCCAAGTGTTTTACCTGCTTTCCATATTTAATTCTTTCTCATTCAAGTTCAGGATGAAATATCTTGTTAAATAAACAAAGTATTTCAACCTGGTGGGAGGTTTTTTAGCAAATATATTCTGATTTGGAGAGCCACTGTTTTGTAGTGGCTTGAGTGTTGGATTAGGATTCTGGACACCCGAGTTCAAATTCCCACTCAGCCATGGGAAGCCTCTGGCTGATCTTGGGCAAGTCACACTCTCTCAGTCTCATAGAAAGGCAATGGAAAACTCCATGATAGGCTCACCTTAGGATCGCCATACGTTGCAAACAACTTGAAGGCATGCCATAACAACTTTGATTTGATCACATATCCTGACCCATTCTATAGTTCATCAGATTCTACACCCAAACTGCCCACTCTTTACTCTTAACCTGCCAGGCTTTCAGTCTACCTGAAACCTTGGTCCAAATCATGGAAAAAATATTTTTAAAGATCACAAGTTGCTCCACATTGTCCGATGACTTCCAAATGAAATGTTAAAGGAGAATATCCCTCTCAAATGATTCTTGGGAACCTCTCACTTCAGTTCAATATTTATTATGAAAGTAGTTATTCATTAGATTTATATCCCACTTTCCTCCCACAAAATGAGACACCATCTGGCTTATGCCTTATGGCTAGAATTCACAATTGTAGTTATGAATGCATAACCTAAAGTTATGCATATGTGACTGGTTCATATCCACAATCAATGCATAGTCAATAGACTAGGGAATACATAGGGGTTGTTAAAGTCTCCCGGTCTGGATTTACTGTGCAGCAGCTGCTGCGATTAACCGAGGTCTGTTCTCCTGCTGATTGGAGCTCAGCAGATTGATGTTTACGCAAGCTCCAGTATGAAGAAGAATTAGGACAGGGATCCTGCTTCTGATTGTTGCACTGAGGATCACTCATAGGAGGTTATTGGGAATGTCAGTCTGTTGCATCCCAGTCAACAGGAGAAAAGAATCACATTGCTTGCAGTGGCTGCTACCTAGTTAGTCTGGGTGGAGGGGATAGGGAGAAAGATGCTATTTAGCCACATAATTAAGACAGTTGTGTTACTAAGTAGCTGATCCAGAATTGCTGTTGGTTTTCAAAAAATACAATTAAAACAAAACAAAAAATATATTTGTAAAGAAAATTGCAGTGCATCTATAGAGAAAATTACAGTACTGGTTGCAGCAGTCCTCAGCAGCTAGTCAGTTGCCCAAAGACTTTCTGAGTCAATCTTTATCTTCCTGTGGGAGAGCACCAGAGAGGCAGCACCTGTTTAGCTGCCTTCAGTAAGGAGTTCCAGTGCTTTGGAGCAGCCACCAAAGAAACCCTTCTCTGTACCCTCACCTAATGGGTCTGTATAGATAGTGGGACTCAAGGAAGGATCCTCCTCCCAAGAGCTCAAGGCCTGATTAAGCTCCTATAGGACAATAGTAGATAGTTTCAGATAGCCTCAGTCAGGATATCCTGCTAAGTCAACTGGGAAAGCTGACAATGGCAGGGAGGTGAATCCTAAACTATTTCTTCCTCATGTACGGAGATAAATAATCATGGCAGTTTTCTTCCTGCTGTGGGAGGAAATGAATATTCCTACATAGTATTCTCCCTGTATCCAAACATCCCAAAGTTTTGTATAGGAATTATTCTGCAGAGAGAGAGAGAGAAACATGTTCTTTGTGTGTGTATGTATATATGTAAAACTCTGTTTTCTTTCAGGACCCCCCTCCACTGCTTTGCCACTGAAACAAGGAGGTTGTGCAAAACAACCACCACAACAACCTCACATATTTTTCTCTGCAGAGTAACTGTTCTATAACACTTCAGAATGTTTGAATGCCCAAAGAAAACTGCAAAATTCTTAGTGGTGTAGAATTGTTTTCAACGAGTTTCCCCCATTATTCTGAAACCTATTTTTCAACCTGGGAATACTAATTACTGATGTTATAAACAGGGATACTGCACCGTCCCATTTAACCTTCTATGTTGTTATATGCTATTTAATGTGCTCCTTCTACTCTCCTGGAACCCTCTGGGAACAGTGGTTTTAGAATAAAATCAGGCATTGCCCTCCCCCCCGACACAACCTCCCCAGACACAAAAAATAAAATATCTGACCTACCAGACATTTCCAGTTTTTCTTTTTCATCATATATTTCATTTTTTCAGGGCTGGTAAAGCCCACAGTTGATACAGTCCACAGTACAGTTCTCAGGGGAGAGAACTGGTCTTGAACCTGCCAAGGGTTCCTTCCTTGATCTTCATTGTATTTGGCCAACTATTATCTGTAAATGACTATGCAAGCCTTCAGCTTACAAAAAATATTTCCTTGACCTGAATGCAAATGTAGTTCATTTTCTTCTGTACTATTCATGAGGTGGAAAGGTGACACTGGAGAGCACTCCTTCCAGTATGAAAGAAATGTATACATTTTGCATGAAGTCAGTTCCACCTTTTGATAAACAGCCTTTCCCCCTTAAATGGACAATAAAGTGGCAATAATTACCATGGTCAAGCAGTTACCCAGAAGTAGTTCTATCTGGGGAATGACAACATTGGGTCCACCACATGAACTATTCAGAAGGAATCAAGAACAACTTGATAATTACGTGGTTTACTTAGAAAGCTAAGATGCAGTTCTGTACAGAGCAAAGCCAGCCAGTGCAATTAGAAAGTATCTGGTTTGATCTGTATTTTCTAGTAATAGAAATCAAAACAGTATTTTTATTAATTTATTTATATCCCAGTTTATATAGATCTCCATCAGATCACTTTGTTCCTATAGCCCTGTGACGTAGATGATGCAAAGGGTGTGTGATTGGACATAACATAAGAAGAGCCTTGTTCTATTGGACTAAAGTCCAACATTCTCTTCTCATATCCTCCAACATTTCACAGGTGAAAACCAGTACACCTGTGGCCAAGTAATTTCAGAGTGTGGTCAAGATGGCAAGATTTCACCTCCTCTTCTCTCCCCACCACTGAGTTAACTGAGTGCAAACTACTTTTGGATTTTGAACTCAGCTTGCAGCAATTGAAGTAAGCTGTGGACAAAGGGGGAAAGTAGGAAAAATAGGGAGGAAGTAGGATATTTTTCACAAGCAACTGAAAAAGTGGAGGGACTGAATAGCAATCGGTTGCATGTGGTTTTGCCTTTGCAGCAGAGCAGCCCCAAATAATTTTTTTTAAAAAATCTAGTGAGATAATCAAGAGTGGGTATCAGCTGTGTTCATAACAGACTATCCCTGAACACTTGAAAGAAAGCAAAATGGCCTCAAATTCAGCCCCAAATGTTATGCAATTTCATCTGTTACAAGTATAACAAGTGCCCACTTTTCCTGCTCTGAGCTATACAGGGCAAGGTAACTGAGCCGAATAGTTTAGGAGGCAGACCCAACTATAAGGCCAACTCAACTGTCACAAAAGGAGAGCCACTTGCAAAAGTTCTAGTTCAGGCCCCACAAAATTTTGTGGGAACCCAGAACTCTCACCAGAGGCCCTCCTTTCCTTCTCTTGCAAGACTTGAGGAGGGCTTTATGTAGGCCTTCTTCGTATGTACTGGCCAGCCTTGAGCTGTTCTTGTTACAGAGTGGGCTGGTCTATATTCCTGTCTGAAAAACTTGGCAACCCAAGCAGAGAGTCCCCAAAAACTGTCACCAGAGCCTGAACTCACTCTGAGGAGCCCTGCATGAAACTCGCAGTAAAGAGATTGCTCTCTCCTGTTTGAGTTTCCTAGCAAGTGTTCCATGCCTTGTTTCCCTACCAAAATCATCAGTGAGTTGAGTGGAGAGATTAATTTATTTCTTCCCAGTCCCAGGGCAGGACAGTAAACACATGCCAGATCCACCAGTTAAACATCACATGTTGGCTTTTAATGAGCATGTACCTCTGCTATATATGGATGAAAATTTCAGTTCAGATTTTAATCTGATCACAATTTACCAAACAGTGGAACATTGGAACATGGGAAAAAACGAAACTGACAGATTTGCCCATCCTCAATCTCTGGTAATGATGCAACTGTTGTTTTCTTTGAAACTTGTTTGTATAATGCCTATCATGCCAGAGGGAGAGAAGTTCAAGGCTAAACGTCTGTACAAGCACAACACGTTTTTTCCCCTCTTTTTGCTGTTTCATGCTTTTGAATTTCACACTAGGTCACTTTGTTCGAAGGGTGTGGAGTAAATGCAGTTGAAGCTGCTAGCTCAGTAAGAGGCGCCTTGAACTTTAATTACTTCTTGGCACAGAGTTCTGATTTGGCAACCTTAATTGTTTATCTTTGGTTATAGCTACGTCAGGCAATCTAACCTGTGATTGGGGGGGGGGAGGAACAGATAGTCGGCTCATGGTGACCCCAGAAAACACATCCAATCCTTCCGTTTCTTAAAAATTCAGAACAGTTGTTCTTCTGTCAGTACCTGGCCCAAATCAACATTTTGTGGGCAGTAGTGTCTGAAATCCAGTTGCTAATTTCAAATACAATGAGACATGCTTCGATTGCATCCTGTTTGATTGCTGTAACAGTCTCTATGGCCCTTTTCACATGGCATTTCCCATGCAAAAGGGTCCCTTGAGTGTCATGTGAATGTGAGGAGCGGTCCACACGATGCACTCACAATCACACAATGCTCCAGGGTCTGGCAGGCACCGCTCGTGCCCTTTTTCATTTTCAGCTTTGAGTCGAAAATGGTGTGCGATTGCACATCACTCCAGGGCCTGCGTGCAGAGCTCTGGAGCCGCACTGCTCACGCTTCCTGCCCCAGCGCAGCCTAGGAAACTCCCAGGCTGCACTGCAGAAGGAAGAGGTGAGGCTCTTGCACGAGTAGGTGGCAGCTGCTGAGCTGAAGAAACCAGGACGCAAGAGCCTCTCACTGGAGGCTGCTCGCATGATCCCTGCACCCCAGCTCTGCAAAAAAGTGCATTGTGGAAAGGGCCTGTGTGAGTCTGCCTTTGGAAACTGTTCAACAGTGGTCCAAAATGCTACAGCGTCATTAATTACCAACCAGGGCCCTTTTCGCAGCGCCGGCACTTGCGCGACGGAGGAGGGCGGCTCGCGCAAGAAGCCTTCTCCGGGAGGCTGCCGCTTCCCCCTCCTTCCTTCCACAGGCAAAGGAACGAGCGAGGAAGCGGCAGCCTCCTGGAGGCGGAGGCGGCTCACGCGTCCGTCCATCCCCCCCGCGTGCGTGAGAAAGGCGCTTGTCCCGTCCATCCCCCCCCGCGCTCGAGAAAGGTGCTTGTCCCGTCCGCCTCCCCCTGCGCACGCGAAGCAGGACGTGTCACGTACGTCGCGCTAGCGCCCCGCCCCGCCCCTTCCTTCCGCAGGGGTGGAGGGAAGGAAGCGCGACCTGGCCGGCTCCCCAACGTTCCGCACAAGAGGTAAGTGCGCGCAGGCGCCGGGAGCGTTGCGCGAGCGCGAGTGATTTTCGCTTCGAAGCGAAAATCAAAAAACCCGCGCTTGCACCTCTTCAGCCCCGTGAGCCCGGCGGAAGTGGGAGTGCGTCGTGCGGAGCAACGCTCCCACTCCCACGAGGCTCACGGGGCTGTCGCACAAGAAAAGGCTCATGCGAAAAGGGCCCAGGTTGTTACAGGAAATCTACAACTCCCTTGTTGGAACAGCTTTACTGCCTACTGATTCATTTCTGGGCACAATTCAAAGTGCTAGTTATAACCTGTAAAACACTATATGCCTTAGGTCTAGATGTTCTGAAAGAATGCCTCTCCCAGTAAAGACCTGCTGAATTCTTAAGATCTTTGGAGGATGGCTTTCTCTTGGTCCCACCATTGTCACAGACTCTTTTGATGAGGACACACAAAAGGATCTTTTTGGTCGCTAATCTCAGCATGTGTAGGTCTCTACCACAGGAGGCTCAGCTAGCCCCTCTCTACTTTCCTGCTTATGAATAAACACCTTCTTATTTAAACAAGCATTTTGCATTAACTGGGTATGCAGAAGGATCTTTCAATGTGCTATATTTTTGTTGTTATTGACATTTTTAAATGGCTTTACACTTTTTTAAATTAGTGGTGTTTAGGATAGCTAATTTAATTGTTTTTGAACTTTTTATCACCAGATTTTAGCTGTACTTTGTTTTAATCTATGTTATAAGCCACTTTCAATCCTATATTGGAAAAAAGACAAGGTATATAGTAGTAAGCAAGCACATTATACCCACTGAACAAATGAACTTTATCAAAATTGATTTACTTCTCAGAACCTCCCTGTATATCTTGCAAATATGTGAACATTTGATGCAATGTGGGCATTTTCTTGCAACTAATTTTTAAATTTGTGAAAATGCCACTTTTGTCGAGACCTCCAAGTTCAGTGAAATTTAGTACTGTCCCTGTCCAGTGTAACGAGACACCAATATATTATATGTTCTTGGTTGACTTAGTATTTGCCATATACAAATACTGCCCCAAGGAAATGGAGTGAAACTATCAGCCTCATACTTGTTTGTTTTAAAAGCAGAATAGATTTATGAATTGTTTTATTTTTGGATGGGAGGTCTGAACTGAAATCAATCCATTTGAAAGGGGCATCAACTTGGAAGATTTCAGTGGGAGACAATGAAATGGTTGATTAGATCTCCTTGGGTTTCTTCAAAAGAGAATCCTTCATCCTCAAACATGTATCACTGGTGCAGAGATGACTCTGCTTCATTAACTATACTTCCCTACCCACCCCTTGCACATGTCAGAAAACAATGAGGGCCAACAGCCTGGGACCCCTTTTAGACTACAGAATTGTGATTCCACCTTGCTACAGCTGTGCCATGTGGAGTCCTGATTCCTAGGATTTGTAGTTTGGAGGCACTAGAGCTCTCTGTCTGAGATTTCTAAATCCCCCCTAAATGCCAGAATTCCATAAGATGTTGCCATAGCAGCTAAACTGTAATCATAGCACTATAACTGTGTAGTGTGAAAGGCCCCTACTTATTACTACATTCAGAAGTCTTAACTATTCCTTTCATTTTGGCGGCCTAATCGTAACAACTAGTTTGCCAGTCAGAGTCATGAATGAGACCTTAAAATATGAATATTACTCATGCTTGCCTCCTGATCAATCCCATCTTGATCTCTGTCATTTACAGTAACTGGTGTGCATACAGAGACCTCCTTTATTATCTTAATTTGCTTGTTGAGCTGATGTTTTGCAGAACCACAGATAACTACTCCAAAATCATTAACAGCTGTGGCCAACTTTCAGAGAAGAGGCCCTGTATTCCTGCAGTGAGTCAGCCAAGGCCTTACGCAACTTAGTTTAAACTGTCTTTTGGGATGCTGCCTCATCAGTTCAAGTGAAGTGACAGACATCCTCACTCCATGGGAGGAAAATCCATCTTTGCTAATGGTTGTCCCAATCTCCTCTAGTTAGGTCAAGCTCTTTTGAAATTATATGTTTAGAGTCCACAGAATATCCAAGGATATTTTCTCTCCCCACCTCTCTCCGCCACCCATACATACATTGGACCTAGCCAAGGCTTGTCACTTCTATATAGTCTTAACTTCAAGGCAAGGGTGCCCTGGAATTGGCTAGAATGCAAAGTTTTGCTCTGTTCCAGTATTTGGGCTGCCAGCTTATTCCATCTCCTCAGCTAGATGCTGGGCCTCCAGCAACATGAAATAATCTATATAGGACACCAGAGACTTTATTTCTAAGAAGAGAAATATTGTCTTCTTAAGTTAAAGAAGGCATAGAAGTAGCATGATTAATCATTTCCTTTTCCTGGCTGCCCCTGGAAAACCCTTGAGTCTCTTTAGACTTCTTACCTATTGTTTGTGTGAAACTTTAATCTTTATGCTAGTTAAGATATCTCACTGGAACAGCTGGTTCAGTGGAACTCATGGCCAATGGTAAAATTTAAGGTTATGATTTACTGTTTGTGTGATTGATTGCCATTTCTAAGCTTCCTTTCAATGACAATCAATCAAACAAGCCATAAACCTAATTAGGAGGCTGGTTGATTATATGCACGAGACAAAACGAACAGAACAATGTAGGCTAGAACAGATTCTCTATTAAACTGGTTGGCTCTGGCCATATACTACTTAGGAGTTTGGCTTCCATCTTATGGTCACATAACCACAGCATCACTTTTTGGGAACAGACAATGTCTGATAACAATCTTACAATTAAATCATTCAGATGTGAAAATGAAGATGTGGCAATTGCTTATATTACATAGTCTTCCCTGTAGGTAACAGTTTGGAAGATGACAATTGATGTACCAAGGGACAGATCACAGACAGTAAACTCATGTAATTGACTAGTTGGCTGGACAAGCACATCATTAACATGTTGTACACATGAGACTGCAGCTGGAATATAGCATGGAAGTGCTTGAAAATAACAAGGAAAAGTTCATTCCATAGGGAATGAACACATGCCAGTATTTTGATTCCACCTCTGAATATGATGCTCCTGAAAATATCTCTCCAGAGAAAATGATAGAAAAAGACCCCAAAAAAGAATTGCATCAGCCTTTTCCACCATGATACCCTCCAGATGTGTTGGACTACAATTCCCATAATCCCTAATCAGTATGGCTATTAATCATATGAGGATATGAGAGTTGTACTGCAGGTCAGGTCAGGTCATATTATACAATGCCAGATTTCTCTTAGGAACCAAAAACTATACACAACATACCCCCACTAAAAAAGGTAATCTTTATTACAAAGCAACACTAGGTTCCCAAGAAGTGGACAAAGAATTAGCAAAGCCTAAAGACCAACAATGTTCAGTTCAGCATTTCTCTTTCCTGATTTATTCCATTTGGATCTGTCTACTCAGTTTTCAGATTTTGGTGTTTTGAGTCACTCTCTTGATGCCCACAGTCACAGAATTAAGTCAGATGCCAAGGACAGGCCCAGGCACTCAGTCAAAATTTCACATTTTCGAGACTTCATGTAAACTCTTTTTCTTTGCGGCAACCTTTGGATTAGATGTCTAGCTGATATATTTAGAAACAATTTTCCATGGACCCCAGCTCAAATGTATCAGTGTGTCCAGTGCTAATGAACTTAGAGGTTCATTTAATGTTCTGCAGACAGTTGCACTGGCAATTGCAAAACAGTCTTTTCTTTTTGTCTGTGGAAATTTCACAATTATCCTTTTGACAAATGCAAGCCAAGACTGGGCATCTTGCAACACTAGTTTATCAAGGCAACTGAAAAAACATATAGCTGCAGTGTCATGTCCTCCACTGATCTACCATGTTGGATTCAGGCCTAGAGTCTGTCACACAAGAGCCAAGCAAAGGCAAAGTGAAAGCACTTCATCTGTATTAAATAAAGCTCTGAGTAGGGCATAATAAATATGATGAACAAAGAGCTTACATCTTTTTATTGATACTGTATTGAACTGACAGCTGCAATGTTATACATGCTTATATAGAAAGAGAACCTGCCAAACTCAGGTGAACTTCTTCCTGAGTACATATTCATAGAACTGGGCCACACAGGCCAAACTGCATACATTCCTTTCTCCCATGGATTGAGGACTCCCATGGATTGGAGGCTTTAAGTGAGACCAGGAGAAAGGCCTGCTTGACTCACACCGTTCCTGGAATTTGTCCAGTCTAATGCATTCCACCAGCTAGGTTCCACCACAAAATGAAAAGATATAAGGGTATTCTTCAAACAGCCAGCAGGAAGTGAACAGATTAAACAGTGCTTGCTCATTCCACTTTCAACTATGGTCTCTAAAATTGCTCTTAATCCTAAATAACCACTAGAGGAAAGAACTGGATAACTGTCCACTACACACATTTTGACCTCTGTGATAACTCTTAGAATTACTGAACATAGTATGACAGAGACATTGTCATTCTGCTCTACTATTATTTCTGGTCAGGAAATTGCGCAAACCATGGAATATTGCCCATGCCCACCAAGGTCTGTCTAGCGTACTACCCTCAACATTGAAAATTTTCTCCAGAGGTTAAAAGAATGGTGGCATGAGAACACATAATCATGTATAATGTTTAAATATGGCACTGTCATGTACATCTGCATAGTTACCTAGTGTAGAAGGGATAGATAGCTTTATGTTTGCACTTCTTCAGCAAGTACACTGTAGAGGGAATATAACAACTCTGTCTTCACATACACTGTGGTTCTGCAAAAGATTCTCCCTGTGTTTGTTTAGTATCCCACCTTTCTCCCAAAGTGAAACCCAAGACATCGTTCAGGCTATTTCTCATCACTGACTTCTGGTGTGTATACGTTTAGGAAGGAATAATCCATTAAAAAAGGAAGAAATCTGTCTTCCCACCATGATTCTGCAAAAGGATATTACACTGACCTCATCCCAGGTGACTGAAGAATGGTGGCTAGGCTAGTTAAAAGTAAGGGAATATGACATGGCTACTTAACTGCTACATGTCTAGGAGAACAAAGGCACTGAATGAAGCAAACGAAGACAGTGAACCTCTGTCTTCTGGAATTATAGAGGTGTCCACAGTATATCATTTCTGTCATCTTAAAAAAGCTACAATAAAACTTGCTGTCTCAAGCTTTTAATAATGTCATAGAATCAGAATTGAAAGGGACCTTCAAGTTTCCTCCTAATGCAACAAACCAGCTTCCTCAGCAGTCCTGACAGGTGGCCATCCATATCCTGCTTTAAAAACTCTAATAAAGTCTGCTATCTTCCCAAACTGTCTGTCTGCATTTTCAAATTATTCATATTTAATGAAAACATTTCTCTTTTGTGTAATTGTAAATTCTTCTGGCTTGGTTCAGGTCCTATTCTGCTAGAATCAGAGACCAAATGTGCTTCATCGTCTATGTATCAGTCCTTCATCATCTCTTCTCCAAGCTAAAGTTCTTCAATTTTTTTGTTGTTGAGATTTGTGCTAAGATTCTGTTGCATAAGTACACCAGGATGATCAGGCTATCTATCCTCATCCTCATCCTCATCCTCCATTTATACCCCTCTCTTTTCCAAGATTGAGACTCAAAGCAGATTACAACAATTAAAAAGACAAAGGCCATTTCTGCACTACATTGTTATCTTGCTATTATTTCCACTTTCAACATCCTGTGGAATTCTGGGTTTTGTAGTTTCCTGAAGCCTAAGAGCTCTTTGGCTGAGAACTCTAAATGCCCCTCCCTAAACTCCAAACCCCTAGGACTCCACAGGAAGTGGAAGAAAGTGGAATAGCAGCACTATAACACTGTAGTGTGGAATTGACCATAGTTAAAAACCATGGAATACAAAAGTTAGAACTCAATTAAATGATCAAGAAGAACTAAAACAAAGTTAAAATACGTACAACTCAAAACGTTCATAAATTCAGAATTTGCAGCACAATCAACAATATCCAGCACCTTTTATCAGACAGACCAGACAGACCATAACCACACATAGAATGTCTTGTCAGAATAAAAATGTCTTTGCTTGTCTGTGGGAGGGAGGGAGGGAGGGAGGGAGAGTGCCAGTCTGACTTCCCTGGCAAGGGAGTTCCAGAGGTTGGGAGCAGCCACTGAGAAGGCCCTCTCCCGTGTTCCCACCAGATGCACTTGTGAAGGTGGTGGGAAAGAGAGAAGGGCCTCCACAGCAAATCTCAAAGCCCAGGCTGGTTTGTAAGGGAAAATACAGTCCTTCAGAATAAACTGGACCTGAGCTGTGTAAGGGCTCTAAAGGTCATCACCAGCACTTTGAACTGTGCCCAGAAATGGACCAGCAGCCAGTGGAGCTGTTGCAACACAGGAGTTGTGTGGCAATAGCAGCAGAAATGTAGTTATGGGAGAGGGGGGATGACACCATTGCCCCTAAAAAGAATTCTGCCCCCATGCAAAAAAAAATTTCCTTCAGTTCCCAAATTTCTAGCATTACAGAATCTTAAAGCTTCCACTTAGGCATCCAAAGAAAAGGGGCAGGCCAATTTACCAACAGAATGTGAATGAAGCAAACATTAGAATTCTAGGTGTAAAAAAATGTCAATGCCTCAATGTCTACAGTGCTTGAAATTTGGGGACTGAAGGAAAATTTCATAGGAGAGGGCATAATTCTTATTGGAGGGGCAATACCCTTATTTCTCTCCCCACACCCATTGCTACACTCCTATCAGGCAGCACAGCAACTGCAACCAGGAATATAAAAGTCATGGCAAGCCACTCTTCAAAGAGTTCTTTTAGCTCTGAGAACCCTCTGGAAGACTGGCACTGGAGAAATAGGCTGCCTGGACTTGGCAACCTGCTGAATTGGTCTTTCTGCTTTAATGACAGGGGCGAGCAACTGCACAAACCATTTTTCCTCCTTGACAACACCTGGTTGGCCACATCAGTGCATTCTCCACTTCAGAAGTGATTGTTATTTTGACTGGATTTTGGCTGATTTTTAAAATCATTTTTCTTTGTGTTTTGGAGGTTTGGTAGACTTTCGAGCAGGCGGGATTAGAGAAAGTGAACCACTGTAGTTTTGGCAGATTTTGGCCAGTTTCAGTGTAAAAACATGCCTGAAAATTATTCCCATGAAAAATAGATGTAGGGGTCTGGGAGCTTTGGGGGGGGCTGCAGAGGCTATAATTACGGGTCCCAAGGACCACATGTGACCCACAGACTGCACTTTGCCCCACCCTCGGTTTACAGTGCAATACAACCTAAGGAAAATAAACCAAACTAGAATAATGGAAGATATTGTTATAGCCCATTGAAGAATTCTGAAAGTCTAAGGGCCTTTCTGCAGTACATTATTATAGTGCTATTATTCCACTTTCAATCTTCTATGGAATCCTGGGGTTTGCAGTTTAGGGAAAGGCCTTTAGAATTCTCAGCCAGAGAGCTCTTTGGCCTCAGGAAGCTATAAACCCCAGAATTCCACAGGATGTTGAAAGTGGAATAATAGCACTATAACAGGGTAGTGCGAAAATGGCCACACTTAAATACTGCACCAGTGACAGCAAGTGTGGTATAGTGGTCTGAGCATTGGACTACAACCCAAGAGAACAGGGTTCAATTCCCCACTTAGGCCCTTTTCGCATGGAGCATCACACAACTGCAAGGAGTGTCGCACAACTGGAGCATCGCACAACTGCAAGGAGCAGTCCACACAACACACTCACAATCGCACGATACTCTAGGAGCTGGCAGGCACCAACCACACACTATTTCATTTTCAGCTTTGAGCCGAAAATGGTGCATGATCGCACATCACTCCAGGGCCCCGCGCGCACTTGCCATGCATGCACAGCTCTGGAGCCACAGCGTTCACGTTTCCTGCCCCAGCACAGCCTGGGAAAATCCCAGGTTACACTGCAAAAGGAAGAGGAGGGGCTCTTGTGCTATCTGCTCGCGAGCAGGCAGCAGCTGTGGAGCTGAAGTAACGGGGACGCAAGAGCCTCTCACAAGAGGCTGCTTTGTGCGATCCCCACACCTCAACTCCACAAAAAGGTGAGTTTTGGAAAGGGCCTCAGTCATGGAAGCCGACTGGGCACATCACATGGTCTCAACCCCCAAAAGCCTCAGAAATGACTTAAAGGCCCACAATGACAAAAACTGGAACAACATAATTCTAACACAGGTCTCTAAAATAGTGTTTATTGTCTCTTCAAAGGACATAAATCAGTAGAATGGGTCTTTTTTTAATGGATGTCTTTGACAGGGTGTTACTTCAGCCCAGGCCTACCCGGTGATAGCACTCGATATCGTTTTGATATCAAAACCATTCGGCCTTCCTCTGCCACCCTGCTCCACGTGTTTGTGAGGCCTCCGGACAAGCATGTAAACAAGTGTGGTTGGTAATTGCTGGACATTCCATTCTCCACCTAGGCAGGCAGAACAGAGCCAATCCGTTGCTTCAGGGACCTCTCCTGCAAACATCCTTTTGCTTAAGCATGACACTAAAAAAGGCACCTGGCTCGGAGCCAATAGTCTTACAAAGCCAAACTAAGCACCTTGTATTTGCATACTGGCTACACTATTGTTAAATCAGCGCTAAGCCGATCATGTTAAACAACCTTTTCCAAAGCTTTGTCCCGCTCCAAACTCGCATTATTCTCATTGAGTAAGGCATGGCCTGCAGTCACAATTCACCCTTGCTGCCGCTGTGTCTGGCGAGCCGTCCCCTCAGTCCTACATACTGAGACTCCATATCCATGAACTCAATCTTCAAACTTCTTCAGGACTACGAGATCCCGGGTTAAGCAGGCTCGCCAGACAAAACGGCAGCAAGGCAGTCTGGAACTCAGGAGGGATCCGAGGAAGGTCTCGGAATCAGGGGTTTTTATAGGGTGAATTGTGACTGCAGTGTTACTTCGGCCCAGGCCTACCTGGTGATAGCACTCAATATCGTTTTTGATATCAAAACCATTCGGCCTTCCTCTGACACTTGGATCACTCCTGAGTTCCATCCAGCCTTGCTACCGCTGTGTCTGGCGAGCTGTCCCCTCAGTCCTATGTACTGAGACTCCATATCCACGAACTCAATCTTCAAACTTCTTCAGGACTACAAGACAGATGTCGTATCACCCATTTCCCCCGAAAATCCCTATTTCCAATTCTTCCGTTAGCTGTGTGATTGTGGTGTCTTTACTGTTTGTTTGTCTTTCAATAAAAACATCATTTTGGCTATTTTAAAACTGTCTGACTGCTTGACTGACCTGACCCCATAGACGCTGGGTTGCAAGATCCCTGCTAAGTTACCCTGCCTCTTGCTAGCTTCAGTGAGTGCTCCAGCTAATTCTCCCCAGAATTGTGTTTGCGTTTTGGTTATTTGGGCGCCCCTCCCGGGACCCCCAGAGAACAGGGTAATAAGGGATACAGATGCGATGTCCTTAGGGCCAGCTCTGCCATGCAAAATGAGGAAATGACCTGCATCACCCAGCAGCAGAAGGTTGGGGTGTGCAGAGAAGAAGGTAGAAACAGCTGCCTGTATAAATACAGCAAGACATTTTTAAAAGCATTGGCTCTAGGTGGGGGAAAGGGCCATTTGCACTCTGCTTCAGTCAGCGCTTTCCATTTTCTTTATCTTGATACCTAGTTGGCCATAATCCAGCACAGCAGTTAAAGCCACTGATTTACCATTATTTTTAAGTGTACTTAGTTTAGTATTGACATGCGGCCTTTGACTCTGAATGCAGAGACCCACTACTTGCTCCTAAACAAGTTATTATCCATTGCTCTATTAAACAAAGAACAATAACAAACTACAACAGCCAAAGATTGGTGAAACACAAGAGCGCAAGACTGGAAATCACTAAAGAATTCTATAATAATGATAGATACTTTTCCTCAATACAGAACTCATAGTCTCCTGTACAATAGCTGTTGTTGAATATTTAGATCCGTGATTTAGTAGATAAGTATGGGCTCTTCCAGATTGGTCCAAACAAGTATGAGCCCTCAGAGCATGGCTCCTCCATTTTTACCGAGTGTTGATGGCTGTTGTCTTCTCCATGTCTTCTTGTTCCTTGTCACTGGGCTATTTTTTGTTAGCTGGGGGAGGTGGGTTGTTGCTGAACAAATCAGTTTCTTGATTTTCCCTAGAAAGTTATTTTTAGAAAACTGGGGCATGGTTTGAGGTTTGAGGTATGTTCCTATGTTTCTGAAATGTGTTGTTTTTGTTGTTGCTAATTTTCTAGTCAGAGTGCATCAATGAACAGTGATGCAGAATTTTTGTGAAAAAGTGCTATTTCACTGGTATCCTAGCACTGGTGTACTCAATTCAAGTAATGCTATAAATAAAAAAAAATTAAAAGAGCAGAGTAGGGAGAAGAAGATGAAAGAATTGCCCATACCTTTCCTACCATCCATCTTTAACTTGTGCTGAATGCAAACATTGTACCTTACTGCAACAATGCACAACACTGTGGGAGAGCCCAAAACAACACAGCATGAGCCACAATGGTACATGCATATCTGTCCCTTGGGACTTTTTTGATTCAGTGTGTCTCAGATTTTTTCAGGAATTGCCTGAAAAGGCTCCAGTGTAGCAAAATCACAGTGGCAGCCAATATGGTGTAGTGGTTTGAATGTTGGGCTAGGACAATGGGAGAGCAGTCATGGAAACTTCACTGGGAAGCTTTGGACAAGCCAGACTCTAAGCATTAGAGGAAAGCAGCGGCAATCTTCCTACAAATAAATCTTAAGCCATTTCCGCACTAGGCTGTTATAGCGCTATGATTCCACTTTCAACATCCTATGGAATCCTGGGGTTTGCAGTTTCTGGAGGGGCTGACCAGCTAGCATGAAACTGGCCTTAGAATCATAGAGCTGGAAGAGACCACAAGGGCCATTGAGTCTAACACCCTGCCATGTGGGAATACACCATCAAAGCATTCCCAACAGACGGCCACCCAGCCTCTGCTTAAAAACCTCCAAAGCAGGAGACTCTACCACACTCCAAGGCAGTGTATTCCACTGTCAAACTGCTCTTACCAGTTCTTCCAAATGTTTAGGCGGAACTTCTTTTCCTGAAGGTTGAAGCCATTCCTCCATGTCTTAGTCTCTGGAGCAGCAGAAAGCAGGTTTTCTCCATCCTCCCGTCAAATATTTAAACATAGCTATCATATCTTCCTTAACCTTCTCTTCTCCAGGCTAAACCTACCCATATCTTGCCAAACAAAACTCTATAATAGGATTGCCGTACGTCTGAGTCAACTTCAAGGTGAGTAACAACAACAAAAACATTGTTTGAATGTCTTAAAAAAAACAAATAAGCAAGAACTACAGCTACAAATAGCAACACTTTCAGCAGCATTTGTCCTGTATGTTTTTTTCCCCTGTATTATATACTGAAAATAATCCGTGTGTGTTATTCTCTAGCTATCAGGCTGTGGTGTTAGCATTCCTATTTTATCATTATTTCTTACCTTCCTAAAGCTGGATTATTTTCTGACTCCTTGTTCATCATATTTTCAGTCTCCTGACACATACATCAGAAATAGATTTTGTCTAGTCTATGGTAACTCAGACTGACCACACCTTTTGTCTTCTTCTATGCTGTATGGTATAGATTTTGCTTACATCTTTGCCAAATGAATCATGTATTTGAAAAAAAAAACTGGATCAAATCCTATGATTAGTACAAAGTGTCTCTAACAACTACACAAAGAGTATCCACTTCCCTTAGTGCATTGCAAGAGCCTGGACTCACTCCATAGTCCAGAAATCACTTACTGTCAAAATATGCAGTGGAGCATGCAGGACTGAGAGTACCCACTTTACAGCAATAAAGCTGCAATGTGCTCAGAGCATATTTATTGCTGATCCTTTTTTTATTTCCCTGCAGTTCCATCAATGACCCTTGAAATACTGACAATCAAAGGGTGGGGTCTTAATACAGGGTAGCCTTCTCTGCTTTTGATTGTATATTCTGTGATCATAGCAATGGAGCACGGCTGGACTGTTTTAACCCTTGGCTTCCTACAGTTGCACTCTGCTAGCCAAGCCTAACCTTCAAAACAGTGTGCTATCAATACATAATGAAGGTAGAGATTCAGATCACATGGCCATAGCTCATATATAACTTGCTGCTTAATACTGACTTTTTAAAAAGAGAGGCTTTTTATGCGGTTGTAATTTTAGTGTATTATGAGTACATTTGAAAGTCAGTGTGGCATGGTGGTTATAGGACTAGAACTCCTGAGACCAGGGTTCAAATGTCCACTCAGCCATGAAAACCCACTGGGCAACCTTGGGCAAGTCACACTCTCTCAGCCTCTGAGGAAGGCTGAACAAATCTTGGCAAGAAACCCATGTGATAGGTTCTCCTTAGGGTTGCCTTAAGTTGGAAACAACTTGAAGGCAGATAGCAACAACAACAACAACCACTACTACTGCTGCTGCTGCTACTACTACTACTACTACATGTAAACGTTCAGTGTTACAATCTTGGGAGGGTGAAGATTCTTTGTGTAAACATTTCAGGGGAGCAGTGTGGAAGCAATTTACAAGCAGAGTAAATTCTACCTGAGTGGTTCTGTTAAACCTTTGAAAGGGGGTCACATCTCTGTGACATAACACATGCTTTGCATGCAGAAGATTGCACATTTATTTCCTGGCATGTGTAGTTATCAGGAAATGATAGGAAAAACCAGTGCTTCAGATATGAGACAGTGGCTGCCAGACAAAGAAGACAGTGCTTGACAGACTGGACCAGAACTCTGAATCTAGTCCTGTACCAATGGCTATTGTACTCTGGCTATAAGACATAAATGTAGACCACTCAGCAGCCCATTGTGAGCAATGGATCGATTCTGTTTTGTACATTGTAGCTGATCCAGGCCCAACAGATATAAGTTTCACCCCTACTTGTCAAGTGACAGTAGAAATTTTCAATTTGACAGCTTGAAGATGTAGATCCTTTTCGCACCTTACCTGGTGTCGCTGGCATCGTGTGGTGATCATGCGAAAAGCCTCTTACAAGAGGGAATTGTGTCCCCTGTGCTTCCCTCCATAGCAGCTCTGTGCTGGATGGAAGGAAGTGTGATAGCTCCACCTCTTTCTTCTGCAGCGCAGCCACATACTTTCCCAGGATGCGCTGGGGGAGGAAGCGCAGCCATTGCACTTCTTGAGGTTCCACACTGTTACTGCAGTTCCTAAGCCGCACTTGGGGTGACATTAGATATCACTTTGATATCAATAATTTGGCTCTCTTCTATCATCCCTCTCCACGTGTTTGTGAGACCCCCGGACAAGCACTAAACTAGGCACGGCCACTAATCACTGGACATTCCATTTCCCATCCAGGCAGGCCAGAAATAGCCAGATCGCCGCTTTAGGAGACCTCCCAGCAAGCATGCTATTATGTATGCACGCTACTTACAAAGAATTCCCTGCCCCGAGCAGGAGGCTTGATTATGAGAATCTTCTTCTGCCAAGCACTCTGCGTTTGCATACTGTCTACTTCTTTGTCAATTCGGAACTAACTCAATCATGCTAAATTCTGAACTTTCGGAGACTTTGTCTCCCGCCCAAAACTCATTGTTTTCCCCAAGTATGGAATAGCCTGTAGCCACATTTTTTCCCTATAAAAACCCCTGATTCCGAGACCTTCCTCGGATTGCTCGGATCGCGCCCAATTTCCATCCACCCTTGCTGCCGCTGTGCTTGGCGAGCCTTCCCCTCAGTCCCACGTACAGAGACTACGCACCTATGAACTTCCGATCTACCTGGGCTTCAGGACAGGTGTAGTATCACCCAAATCAACCATCCCTCTCAAAAATCCCTCTGTCTCACTCCCACCTTTATTTTCTATAGTTATCTGTGTGAGTGTGCTGCATACACCATTTTATTGAATTTTAATAAAGATCACAATTGTTATTTCAATCCTGTTTGCTCCTTGACTTGGCCTGACCCCGTAGACATTGAGTAAAAGACTTTGCTCCGTTGCCCTGCCTCTCACAGTGCTAACTTGTGTTCTTGCTAATTTCCCCATCTTTTGATATTTTTAGAGCGCACTTTGGTGTCCCTCACGGGACCCCCAGTAAACAGGGTAACAACATGCCAGGTAAGTGTGAGAGGGACACGGGATGAATGCACAATCACACATCATTTTTGTCAAAGAGCTGAAAATGATATAATGCATGATTGCCACAGGATTGCTATGGGAGCGACGCATGATTGCGAGAACATCATGTGGAACTGTCCTCGTGATTCCGCATTGCTCCTGTGGCCATTTCACGTTCAAAGTCACACGCGAAAAGGGCCTGGGTTGGGAATTAGTGGCACTGCTTTGCTGTCATTGCAGTCCTTCCTGGAGAGGTACATTCAGATTGTTTGGGAACTTGTGTTCAACACTGTGGACATAGCGCTCTGAAGTCCTTCAGGATTCTATTTTGTCCCTATGGGAAGATGAACACAGGCCATAAGACAGCCTCTTGTGAACAACTTGCACAACATTTAGCATATAAAATTGCTCAGATCCATTTTCACTTGTATGCTGTAGTTGATTTAGGCTTAATGGATGTAACTTTGGCACTGATTGTCCAGTGACCATAGACAATGTTCAAAGTGTTCATTGGGAGGATGTGGACAGGCTCATTGGAGAACTGAGAACCAAATGTGTACTAGGTTCTTGTCCTTCCTGACTCAAAGAAACAGATGAGGGGTCATGCCAAGTAGGTAATGGCAATGGTTAGTCTCTCTTTACGGCAGGATAGAGTTCCAGTGGGCCTAAAAGGGGCAGTCATGCAATCTTTGTTGAAAAAGCCGTCTCTGAATCCCATTGTGCTGAGTAATTATCAGCAAGTTTCCAATATTCTATTTCTGGGCAAGGTACTGGAATGTATGGTGGCAGCCCAGCCTTGGGGGTTCCTGAAGGAGACAAATTTATATAGATCTCTCAGGGTTACTTTGTTCCCCATACTATTAAGGATATGCGTGGAACTGCAGGAAGATTGCCCAGAATTTAATGGTTTGGTGACACCACTATTCTGATGATGTACTGCTTGACTTCTGCCTTCCACATGAATATAAAGAAGCTGTTTTGGTTCTAAACCAGTGTCTGACATCAGTAGTTGAAATGATGGGACAAACTTTTTCCAAATGAAAAAGAGGTGCTCCTGGTCATTTGAAAGTAAAGTGGAGAACAGAGATTCAGCCTTTGCTGGATGGATTATACTCCCTCTTGAAGATACCAGTGTGCAGTTTTGCTGTACTCCTGAACTCAGTCCTCAGTTTGGATTTTTAGGCTTCTACAGTGGACAGAAATGTGCAAAGTTAAAGCTAGTATATCCAAGTGCACATATTCCTGGAGCTATATGATCTGGCCATGTTATGTTTACCCACCAACCTAATTATACCTAATTAATGGTGTGCAGTATTGCTTTTAACCTCTATTTAGTACTTCAGTGGATGTTTAGGTGATTTTTAATAGTATTATTTAATTAAATGTTTAATGCTAATATTAATAATCTTTGCAATTTTAAAAACTAAGTTCAAGTCCAAAGTTTTATTGCTTATCACCATACAACACTGCAAACATCTATAATAAAATATGATACAGAGAAGTTAACTATTAATGTGGGCAAATACATAATGTATTATATTGCATGGCATAGCAGAAATGCTAATATGGATCATATAAAAGGTGTAAGAAGAAACAATAGTTTAAGAACAGTTTAGAACTTCTGGAAAGAAACTTCTTATGATTTCCCATATTAACTTTCCAAGTGTCATACTTTCTTACTATTAGATACTGATTAACTCAGGGTTTCATTATGATTTTCTTTGCTGCAATTGAAGATAATGTAACATGATAAGAAATATACTCTCTCTCATCAGAAAAGAAAAAGGTTACTGTATTTTGAGTCTCTATTTGCTGAAATCTTAATTCTGTGAAAGCCTTCCTCAAAGGGGAGTAAAAAAGGATGACAAGGATAGCTGAAAATCTGGTGGTCTTATTTAAAGATGGCAAACCAGTAGGAAGAGTAGTCATTGCTTATGACCTCTCTATGTAGGGACAGATGACATTTTTCAATTTGCTTATTAAAGTTGGGTTGATATACTGAAATAGCTCTCTGTTTCTACCAAAATTGAGTATTTAGTCTTTCTGTGCTGGCATACTTTGGCCCAATCTTCCCTTTTCAGTTGTTCATACCAATACATTTTGAGACATCTTATGTTGACCATCTCATTCAGTTTACACCAGTACCGAATCATACCCTGCCTCTGCTCTCAACAGAGCACCTGGTGTACCTGGAAATAGGGCAAGGCTTTTTCCTCAGAAGCCTATTCTGAATTACTTCCAAAGGAACAATGTTTCCTTCTCCCCATATATCAGCTTCATAGCACATTTGAGCAACCTCCTTCCCAACAAATATTTTAAGGCAGGCTGCCAAAATGGCATTGGTACAGTAGTTGTGTTCTAAAGAGCTCCAGCATTCTCAGATTTTAATTTGTTTTAGTGTGTATATAAATTATTTTTATCCTTATTTTTATTAACTGGGGTTTTTCTTTACCCATCTTACTGAATATTTTACTAAAGACTGGTGAGACTGGCTGAGGTTGTTTCTTTTTCTTTTTTACTGTATTTTATCTGTTTTCACTTTTTAAGTTGCCTTGAATCCAAGCTTGGTGGAAAATGTAGGCTATAAATATATTTAAAAAATAGACTGGAATCCTAGAGTTAGCACTCATGATGGTTTTGTATTCACAATTTCTATGTAGTTTAGGGGCTCTGTAGGAACTGTGAAAGTCCCCCAATCCCCACTGTTCCCCTGTCAAACAGGAAGCAGATGGCGGACAGTCCCGGCCCTTCTCACATGAGTTATATCTGGTTCAAGGGGTGATTGTGACAGGAACCTGGCTTCTGGCTGTCACAGCAGAAATTATCCACAGGAGAAGGTAGAAACGGCAGTCCCCTGCGTCCTGAGTGACAGGGAAACACATCCCCATTGATTGCAGTGGCTGCTGCCCAATAACTGAGGATTGGAGTGATCAGGATGGGATTCACTATGTAGCACAGGAGCTACAGTGCTTAAGCATTCATAACCCCCCAACAAGATTCTGGCCCTCATAAAGAATAACTTGTTCCTTAAGTTATTTAATACATTCACAAAACCACTGAGAGAGCTTTCCAGAGTTTGGGGTTTCTGTGTGGCTAACATGCAAGTGATACTCAACTCTGCTTCTCTTTCCCATCTAAATCTGAGGTTCTAAACCAGTGTCTATTGTCAATTCATATCTAATGGACAGTGAAGAAAGTTGGAAGGAAAATAGTCAACTCATTTGAAATGTGGCACTGGAGGAGGCCTCTACGGATATCATATACTACTAAAAAGACAACTGAATGGGTCCAAGAACTCTCTGAACTTTTACCGGAAGCCAAAAGGACTAAACTAAAACTATCATTCTTTGGACCTATCATGAGGTGACTTATTGGAAAAGATGATAATGCTCAGTAAAGTGGAAAGCAGTAGGGAGAAAGGAAGAATGTAGTACAAGTGAATTGATTCAGTGAAGGAAGACATAACTTTGAATTTGCAAGACCTGAAGGCTGACTGAGACCTGACTGAGGCTCTTGGAGATTTCTCATTCATCGGGTTGGCACAAGTTAACTTAATAGCAAATAACAGCAACAACAACAACAAAATGTTGGTTATGGTCTTAAATAAAGGTGAGCAAATGGAAACTCTATCCAGGGAAGGAATAAA
This sequence comes from Ctenosaura bakeri, assembly GCA_948474755.1. NCBI lineage: Eukaryota > Metazoa > Chordata > Lepidosauria > Squamata > Iguanidae > Ctenosaura > Ctenosaura bakeri. Next base: position 487,072 of record CAOLHI010001124.1, read on the forward strand.
AGGTATTCCTGTTCAGTTCAAAGATACACCAGGGAACAAGGATTTAACCTGTGCTGGGTTGGGCTATGCTCCCTCTGAATAGTAGGTTTACAGTTTGGGTGTGCTTCTTCACTGAACCCTGAAGCTGGATGCCCAAGTGTCTGCAGTGGCTAAGAGTGTGTATGCACAGTTAAACCCAGTTGTGCCTGTTCCTAGAGATGCTTGATCTGGCCTTTGGTGAGGCATATTTTAAGTACTTTCCACTTGGGCTATTGTAACACACTCTGCATGAAGGTGCCTTTGAAAAATGTTAAAAAAACCTTCAAGTGGTAGCTGGTAGTTTCCATGTCATTGGGGTGATGAATTTGCTGTGGATATAGATCTCAGCTTTAGAGGTGCCAAATTCTGTTCCCCAAATGGATTCAGCAACTTGGGTAGTTCTTTTAAAATTCAGACTTAAATCCAGAACAAATTCTCTACCCCACCAACACTGAAATGTCAATGCATCCAAAATGCTGCAGCCAGTCTTTTGGCAGAGAATATATACTTCTTCTGATGATAGGTTAATTGGTTTCTGGTCTATTTTAGAAAACAAGTCAAAGTTCTGACATCCATTGACCAAAGTGCTAAATTTGGGCATGGGAAACAAGTCCTTCTCTTGGCCCCAACACCCTTAGAGGCATATGTGGTGGGGACAAAAGTGTTTGCCTTCTCTGCAGTTCCTCCCATGCTGTGGGACACCTTACCAGAGAAGTTAGGCTGAACTCCTCCCTGTTGATCTTCCATTGGCATATAAACATCCTTTTATTCAGGAGTACTTTTGGTGAGGGACTGGCTTCTGAAAAGGATGATTTTAAAAGATAGTTGTACTTTTTATGAGTGTGTTGTTAAATTGTTTTTAAATTCACTAGCTCTTTGAGTGGAGTTTTAACAATATAACTTTATGTATTTTTCTCTGTACCTATTTTTATTCTTGTTGCAAACCACCTGTAGTAATAGATCGAGGAGAAAGATGGGATAAATATGTAATTAGCATATATACCCAGCATTGCCCAGAATTTTATTTTCTCACAGGTAATATTTGTTAGAATGATTTGAGATCCTGTGTCTCCAGTTCGCTAAACGATCTTGTCCAGTACCTGCAACTTTCTCTCATATTCCCCAATCCAATCTGTATTCAGTTATTAACACACATAACATAAAGGATTCCATAGAATCTTCTTAGGCAGCCGATCATATGAGGTCTTTGCCTGACACAGACAAACAAACTTTGATTTTTATATATTTGATTAAAAAAATTGTTCATACTATCAATATTCAGAGATTCATAGGAAGACCCAATAAAGTAACCATGAAGAAATGTCTCTTTGAAGAAGAAATGTATCTATCTATGAAGAAGTGTATTTATCTAGACTTCCATATGTATCTACCTAGACTCAATGGATATTTTCTGAAGATCTTCTCCAAGTGCTGCTGCCAAATGCAATGCAAGTGGCTTCTGAAGAGAGGACCTTTTCAGTGGTGGCACCCAGTTATGGAATGTCCTCCCCAAAGATGCTCAGCTATGATGCTCACTGGGGTATTTTAAGCATCTTTCTATCATGTCAGGCTGTGTAATCTGTTCATTTAAAACATTTCCTGGTATTTTTTAGATCTTTGCTCCACTTCTGTCCTCTATTGCTGGTTCTCTCTTGGCTTGAGTATGTTGACTGTTTTTAAGTTATTTTCATTTTTAAATTGCTTTTTTATACAATGAACCTTCTTTTATTTATTTGCATTTCATAGAATCATAGAATCATAGGGTTGGAAGAGACCACAAAGGCCATCAAGTCCAAACCATCCAGCCTCTGTTTAAAAACTTCCAACAAAGGTGACTCCACCACACTCTGAGGCAGCATATTCCACTATCAAACAGCTCTTTCTTTAACAGTTATAATGTCTTTGTAATGAACCAATCAAAAAGCATCAGCTGACAGGTGGTAGGAAATATGGTAAGCCAATTGTCTGGATGAGGGCTGGAAGAAGCCAAGAGTTTAATGATCCATTATTTTAGGTATGCAACAGCCAAGAACTTAGGATCCCCACCCCAGTTGTTGGTGGTTGATGGTTGTTGTGAAACTGCTCTAAGCTTTAGTCCAGTCTTTAAAATGCTGAACCCCAAATAGATCCAGAGCTTTAGATAGCTCCTTTAAAGTTAGGACCAAGAGCTGGAGAGGATTCATTGTCCTCCCACAGACAAAGCAGCTACCACCTATCTCTGCCCAAAATCTAGTCCAAGAGACAGTGAAAGACTGACCTGGCATCTGACTCAGCAAAAGACCAGTGCTCATTTCTACTAGATTCCAGCGCTGCTGTTTAGGAATTGTTTGGCTGTTGTGGCTTCTTTCTTTCCTCCCATCAACATTCTGAATTATTACTTTAACTTCACATAGCCATTTTGGTTTTGGCATGCAGATGATTCTGAGATTCCAGACATTCCTTGAAGGTATTGCAAACCAAGCCCCATTCATTGTCAAAGAAAAAGAACATGTGAGGGAGAAAAGGGGAGCATTTCAATAATGACCTTTTCTGCTCTCTGCACAGCACAACAAATGATGGTTCAGAGACTGTCTTTTTGTGATCAATCAACTCCTACTTCTTTTTAGAGAGAGCTGGAGGGCGGGGGTAGAAAAAGAAGGTGGCAAAGCATTGTTTTTCCTTTTGAGAACCTCTTCCTCTTTTCCTAGAAATTATGCTGTAAGTCACATGCCCTTGTTTTGCTGCTCTTCAGGAATTCCAGTTCCTACTTTGGGCAGATTGTAAATAAAGAAACCTGATCCCTCAAGGACATAAACAGAAAGAGAACAAGATGTCCATAGAAAGATACTGGAGAGAGTTCAAACCCCATGCTGGTTTATATTTGTATATACCATAATTTTGTCAGCAGTGTTATTAAATGCCTTGGACAGGGAGAGAAGGCAAGGGAGAGAATTGAGGGTTGTGCAGTGGAAACAGTCTTTAAAACAGAAAACAGAGTTTGCTTTTCAAGGCACTGAAAATAAGTGAGTGTCTCTGCACTTCTGCCTCTAATACTGCCAATGCTTGTTTTGCAGTTTGAACAAATATGTCTTATAGCAGGCATAATTCTTCTCCTAAGATAGTTACAACAGCAGTTCTCAAATCTGAACTTTGCCAAACACTTTTAAATGATATATACATTTTAAATGTACATTATTATTGTCTGTTGTGTCAAGGCTCTTGAAAATGAGCATTGGTTGTGTCAAAATTAGATCTTAAGGCAAAATAACTGATTCTTTCTTGTAAGTTCCAGGCATATTAGCTGCATGTCATTTTCTTGTCATTGGCATGCACCTGTCGGGTGCTAAATAATATTAGTGAAAATAAGGCACTAAATTTTCTACAGTGTTTCTACTCACAAAATGAAAGAAGCAAAAAGTGAGAAGCACCTAATAATTTTTTATTATTATTATTATTATTATTATTATTATTATTATTATTATTATTTATGTGTATCCTGCCTCTCCATATGGATCAAGGTGGCGAACAACTTACAAACAGCATGTATTTCGAAACATTTCTATACATTCCCCCAACAAGCTGGGTACTCATTTTACCGACCTGCAGAAGGATGGAAGGCTGAGTCAACCTTGGAGCCCAGCAGGATCGAACTCACAACCTTGTGGCTTGTGGCTTGCAGTACTGGCATTTAACCACTGCACCACCAGGAGAAATTGGAGCCAAATCTCAAGATTTTCTAAAGATGATTCAGGAGCCAATTAGTCTGTGAGTTCCTGATTCTCAGGATTCTTGAAGTTTTTTAAATATGTTTATTTTATTTTATTATTTATAACTCAATGTAAGCACATAAATAATATTGTCCATGATACGTTAACTTTGTACATGATACATATTTTTAATTACCAATAGTAATTACATGCTTTTCAAAGTTTAAGAGTCCAAACATGGCATCAACTGCACTCCCCTAAGAATTCAAGCTCTGTCCAACAGTTCTTTCCAAAATCGCCCCTGTGATCCACAAGGGCCTACACTTCCAGACCCAGATTTGGATGGCCTCCATGTTTCAATAAATATGTCGTCTTTTGTTCTCTTAATCTCTTATTACTTTCAATCAATTTTTCATTCAGTGCCAAGTCCCATATTTTCCTCTACCACAAACATGTCTATTTTCTCTTAAGACTTCAAATGTTTAGCTATCATTAGTCATCCTAGGGATATCAACAGAGAGATACTTTCTTTATGCTTAGGATCTTTATTCTTTCCCACAAAGAATAGCAGAGATCTGTTATCATACACTATTTGATGTTTAATAACCTGAGTTATATGGTTTTGTACTTTAGATTCCATCTATAAACGGTCTTATATACATTCTCCTATATAGACACTGAAGCAGTCTTAAATGCAGCTGCAGACAATACACTTTCCCAGTCTTTTTAAAGTGATTTCAGTGTTTAAATCAATTTCCCACATTGGTCCCACAATGTCCTTTATACTGATCTTTTACTGGTGTAGTATAGAGTTTGGAGACTAAGGGGATTTCCTCCTTATACTGTTATAGTGCTATTATTCCACTTTCAACATCCTGTGGAATCCAGGGGTTTGCAGTTGAGGGAGGGGCCTTTAGAATTCTCAGCCAGAGAGCCCTTTGGCCTCAGTAAACTACAAACCCCAGGATTCCACAGGATGTTGAAAGTGGAATAATAGCACTATAACAGTACAGTGCAGAAACGCCCTAAGTCTCCAACTGTTATTCAGAGGAGGTTTGCCATTGCCTTCCTCTAAGGCTGAGAAAATGTTTTTATGGCTGATTGGAGACTGAGGCCATTTCCGCACTAGAGTGGAGGAGCCTTTCACTGCATTTTACAAGCTGTATTTTTAAGTAGTCCCCCAGTTTCTATCGAAGAAAAGCAGAAAAAATCATTTGTAGCTTCTGCATGTCAACTCCCCTGAAACTCTTATTCCCCTCCCTCGATCCACTTTGCCACCGCTGATGGGTCAATTTAATGCCCACCTCTGTGGTGTGAATTTATGTAGTGCTTCCACATGTACGAAAAAATGCTGTGAACCTTTTTGGCTGATTTGCTTTGGAGTTTTTCTGTTTTTACATTACACCGGTTTCACAACGATGTGAACCCCTTTAAGAGCTAAACAAATGTGGAATGAACTACGACAGAATGACATCAAACCGGTTTGACGTGCAGATGTTTTCGAGACACAATGACTCCCCAGCGATGTATCTCCCTTGTACGGAAAGGGGCTGAGGCCACTGTAACATTTTTTCAGTGCCTAAATTTTATAAAGACATCGTATCATGAGTTTTTCTTGGCAAAAGTTGTTCAAAGGGAGTTTGACTTTAAATAGGCCTAAATACTCTAAAGGCACCAGATCCCATTTGATCTTGGAATTAAACAGGGTGCTGAATTTGGGTGGTGAAGGGAGCAAGTCCTCCTCTTGGCCTCATCACCCTCAGAGTAATATGTGGTGGGGACATAAGTGTCTGCATTCTTTGCAGCATTTTCTGTGCAGAAAATAATTCTCATAAACATTATTTTGTCTGCAGAAGCTGCTGTTTCCAGTGTAGGAAATGGTATAGTTGGCAATCTACTCTGTGCAAAATTCACACATGGCTATTTTGCAAAGAAAACAGTATTTTCTGTGCAGAAAATGCTGTTTTGTTTACAAAAAATGTGAACTTTCCAGCGGTTCTCAACCTGTGGGTCGTGACTCCTTTGGGGGTCGAATGACCCTTTCACAGGGGTCACCTAAGACCATCGGAAAATACATATTTCCAGTGGTCTTAGGCTCCATTCCCTCCTCGGTGGTGGTGCAAGCCACGCGCTCGCATCCTTCTGCCCCCTTTGAAGTACCTCACTAAAGAAAATTTTCTTGGCATTGAGCAAGAATGAGTTGGAAGGGCAATCTCCGACCAGCCACTCCGAGGCTCAAACAAAGCTAAAAACATCTAGTATAAGGAAGTCTGAGAAGGCAAGAATTAAAAAGAAGGTGAAAGGAAAATTACCTGGTAATGCAGTTAAGTCTGTTAAGGGCGGGAAAGGGCTCCCAACCGCTCCTTTAACTTCCAGAAATGGCCTTTTTTCTTTTCTTTTCCTTTCTTTTTGCGCAGAAAACATATTTCCTGTGCACCCCCTCCCCATATTTCCTGCACAAAAAACACTCACCAAAATCCTATATCACTTTTTACTTGGTGTAAACTTATGTATACTTAGTTAGGTAGCAGGGCAGTAAAAAAACTCTGTTAGTGAATTGCAAAGATGCAGATCAGGACACTAGCAAGAGTGCCCAATGCCCATGTTACTTCCGGTATGGCACCCCTGGTGAGGACACCCAGATATCATTTTGATATCATTTAATTTGGCCTTAGCCGGACTGGCTCGCAGTTACCTCATCTCACGTGTTTGCAAGTTCTCCGGACAAGCACGGACAGAGAGCGACCGTTAATGGTTTTACATTCTATTCCTCTTTGTAGCCAGCAATTCAAACCTCGCCCGCAGCTTCAGGGAACTTCCCGCCCGCAAACCTTACAATAGTCACATGGCTTTCAATCAAGTTACTCTTTTATGTTGGGCCATCAGCGTCTCAGCCACGCTATTGTCTTCAAATACAAATCCAATCAGGCTAAACTTGACCTTTCCAAATCCTTTTGTCCAGCACCGAAACTCCTTTCGTTCTCACCTGGTTTGCCATTGCCAGCAGGCACAAAACTCCCAATAAAAACCCCTCACTTTCGAACAGTCGGTGGATCACTTTGGACTGCCATCCCGCCTTGCTGCCGGTTGTCAAAGGGACTTCCCTCAGCGCCCCATGCTGAGCTTTCTTTCCCAGAACTCCTCTTCTCTCCAGGACTACGAGACAGGTCGTATTGCCTTTCCCAACAAACCTCCATTTCTCTTTCCAAGTTAGTTAGTTTATGTCTTGTCTTTTGTGTTTCTGCCTTTAATAAAGAATTGTTTATTATTTGGAAGCCTTGTCTAGCTACTCTCTGACCTGCTGCTGTATGCCTTAGGTAAAAGATCTCACAACGTTACCCTGCCTCTTGCTAACCAAACAGTGTTCAGGCTAATTCCCCCAAACTCGGTATTTCAATTGGCAACCTGGGCGCCCCTCACGGGACCCCCCCCCATTCTCAGGGTAACACCCATTGGGACCAGTGCTCACCAGTGTGCAATATTCATCAGTACACAATGTGCATCAGGCACTTTGCCAGCTCTGCTATGTAGTAATGTAAAAGCAGTCCTCTACTGTACAGTTGCGCACATTACGCAACTGCACAATTTTAATTGCTGCAGATATTAAGTCTAGTCATGAAGATTGAACTTCCATTCAGGATTCTAGCTACTGTTCCCTGAGCAGAAAACACATTTTCTGCATAGAAAATGTTGGGTGTGTGTGTGTGCAAAAAATAAACGAAGAAAATGCCATGTGAATATTGAGCAAAAACTGATCAAAATGCTCCAGTATTTTTATTATTATTATTATTTTTTGGAGTGACTTCCTAACTGCTGGGAAACTCATCATTCAATTGGGAAATGAACAATAGAAAATATTCTTTCCAATTCCTAGCCATAGTTGACTTGAGGACATGTCCTGGGGACACACTTAGATCAGTCTCCTGTAAGTGGCTCCACCTAGCAGTGGGGAGGGACACTGGTGTCAGAATGAAAAGCTGCCCTTCAGAAACATTTGTTCGTCATCACTTATCCTCTTGCAGGAATATCTGACATTTTTCCAGGAACCATTTTGAAATGATGTTGGTTTCTATTTCTTGGGGTGATTGATTTTTGTGTTGTGCCCGTCATACATTACAGTGCTCATCTGTCAAACTGTATTTTAAACTGGTCATTTAATCCTTGGTGATCAGGACTCTGCTTACACTGAGAGTAACCTTTTCCAGATCTCTCAGCTTGCATTGTGGCCTTAGAACCTAGATTGGCCAAGGTAGGCTGATCACCTGTTGCTACCATGTGACAAGCATAAACCTAAGAATATATCCTTTAAAGAACCATTCCAGAGATTTTAAAATGAACATTTTAAAATAGTGTGAACCATTCACTTCTAAGCATGTACTGCCATCATGTTTGCTTATTTTGCTTCTGTTTGCAGCAAAACATATTTTCGGAAAGGCTTCTCAAGAGTGTGGATGAAACTAACAAAGGAACCTTTCCCTTACTATAAGCAATGCCCTACCTATTCATGTGCAAAGAGATTAATCATGTCCAGGCTAGAAACAGTTACAGGTGAAGTACTCTTTTTTGTTTTTGAAAGGATTGGTAGAACATCCAAAATACTTGAGTCATCAGAAGCCAAGATTAACAAGAGTGCTATTTTTATAGAGTGTTCTTTTTAATATTTCAGGTATGATCCAGATAGTATAACAAAAGTGTCTTTTATTAGTTCAGCATTTTCAAACAAGAAGTTTCTTAAAGACACAAGAGGAAATGAAAATGCAAAAGGCCGCAGGTGCTCTCAGGTTGACTGCCCAGTTTTGTTACTCTCTTTGAGTGATCTGATCTAAAAGGACATCAGAGGGAGAAGGCCAGAGAGAACAATGAGAGCAGAGGAAGGTATATCCAAATGGATGAAACACCAGGCGGTATTTCCTTAAGCTGTAGTGCAATAGTTTCTAACCTAACAGTACCAAGTGTCATGTGGAGGACTATCCAAGTAACTGATGATCAGATGAGTTCCCCAACCTGAAAAATCAGCTGGAGGGGATGAAGGAAGCATGGCCCCTAGTATTTGAGAACACCATTGCATTAGACATGTTGAAATTTATTTAAAGCAACTAGTCCAGGTGGCTTCTATGTGAAGGATAGGTGGGAGTACCATCTTTTCCTTCATCTCAAGGCAATAACATGCTTTAGGCTAGCTCTCAGTATACTCAGACTACCAGAGCTGAAGGTTAAGGCTCTATTTTCCATCGCTCCTTTAGAAAACATGCAGGAGTGAGCCTACAAATACAAGGATGAATTGAAAACAAGTACAACAATCTGGACAAAAGTTTTTTGTAACAGTGAATTAAACACTAGAAAACAACTAGTGATCAACTTCTGATGTAAATATTTTAAAATTAATATTTAATTTTTTAAAAAAGCAATGTAAAATATGCAATACAGTTATCTTTCCACATTTGGAGGGAGCACAGGATCCCTGTGAAAGTAGAAAAAACATGAATAATTCCAGGCTCTCCTAAACCATATTTAACACACACAAAAAAGTACCGTATGATCACTATACTCAACCTGCCGTGGATTCCTTTGAGAAATTAGGGTTACTTCACAAGGCAGAAGTGGGTGGCTGGTGGGGATTAGTGCCGCCTCTACTGCTACCCCACACCATTTTTAATAGGGACATACAAGCCTTGTTTGCAGTTTCCTAGTCTCATGAGACTTGCAGTCCTTATTAAACATGGCATAAGGAGGCATCAGAGGTGACAGCAAATAATCTGTGAATAATCAAATCTGCAGAAGTGAAACCCACAAATATGGGGGACTGCACAGAGGAACATTATGAGATAATAATTTTCTAGCTGTGGCAGGCTTCTGCTCCAGGTTGTTCCAGGGATGTCAGCTATAATCCCAAGATAAGGGACTGGCCCAAAGCAGTTAATGCTGAATTTCAGAGAAAGAATAAATTTTTAAGTTCATGCATGGCCTGTACACATGCATAGAAGCTCTCCAAAATCAGAGGGACTAAAGAAGACTGGAGGATGCAGTGAGACCACTATGGAAGTAAAGTGCAATAGGCTATATATATGCTCCATACACAGATGTTACCGTATTTTCTAGCCCGGACTTGTGGGATATCAGATATCATTTGATATCAATAATTTGACCTTCTACACCCATTCCTCTCCACGTGCTTGTGAGGCCCCCAGACAAGCACGCACACGGGCATGGCCGCAAATAGCTGAACCATTAAAAACAGATCCAGGCAGGCCAGTAATAGCCAGACTGCCGCTTTAGGAGACCTCAAGGCAAGTACCCTCTTTAAGATCCATTATGTATGCACGCTACTTACAAAGGATTCCCTGCCCCGAGCAGGTAGCTTGACGAGCCGAATACTCAACTGTTAAGCACTCCACATTTGCATACTGGCTACTCTATTGACAACGCTGTCATAATTCAATCATGTAAAATACTGACCTTTCAGAGGCTTTGTCTCCAGCCCGAAACCCATTGTTATCCCTGGGAACGGACTAGCCTGTGGGCACATTTTCCTCTATAAGACCCCCTGACTTTGAGCACTTCTTCGGATCGCTCCTGGCTTCCATCCAACCTTGCTGTCATTTCATTTGGCGAGCCTTCCCCTCAGCTCCACGTGCTGAGAATCTCCACTTCAACGGACTTTCTCTTCAAACTAACCAGGCTTCAGGACAGGTGTAGTATTTCCCATACAAAACCTCCTCTTAAAAATCCCTCTATCCAACTCCTACCTTTATTTCAATAGTTCTCTATGTGAGTGTGTTGCATACACGTATTTGACTGTGCTATACATCAATAAAAACACTATTATTATTTACTTCTGTTTGCTCCTTGACTTGGCCTGACCCCGTTCAAGATCTCGCTAGGTTGCCCTGCCTCTCGTATTACTAGCTTGTGCTCTGCTAATTCCCTTCCCCATTGTGAGCACATTGAGTTGTCCCTCCCAGGACCCCAGAAATCAGGGTAACACAAATGATATACAAGCATTTAGCCATGGTGTGGGGAGGATGTTTGTTTGTGTTTATCAAAGAGGATTCTGTGCATGATGCTTTCAATGGTTCGTACAGTTAGATCACTGTGGCTTCTGACATATTAGGATCAGACTGCCAAGAGTCACAAGTGTAACTGACACCAGGAGGGAGTCAAGATTCAAGACAACAAACTAGAGTGTAAGGGCTAGAAGTAAGTTCAACACCAAGGTCAGGCAAGAGTCACATTCCAAAGTATATGGAAACAGGAGCAAAACAGAGAATGCTGTTATACTCAAGACACATTGTTGAGCAAACTCTGAGTCCCAGCTTGTGCTATGGAGTCATCTTGGTCAAGTAGACTTGCCCAGCCTACCTGAAAGAGAGAGAGGTTAGTCTTCCATGCTTGCCAAGCAAGAAGGCAGGGGCTGAAGCCTGGGTACTGAAGTCCAGTTCCTGATTCCTGCCTTATAATTTATCAGTGTCTGTAAGCTAAACTGATATAATTTCAGTAATGGTTCCTAACATTGGCCCTCCAGATGTTTTTGACGTCAAACTGCCAGAAACCCTGACCATTTCCTATGCTGACTAGGGCTCAGAGGTGAAGTCAAAAACATTTGGAGAACCAAAGGTTGAGAACTGCTGTTCAGAACACTCAAAGAAAAGGATTGGCTAATGAAAACATGGAAGTCAATGAAATCAGGTTACAGGACAAGGTTTCTCTTTTTGGAAGAAAGCAGCGCATGAACTTTGGGGGCCAATCATCCCATGCATGACTGGTTCTCAGTTTCTTGAATGTACAAACATATGATGACAGGCTGTATCTTTTCTAAATCTTATTAGGTTTTATTTGTGCATTGCTTACTTTAGTTATATACTGCAACTTGTTCTCTTTGTATTTGTTAATGAAAAGGCTTCAAGTGACTGAGAGGCACACACTTGCCAAATCTAGGTTAACATCATGTACTGGTGTATACATAAATGTCAAACAAGATTGTTTAAGGAACCCATCCCAGTTCAAAGTAAGGACAATGGAGTTGGTTGTATTCATAGCACATATAATGTTGGTTTGGCAGAATTGTTCAGTAAATATATGGGTAAGGATAATGGCAAATGGGAAATGCAGTGCAAAACTACATGCATATGTATGTGCAATTTTCAGGGAGATAAAAGCAATTCCCACTTCACTAGTTTTTGCTGAGCAGCATTTTTTCACCTTATTGCTTCACATTCAAAAGAATATTTTTGTGTAGCTCACACAATAGTAGATGTAAACTGCAACCAAAAATAATAAGGCATTTAGACTGGAATAACAATATTGTATAAGAGAACGAAATATACTGTATTTGCACATTCTTTTGCCACTCCTCTGAACATGCCTCAATAGACACATATTTAGATGATGGTGGTATGTATGGCCCTTCCTGCAGGATGGTGCCCTCCCAGCATGGGGGTGCAAGAGGAGGAGGATTGTGACAATGCTTCCACATAATTTCGTCATGGTCTTGCCCTTCTCACATTGCCAGCCAGTGAAATAAATGGTATATCATTGACGGAAAAACTCCATCAATGACCCCCAATCACATGAGCCTTCCATCGCAGCTGGCCATGCAGAAGGGCTGGAAACATGATTACACACTTCCTTCCCCGCTGCAGCACAGCCGGCTGCAGTGCAGAAGAAAGAGGTGTGTCCCTCTTGCTCCCTTCTGCAGGCAGCTGGTTGGGTGTGGAGGTGAGCACTGCTGGGATTGTGACGGGATGATGCGCAAGAGCGTTGTCCTGTGGAAAGGGCCATCGTGTTGCTACTATATATGGACTAAGGAAGTGTTCCTAAATATCTACAAAAAATGGATGATCTTCCCCTAGAAAACATTTTAGTTGCTCATTAACGGATTAAACAAAATGACAAATATTTTGGGCTGATAGCTAAACAGACAAGATGTGAGGGTTAAGAGGTAAGATGCTGTTCAGTGGGGACAAGAAAGAATATAGAAGCAAAACTGAATATGAGATGACTATATGGAAAGGTCTCAGTTACAGAAAAGGCTTTAAAATTGGTATGTCCACAGTTATATCATGCAATATGACCTCTATGGACACACCAGTATCTCCTATTTCCACAAGTCTAATATGCCAGGAATAGTTACCCTTGTTTGCAGCTGCAGTCCTGACCCTGGTTCTTCTAGGGGGGCCTATTTGCATTTTAAAAACTATGACTATTAATTGCTCTCAAATGCTTCAGTGTGGCCATGGAACAACGTCCTGCGGTATGCAACATTACAGATCTTCTACATATAACTGCATGTTTGTGTGAGAGTTCCCCATAGCACAATCCTATAGTAGTAGGTTGTGGGCAAATATTTTATAGTCAGTTTATAACCAATTCCATAGTACAACCAACTGCATATCATAATGAAACAGGTCCCTGGTGGTAAGACACCATATGATTGGTCTGATCGCACACAGACCTCAATGGCTATAGGCATTTTAAAGACATTTCGCCAATGTTTTCCCTGAGTCATACAAAGAGACAGAGGGAAATCTTTTCATCTGCTCCTTTTGAGGATCCACCAGTTGGGGACTTGATAGACTTAAGTACCCCTGATAACCCTGTCATTACTGGTTGTCGATCTTTCTCTAAAAAAGTTAACAAATCTGCAGACCCGCTAAGTCCCCCAGGTATAAATAGTGTTACTTCTATTTTGTCTGATGGTAGGGATGATACTCAAATAGAATTCCTACCAGAAGAATTAATGTTAATAGACAGTTTTGATGCTCTCCCAAAGCAGGACCAACAGCAGGCTCTGTTAAGGCTTACTGCTCTAATCAAATATTTAAAGGATAAGTATTACCAGGATTCCAGTACTTCATCAGTTAACAAAAGTCTAGGTACCTCTCAAACAGAAGAGGAAGTATTGCTAGGGAGAGCAGGGAAGGATAATAGAGGAAGGGTAATAGGCTTAAAGACTGCAATAGTAAAATCAACTAAACCGAGTCAAAATGGTAATCCTTTTAAAACTGGAGATCATGATCAAAGTTTATACCCTTTTAGTTCATCTCAGTGTGATTCCAATTTGCTAAATATTAAAGGCCACAATGACCTTGCACCATCCCAACCAGATTTATGTAAGACAAGGCCACTAAATCCACCAAATGCTGGCAGACCAGGCCTGGGCTTGCTAACTAAACAGGCTCCAGTATGTAACCCCTGTGTTTGTAGGAATTCCCAAGGTATGTTGGATGTAATATCAGAACTGGATTGACTACATGCAGGTACTGTTACCTTTTCCCTAAATATAGTTTCCTGGAACATAGCTGGCTGGGCCTTCAAAAGCAAAGATCAGAATTTTATGGAATACCTAAATAAGTTCGATCTAATTTTTTTACAAGAGACCTGGAGTTGTGACCATATTTACGTAAATGGTTTCGTATCATATTGTCTTCCTGCACTCTCTAGAAGTGGTAAAGGAAGGGCTAGTCAGGGTTTATGTATCTTGGTTTCTTCTTCAGTTAATTGTAGAATTACTCAGTTACCAAGTTATGATTCTTCTATATTGGCCCTAGTTATGGAATTATTAACATCTAATCTGACTTTACATTTATTTAATGTGTATTTTGCCCCAATGGTCAGAAAGGAAGAAGTTACATCAGCTTGGCTTAAGGCTGACTGTTACTACTCAGAACAGATGACTAAATTTCCCAGAGCAAGATCTATAATAGCAGGTGACTTTAATGCAAGGACAGGATCCTATTTAATCAATCCTTTTTTAGGCGGTCACTCTCCTAAAACAATTAAGGAACAACTTATAGTCAATTCACGTAGTTCAAAAGACAAATCTACTAACCCTGAAGGGATAGGTTTGCTTCAGTTTGTCTCAAATAATGAGTTGTTTATTTTAAATGGTTCCAGCCCTGATGACCTATGGGGTGAATTTACATTTGCTTCAACCAGGGGTTCAAGTGTCATTGATTATATTCTTATTCACAAACATTTGAAAACTTTGGGGTTCAACTTCAGAGTAGCAAAGCGCTCTGATAGTGATCATTTCCCCCTGGAATGCTCGCTGAATTTACCAGGCAGGTTAAAGTTGGATTCACAACATTGTATTTTAGTATGCTTACCATCTGATACAAGAACAATTAAAATTAAATGGTCCTCTGAAACGAAGGAGGCCTTCAATAGGTTTATTTCATTACACCACATTTCAAATTATGTTAGCCAAATTAAAGCAGATGCCAGACCTGAGGATGGAATCCTGGCTTATGAGTGTGTTTTACAGGATTTGTACCCTTCTCTTCAAACTAGAACTAATAACATAAATCATAATAACATCCGTAAAAATAGATGGTTTGATAAGGAGTGTGTCAATCTTAGAAGAAAAATTCAAACAGTATATAATACTTACTGCAGATTAAATGAATGTCAGCTTCCTCACTCATATTATGAGTTAAAAAAACAATACAAAAAACTTCTATTCCGCAAAAAAAGCGAGGCAACTAGAGAAACATGGCAAATGTTATTGGCAGCATCTATTACTCACAGCAATAGATCTTTTTGGCAGATAGTTTCAGGTGCTTTAAGTAATCGCAATGAAAGCCAAGACTGTCACATTCCAGCTAGTGTCTGGGAAGATCATTTCCAAGTTATCTTCAATGACCCCTGCACATCCATATCTAAAACACCTCCCTTGCTACCCCCGAACACTCCAAACTGGCCAAATGTAACTATAGAAGAAATTGAGGAACTGTTAGGTCAGCTAAAGACTGGCAAGTCTGTAGGATGTGATGGTATTTCTTCAGAACTGTTAATATATAACATCAGTTGGTGGGCACCCATGTTGGCAGCCCTCTTCTCTCTAATTAATAAATCTGGCATAATCCCTGTAACTTGGCTAAAGGCCTTTATTATCCCGATCTATAAGAAGGGTCCTAAAGACGACCCGCATAATTATCGACCCATCAGTCTGCTATCTGTTATAGGGAAGGTATATGCCAGTTATTTAGCTATTAAGCTGAAGGAGTGGATTAACGATAATAACATCATTGGGGAAGAGCAGATTGGTTTTAAATCAGGCTGCTCTTCACTAGACCATTGTCTGGTTTTGGCTCATCTTGCACAAAAATATACTGCACCGAATGGTGGGAAACTTTTCTCTGCATTTATTGACCTAAAATCAGCATTTGATTTAATCCCACGTGGCTGCCTCTGGAGCAAATTGGAACAGTATCCCATTGATAGGCGACTTTTATTTTTAATCCAGTCCCTGTATTATAATACTACTGTTCAAGTTTGTTGTTCCAGACAAGGGCACCTTACAAATGAGATTCCCACCAACAGGGGTGTAAGACAGGGATGCATTCTCGCTCCCACCCTATTGAATTTATACTTGGCTGATCTTCCTCAGACTTTGGCACCTTTACCATCCCATCCACCAAAGATGGACTCAACAAAAGTCTTTATCCTTCTTTATGCCGATGATGCTGTATTGATTTCTCAGACTCGTCTTGGACTTAGGAGATTATTGAGAGGCTTTCATGAATACTGCAATAATAACTTCTTATCAATCAATTATTCAAAAACAAAAGTTCTCATTTTTGCCAAAAGAAAGATTAGATACTCATGGATGATAGGGGGAAATCGAATTGAACAAGTGGACTCGTATAAATATCTGGGTATTTGGTTTCATGAAGCTATAAGATGGAGGACGCAGGATAAGTACATCAAACTGAAAGCCGAACAAAGTTTGAAAGCATTAGCTCAGTTTTTCTTTACTAAGGGTGGTAAATTTATTCCAGCTGCCATCCGGGTTTTTAAAGCTAAAATTGTCCCACAGTTGCTTTATGGGGTTTCAATTTGGTTTCCTCTTAATAAGAATTCTTTTAAAGGAATTCCGTCTTTCTTTCTGAGGCTAATATATGGTGTCCCCCGATGTGTTGCCGGATCTGTCCTCTATCTGGAGTCAAGCCTAAATTCTTTAAATAGTCTGGCATGGATGTACTCTATCCATTTTTGGCTCCGCTGTTGTTACACAAGTAATTCCACCTCTTTATTGGCTAAAACTATGTCAGACTCTTTTAAATCACCTTGGTGGAAGGCAATTGAATGTAAGATCATATCAGTGGGATTATCCATATCCCACCTGCTATCTTTAGACTTAGAAGGGGCCAAAGCTATTGTTAAGCAGAGGTTGAGGGACATTGATTACCAGGAGCTGCAAGGGACAGCCAGGGGACCTTGCTCCCATCAGTCACTGGGTTTACCATGCTTACCTTGCAAAGATGGAATGCCATATTTAAGCTGGTTAACAGTTCCAAAATATAGAAGGGCTTTCTCTCTGGCAAGGTTTAATGTCCTTCCCTCAAATTTGCTAACTGGTAGATTCAACAAAACACCACTGAGCAAAAGATGCTGCCCCTGTGATAATCAGGAAATTGAATCTGTATCACATGTACTGTTTCGTTGTAGTTTCTACCAGGGGGCTAGGGAAGACCTATTATACCCCATTACACGACGCTTCCCTGGGCGCCCCTTAGAGTCTCTAATGGTCATCTTATTGCAAGGTTCTGATAAAGAGATTACTCTTCAAGCAGCAAAATTTTTAAACTTAGCTATGTTAACTAGATCTTCCTTGTCTATGTAAACGAAATATTTGCTTATCTATATTGTACGTTACCATTATCACTTTGACTGTATTTTCCCTGGTGAATGTGAGCCACTATATTTATTTATATTTGTATCATTTTAAATGTTTTTAACAAATTGTTTTTAACAAGTTGTTTTAATGGTCTATTGACTGTAATAAAAATGATTGGATTGGCTATAGAAGCAAATGAAAGGAAAGCACATTCCACACTGCTATGCTGTCTGCATTGGAGCAGCAAGAGAGAGAGATCCTCATAAACCATGAAAACTGTCATACAGAATGTTTCTCTCTCAATATTCCTTTAAACTGTTGGTATGCTATTTGAGTCTCACAGCTCATTTGCACCAACTTATCAAAGAGCTTGTGTGTCAATCGGTGGAAAGAGATTGCATAACTGACTCAGATCTTGTTCAGATTTTTACTGGTGGGAAACAAGGAATATGATCTTTCAAAAAGGAATTAGTTTTGAGTGTTCCAAGTTGCTGAAAAAAACATATAAGAGGTTTCTGCTGAGGGCTGAGAAACCACAGGAATTCTGGGTAGGTCTCCTCTGGTAGCACTGCTTGATTCATTATGGTATACAACACACTGTGGGATCAAATTTCCTAGTAAAACAACGTAGTGGAAAGCATGTCATAACAGTAAATACAAGATTATTTTAACATTCCAAATGAGATGAGATGAACAATAACATTTTCTTGCAGAACCTTCAATTTCTTACTTACAGAGACTTTAGACTCTAACTAAGAATCAAGAAAAGCACAGGAGAGCTTGCAAAATGTAGAGAATGGAAATGTCTTCCCTACTACTATCTGACAGACATTTGATATCAGAGGCAAAAATTCTGTGGCCCTCCAAATATTACTGAAATACAAATCCCAGCAGCCCTAGACAACATAGACAACTGTAAGGAATGCTGTGAGATTGAGTTTGACAACATCTGGAAGGCGCCCCTGTTTTATGTGATTCCCACATTGCATCTCTACTGTATGTAGCATATTGATGTTATCTTTATAACTTCTGAAACAGGGAGATCCTGTGAAATGGGCAGAGATGATGTGGTTAGAAACCCATGCAAGTATCACTGGCCCCAGCAATTCACATGAATTTACACATTAATATTAATAGTAGCCGTATCCAGGCACAATACTATTAAATTGCATTAAAGTATCACATGATATGGCCTTACGGTAAAGTAACATGTTAAATTGCTGCTAAAGTTGTGGTTTTTATGTCAGTATAGAGGTGGACAAATTGTAGCTTTCCCACATGTTGTTGAACTGCAGTGCCCATCATCCATCATCACTGACTATTGGCTAGAGCTAATAAGATCTGCAGTCCAACAGTATCAGGGGGAACTACAAGTTGCCCATTCCTATGTTGATATAAAGAAAGGGCAATTTGGACCCATGAAACATGAGATGCCACTTTATTGATAACTGGCAACTAGTTATATTCAAAAAGTCATATTGTAGTCTGTTTGAGCATAAAAAGTGTAAAAGAATCTAGTAGCATCTCTTGTATTAACTGGCTGATTTTGGTATAAGGTTTCCTAGACTCCAGTCCACTTCGTCAGCTACATGGAGTGAAGCTTCTGTGGACAAATGATGGCTGGGTGGGGAGGCTGAAATGTAATGGAAACACAAAACATGTTGGTGTGGTGATAAGTATAGTCTTAAGATAGTCATAAAGTGCAGTTAACAGAACAAAAGTAGAAGCAATCTTTTTCATGCAAGCACAGATAAAATGCTGAGCACATATATTAGTGGGGAAAAGTCCTTGACCGTTTCCACACTATACTGTTACAATGCTCTTATTCCACTTTCAACATCCTATGGGATCCTGGGGTTTGCAGTTTAGGGAGGGAGCCTTTAGAATTCTCAGTCAGAGAGCTCTTTGGCCTCAGTAGACTATAAACCCCAGAATTCCACAAGATGTTGGAAGTAGAATAATAGCACTATAACAGGGTAGTGTGGAAATGGCCTGTGTCTCATGTATTGGTATGGGTACAGAAACAATAAAACATAATCAAACAAGCAGGCATGAGGAGAATCCTATTGTGACATGTGTAGCTGTGATGAAAAATTGTATGTTAATATATATAGCGTCCTAAGAAACAGCTGTTATTGGATTGCAAGTTGTAGATGTATCAGATTTCATCTATTTGTCTTTCAAATCTTCCTTTATTTTTTTTTGAACAGTTAGTTCTAAAATTTCTCAGTGGTTCTGAAATTGCATGGTTTCATCACAAAGTCTTAGTTCCCTCTTCTTCAGTGTCCCTGTTCCTCAGTGCTGGCTTCCTCCTACACAGAAGGCCAAATCACATAAGAAGGAGAATCACTGCAGTACCTTTCCCTATCAATTCATGGACATAAATATGGGAATGGACCTTAGCATTCTCTGCACAGACCCATTAGGAAGCAAGCCTCACTGAGTTCAAAAGCACTTACTCCCATGTATGTGGGTGTAAATCTGTGGCCTAAATGCCATTGAATCCAGCAGGACTTCTTTAATATTGTACTGCCAAAGCGATATCAGGTTCTTGAAAGTTGTTTCGTATATAAACATGCAATTGTCATTTGTTCCCATACTGACTTTTTTTTAATGAAGCCAAGCATCTACTAGGTTTGGTCAGTGCAAAAAAGACAGAGGTGATAAGAGGAGGACAGAGGGAGGAAATAGAATTCAGCTAGAGTTTAAGCACTTAACAATCCAATTGTTCTCAATGGTAGAATTATGCATGTTCCACCAAAATAAAACGGACTTAAACTTTGACTGTATTGTGCCTGATGTAAGGATGCAGCCGAAGAGGGAAAGTGAGAGAGAAGTTTAGGCTTGGGAGCAACACTGGCAAAATGAGCTACGTTTGTTTTGAACATTATATAGCACTTAAGCCTCATTCTAAGATACCAAACAATGCAGCAGAAAGCTGGAAGTTATTCAAGCAGGTGTGTGATTTGTTTATGAAAACATGTGCTAGTAATTGGGAAAAAATGTACAAAATATGGCAGTACTTGAAACTGCAGTTGGCCTTGTAAGCTATATTCCTTTTCACATTTGCTAGGAATTTGTACGAGCATGCCTGCTTTCATAGCCTTCAGTATCGCTCATTCTTCTAAACCAGCAGTAGGAATCATAGGCCGTTTCCACACTAGACTGTTATAGTACTATTATTCCACTTTCAACATCCTATGGAATCCTGGGATTTGCAGTTAGGGGCCGGCCTTTGAGGTTTCCTTACTCCTTCCTTTGAGGCTCCTCCCTTAACTGCAAACCCCAGGATTCCATAGGATGTTGAAAGTGGAATAATAGCACTATAGCAGTCTAGTATGGAAATAGCCATAGTCAGGCCCCCTTAACAATTTTTTTTTTTTACTACAGCTCCCAGAAGCTTTAGGCAGCATAGTCAATGATAAGGAATGCTGGGAGCTGCAGTTCAACAATATCTGGAGAGCAGTATGCTTCCCACTCTTGTACTAAACCCTTTTTTTTTTTTTTTTGGTTCAGCAAGATTTATTTGATTGTAAGATGATAGTGGTATGAAATAGTATTAAGAAGAGGAGAGGAACATCCTTTGCCAAAAAAACTGATGAGGCTGGCAACTGAACATGGACAATGTCTTCAAAAAAATCTGAGCAAAGGGGAGAGTAAGTTAACATAGCTATCAGGCGTCCTTC
The DNA here is from genome assembly GCA_948474755.1 of Ctenosaura bakeri. NCBI lineage: Eukaryota > Metazoa > Chordata > Lepidosauria > Squamata > Iguanidae > Ctenosaura > Ctenosaura bakeri. Next base: position 508,080 of record CAOLHI010001124.1, read on the forward strand.
AAATTTGTAACTGTGACACTATCTTGCATGTGCTTTTTATCAAAGATTAAATGCCATTTGGCATTAGTAAGCTGCCAGGGGGCAGGGAAAGATTTAGCAGAAGTTCAATTAGGATTTGGGAAAGGCGATTAGAATCTATCAGTCTACAAGGCTGAGTCAGCAAAGGTTTCAAAATTACAAAACAAAGTGTGACTACCAATGAATCTAAACTTAAATCTCCAAGCCTGGGGCTTTGATAATATCCATAAGGCTGGCAGCCTTTGTGATGCAACTTTCAAGGGTTCCAGCTTTTCATTTACTTAAGTGTCACCTCTTTACAAAGTAAATTGACCCATGGACAAAATTAAAAATATAATAAGCAATGCAATTAGTACATTTTAATCATGCCATTCCAAACTGCATAAAAGAATTTGTTGCAATATCAGGTTGGTTAAATGACAAAAACCCATGGAAAGGGTGGCATTTCAACAAAAGCAGAGGTGTAGATATGGGGGGAGGGGGGCAAAATGTTCCTCCAGATCAGAATTCTGCCCAGCTCCATGATATTGTCCTTCAGTCCTCCTATTTGTAGCATTGCCGTAACTTCAGTTGAGTATTTAGAAATACTGTTTAGGTATTCAAAGGAAAGAAACAGGCACAGCAGCAAACATAAGAGTTCTAGGTGTGAACACTTTTCAGGGTCTCACTCTGCAATGCTCGAAATTTGGAGGCTGGAGGAAAATTTCATTATGGGGACAGAATTCTTATTAGGAAGCAATTTTGTAAATATTGACTGAGAATTAAATCCCACTAAAACCACTAGTGTTTACTATCTAGTAAGAAGGAAATTCTGGCTAGGGGCATTTCTGGATGGCATTGCTGTTGCACGATGGCAGTGGTCCATGAGTTGTGCTTTCGTATGACATTGTCATGGTCCCACTGCCAACATGCCCCCATCCCTTGCGAGTAAAGAGGGGAGCATTCATGTTGTGCTCTCATCTCAGCAAAGGACAGTGAAAGAGGATAAGGTGCGGAAATGGCCTAGAACTTGGGGAAATTATTTTTCTGAATTACAGCTCCCAGAATGTGCAACTATTAGCAATCTATTTTTAATTATTTTTTAATTATTTATTTGTATTCCGCCTCTCCATATGGATCGAGGCGGCGAACAACTTACAAATAGCATGTATTTCTATTCATGCCCCCAACAAACTGGGTACTCATTTTACTGACCTGCGGAAAGATGGAAGGCTGAGTCAACCTTGGAGCCCAGCAGGATCGAACTCACAACCTTGTGGCTTGCAGTACTGGCATTTAACCACTGCGCCACCAGGGCTCCCAATCTATTGCCTTTTAAATGTTTTTGATTACAACTCCCATTATCCTCGCCAAGGTTGTCATACATGGGTGAGGAGAGAAAGAGAGACAGAAGAAAGAGAAGGGCAAGATCGTTTTCATTTTCTTCTAGAAACATACTAATCCATATTCTTAGATTTGTGTATGCGTCTTCAAGTCACCTGTTGACTTACAGCAACTCCATGAATTTCATAGGATTTTCTTACACAAGGAATACTCAGAGGTAATTTTGACAATTCCTGCCTCTGAAGTATAGCCTTTATGGAATAGTGCTAGTTACATCTCTTGAGATATAGCTGTGCTATGGTTGTGGGGTGGCTATCTTTTGATAAGTTAATGACTTTGCTTACATGTAAAGTTGAAGGCTTTTATGGCCAGAATCCATAGGTTGTTGTGGGTTTTCCAGGCTTTGAGGCCGTGTTCTATTAATATTCTCTCCTGATGTTTCACCTGCATCTGTGGTTGGCATCTTCAGAGGAGCTGGTGGCATGGAAGTGAAACAGAGTATATATACTTGTGTAGTCCCCAGGTGGGAGGAAGCAATTTGCATATGTTACAGTTGGCCTGTGTGATGACCTATTGTTAAATGGGATATCCTCCAGGTTGTATTGTTAGTCAGGGGATATGCATAACAGTGCATTAAGAACATTAGCAACCAGTGATAGCAAATTTTTACATAGAACACTTTGAAAAGTAAGCCTTGGAAACCACACCAAAAAAGCCCACTATATGGTTCCATTATGTGGATGACACTTTCACCATTTGGAGCCACGGAGAAAAAGAACTGATCATGTTTCTGAACCATCTGAACAACATCCACCCGAATGTCCAATTTACCATGGAAAAAGAAAATGGAGGAAGACTACCATTTCTGGATGTCCTGGTCATCCGTAAACCTGACCAACAATTGGGCCACACAGTTTACAGAAAACCTACACACGCTGACACATATCTACACAAAAACTCCAACCGTCACCCAGGATAAAAAAGGAGCACAATAAAAACTCTGGTAGACCGCATAAAGAGAATCTGTGAACCCCACCTCCAGAAAGATGAACTGAATAATCTAAACTAGGCTCTACAGGCCAATGGTTACTGCGGTTCAGACATCAGAAGAGCTCAAGACCCGGAAAAAAACACAGAAGTGAAGATAAGCAGCCAACCAAACGGAATGTGTTTTTACCATACATCTAATTATTTATTATTATTATTATTATTATTATTATTATTATTATTATTATTATTATTATTATTTGTATCCCGCCTCTCCACACGGATCGAGGCGGCGAACAGCATGAAATACATTATACATTAAAAGACATTAAAAGACATTAAAAGACATTAAAAACATACCCAATCCTCCCCACCCATCAACCCAGCTAAAACCAACCCAGCTAAAACACATAACAATTAACAATTAATTAACTATTAAAAGAACAGCAGGACAATTGGTGGGATGCAGTGGAAGTACTAGTCTGGGAAGGCCTGTCAGAAGAGATCAGTCTTGACTGCTTTTTTAAAGCAGTCAAGACTGGTAATATGCCGGGTCTCCTCCGGCAGGCCATTCCATAACTTGGGAGCGATAGAAGAAAAGGCCCTCTGGGTAACTGCAGCCAACCTAGTTCTGACTGGCTGCAGTAAATTCCTCCCAGAGGACCTTAATGTGCGGGGCGGATATATGGGAGAAGGCAATCCCGCAGGTAGGCTGGCCCCAAGCCATAAAGGGCTTTAAAGGTAATAACCAACACCTTGTACTGTGCCCGGAAACTAATAGGCAGCCAATGTAACGACCAGAATTGGTGTTATGTGTTCAGTTTTAGGTCTACCAGTGACCAACCTGGCTGCCATATTCTGAACTAATTGAAGTTTCCGGACTAAGCACATGGGTAACCCTATGTAGAGCGCATTGCAGAAGTCGAGCTGTGAAGTTACCAGCGCATGCACCACTGTTTTTAGGTGTTCCAGCTCCAGGAAGGGGCGCAGCTGGAGTATCAGCTGAAGCTGATAGCAGGCACTCCTGGCCGCCGCATCTATTTGAGCTGTCATCTGAAGTGGTGAGTCCAGGAGCACCCCCAAGCTGCGAACATAGTCTTTCAGGGGAAGTGTGACCCCATCTAGAACTGGTTGACAAATCTCCATACCTGGGCTAGGGCCCTTAACAGTGAGTACCTCCGTCTTATCTGGATTCAGGTTCAGTCTGTTTTTCCTCATCCAGTCCATTACTGCTTCAAGGCATTCGTTTAGAGGCGAGATGCCATCCTTAGTTGATGCTATTATCTGAGACATGGAGAGAGATATCTGGGTGTCATCAGCATACTGATAGTACCTTGCTCCATGCCTCCTGATGATCTCTCCCAGCGGTTTCATGTAGATGTTAAATAGCATTGGGGACAGGACAGCGCCCTGAGGGATGCCAGATTTAAGCTCCTTTTTTGAGGAGCAGCTGTCCCCAGGCATCACCATCTGGTATCTACCTGAGAGATAGGACCGGAACCACTTAAGTGCAGTGCCCCCAATCCCCAGCCCTCTCAGGCGTTCCAGAAGGATACCATGGTCTATGGTATCGAAAGCCGCTGAGAGGTCCAAGAGTACCAGCAGGGTCACACTTCCCCTGTTGATACTTAGGTGTAGATCATCCACTAAGGTGACCATGGCCGTCTCGACTTCATATCCTGCCCTGAAGCCAGTTTGAAATGGATCTAGATAATCTGTTTCATCTAAGACAGCTTGCAACTGAAGACCAACAGCCCTCTCGATCACCTTGCTTAAAAATGGGAGATGGGAGACTGGTCTATAATTATTCATATCCAGGGGATCTAGGGAGGGCTTTTTTAGAAGCGGTCATATAATAAGGGGTCACTGATGAAGAAACATAACTGCCAAGCAATCTATAGACCGACCAAGAAAATTCAACAAATGCTACGTTCAGCAAAGGACAAGAGGGATCCTCTAACTTCTGCTGGAGTTTACCGCATACCTTGCAGCTGTGGGCAGGTCTACATAGGGACTACAAAATGCAGCGTCCAAACACAAATCAAAGAACATGAAAGACACTGCAGACTGATCCAGCCAGAAAAATCAGCAGTAGCAGAACATGTTATAAACCAACTTGGACACAGAATGCTTTTTGAAAGCACAGAAATTCTGGACCATTCTGACAACTACTATGTCAGACTACACAGAGAGGCCACTGAAATCCATAAACACAAGGACAATTTCAACAGGAAAGAAGAAACTCAGAAAGTAAAGAAATTTGGCTACCAGTACTGAAGAACACTAAAATCAAGACTCAAAAATATGCCAATGAACACCACCCAGACTCTGGAAGTCCCTCTGTAGGGAACAATACAATGGGTTGCTAATGTTCTTAATGCACTGTTATGCATATCCCCTGGCTAACAACTCAGCCGGGGTGGGGGGTATTCGATTTAACAATAGGCCATTACACAGGCCAACTGGAACATATGCAAATTGCTTGCTCTCACCTGGGGACTACACAAGTATATATACTCTGTTTCACTTCCATGCCACAAGATCCTCTGAAGATGCCAACCACAGATGCAGGCGAAATGTGAGGAGCAAATACTAATAGAACAAACATGGCCTCAAAGCCTGGAAAACCCACAATTTGCTTACAGTCAACGATAACTAATGCATATTGCCTGAATGGGTGTTAATGGCTGGAGATGCTTTCTTGAATGGGGAATTTAGCTGCAGGGCAGGATCTTGAGACCAATCCAAATGGAAGTAAGAAAAGACTGGAAGGTACAATGGAACAGAGCAAGTTTTACAGTTTGAATGGGAACAATGACAGGGGCAAAGAGAGGGTGGTGTTTGTAGCTGGAGTTCACTAAAACTAAAACAGCTTTGGATTTTTTTCTCTGTTTGAGGACTTGGGTCAGCACCTACACAGTTGCTTTAAGAATCTATTTGTCCCTAAAGGAGGAGCAGCTACCTGAGGTGAAGGACAAGATGACTTACTTCTCATGGCTCAGTAAGAGCCTTAGTAGAAAGTTATAACCATACTATTTAATACGATGTAAAAAAAAAACCCCAAATATCAAACAGCATTAAGAGTGCAACACACTAGAGAGTTCATGCATGCTTGGGAAATCTTTGGGGCACATTGTAATACAAATCTTCAAGATGAAAGAACTGCTACTTTCATCCTAAGATATGATGGAATACAAAAGAAACCTGGTATGATAAAGAAATGGGTGATTTTCAGCACAGGTTTTAGTGAAATAACAGTCACACTCACAGAATATGTAAATGTCATCTCTAGCACAAGACTTCCCACAGCAAGAGATCAAGGCTGAGCAGAAGCTATAAGAGACAATGTTGCTTCAGAGATGGAACGTTACATACTGAACTTTTTGAAAAATGTTTTATTGTTGTTGTTGTTGTTTAAAAAATATGATTGTTATGGATACTGTTACTTCAAAATGTGGGACTATCAATATATAACAACAACCACAACCTTGAGCTTCTGTGAGAATTCATAAGGGGTGGGTAGAATGCAGGATGGTTATTTCAACATTATCCCCAAAGAGAAAATAAATAACCGAAAAAGAAAATAAATACACAATTTTGCATTTTTTAAAGAAGTATATGCTGCCAATTTATTTGTATAGACTGACATTAATAATTCAATTAACATTCAAAGAAAAGCAATGCATTTGATGGACATGTAGTTCGATCAGCGGCACGTTCACAGTGCTCAGTTATAGCACTGTGATTCTACTTTAGCTGTCATGGCTGCATCTTATAATATCCTGAGATTTGTAGTTTGGGGTGGCACTAGCTAGCTCTGGCTGAGAATTCTAAAGGCCTCTCCCTAAACTTCAGATCCCTGGACTCCATACGATGGAGTCAGGACAGTTAAAGTGGAATCATAGCACTATAAATTTGTCATATTACAGGGCCCCAGGTGGTGGTGATAGCATTTATTTGTAGCACCCTTTTCACCAAAGGGCAGAACATCAACATATACAGTAAGGGACAAAGCAATATGCAACTGCTCAGTTTGCAGTCCATGGGCTCACTGTGAATGGGCAACCTGAAGGCTCTTGCTCTTTTTCCCCCCTCTGGTTCTTTATCTAAGGCCATTTCCTCACTAGGCTGTTATAGTGCGATTATTCCATTTTCAACATCCTATGGAATCCTGGGCTTTGCAGTTTAGAGAGGGTCCTTTGAGGCCCCTCCCTAAACTGCAAACCTCAGGATTCCATAAGATGTTGAAAGTGGAATAATAGCGCTCTATCAATCTAGTGAGGATCTAGTAAACTGAAATTGAACCAGGCAGCTCTTCAAACAGAAGATGCCTTCAAGCATACAACAATTCTGTGGCAGGTCTTCACATGAAAGACTGTAACATTTGGACACAGGGCCACCGTAATAGAAGGAGAAGAGTGGGGAATAATAGAAACTTTCTTCTCTCTTGCCCTCCCACTCCATGCTTATATCAATACCTTGAATCCCACAATGGGAGAAAGGTGGGATATTGATTAATTAATTTTAGAAAAATACATTCTCCTAGAGAGGTCCTTCTTAGACATTAGAAAAAAAATAACTTTTTAAAAACTGTTTTTCTACTATTAAAAGTTACCTTTTTTGGACTACAGCTATGCTGGCTGGGCAGTTCTGAGAGTCATAGTCCAAGAAAGGATCATTTCCAAGTTTTATCCTTCTGCAAGCTGACCAGCCTCAGCTGTTGTAGCAATATGAGCCCTCTCAACCTGGTGCCCATGCATGAGCACTGAGAGAGTTTAGAATATCTGAAATGCAACGAGGAACCCAGCCCCCTTTCAGCCAATGTTCTTCAGCAGTCCAAGAGGTTTCTTAGATCACCCACTTTCATCCAAGAGGCTCCTTTTCCTACCAAGAGCATACAAGGCTTTGTTCTATGCATTGGGGAAGTGGAAAGTCAGTAGAAATATCTACCGGTACTTTAGTCTCTTATGGGAATACTTTTGCTGCTGGCTGGGACAGATGGACCTTCTGATCTTTTTTTATTGCTTTCATGTGTAGTTGTTCATTTGATTTTTCTGACTGCACCCAGGGCCAGAAATAGGGGTAGGATGTACATTAAGGTAAATAATATGGAGGAACAACATTTAGAATCTGGTCACAGGACAGTTTGCAAAGCAGATCCTGCCATCACTCACCCTTCTTTCCCACTATTCATAGGATTCACATCTTTTGTTATTAACTTTGGCATGCAAAATTTTGTTGCTGATTCATTGATATTGTTGAACAGACTGCTTTCTAGGAGAATGATGCTCCAGGTACTCTGTGGTTTGATTCACACAGTAAGCGAGGTTGTCATTTTGGGGAATTCTGTCTTCTTCTTGTACCCAAAGCCATTCCCACAAACAAACAATGGTTTATTAGCCAGCCACAAACAATCAATCGTTGGCTTATGAACTCTGGCTGGCTTAAACCATTGTTGTCATTTATCCCTAGATTTTCCACCAGCCACCCACTCTGAAGCAGAAGATGACAAAAAGTGTGGGGGAAGCAGACCAGAAACAAGAGAAAACATGTTCTGCTTTTTGTTTAATCATTTAAAGCAACAAACCATGACAAATATAAACTATGGCTTGGTGTGATGTGCAAACACATCCTACAGCTCCACTCTTGGTGTTAGGCTAGACCAAAAGTCCTACATGAGAATTTCTCCATCAATTGCATCTTGCATATTTGTCATTTTTCAGATTCTTTAAATATACGAATACCACGTATGCTAGTCTGACAAGAGTACTGAGTATTGAAATGACCTAAAATTAGGTGGGGGTTTAGGGGGAAAGGGTTTGATGTAAACAGATGAATATAAGTGTACTGCATGAGTGCTCTGGTTAAAATAAAAAAGTTTCTAACCAATAATGAGGTCCAAGCAAGGCAGCAATGGAGAGTCAGCGTTCCAACTCAATGAACCAAGTCACCCGTTCCAAGACACTGCCTTGTTTGGCGGAACTAAGTAGCAAACTCAATGTACATTGCTGAGATTTTTTTTTCCAAAGCTAAGGAAACTGGTTGCCCAATTCCTATTAATTTTAACTGAGTTAACATGTCTAAATCCTCTTCCAAAAACATCAGCCTTTTTAAAATGAATGTTGTTAGAGTTTCTTAAAAGGGTACTTTGTGAAAACACTTTGGTGAGATAGCATTTGATATTATATATTTTAAAAATGAGTTAAGAGAGCCAGTGTGGTATAGTTTTTGAGCAGTGAACTACAACTCTGAGACTAGGGTTCAAACCCCTGCTCAGACATGGAAACCCACTGGGTGATCTCAGCTTCAGAGGAAGGTAAAGGCAAACCCCCTATGAATAAATCTTGCCAAGAAAACCCTTGGTCACCATAAGTCAGAAATGGCTTGACAACACCCCACCATCCAGTTAAAATCCTTTAGAGCTAATCCTTTGGGAAATAAAGGGCTTCCTCCCTTATTTGAACTGTTAAGATCTCTTTTGAATTTTTGAAGACACATGAGACAAATCTTTTTTAAAAAAAAAATGAATCAAAATTCAATTGTCACCCATTCTAGTAGACATGGGACTGAGACTGCCTTCTTAGCTATAGGAGCCCACATTACTGAATCAACAGACTACCTAAGTTCTGTGCAGCAAGGCTAACCATTCACCAGCTTCTGACAAATCAAACAGGCAACCCAAGCCATGGTATGTCCCAAACAGGGGCATATCATGTACTGCCGAATGGTCACAAATGGGGAAATAGTTTAAAATGAGTCAGACTGCAGATCAACCAGTCCAGGCATGCCACAAGACTGAAATGCTGGTAGATGGGGCACAGAGGAGATGATGGTACATAGAGCACTGAGCAACAGTGCAGATTTTTTCTGCAAAAAGATGGTAAAATTAGAGCAAGTTTCCCAAAATACAGGTTACTGATCACCAGAGGTGCTTTTAAAACATCTTCTTTAATTCCTGACTTTTCAAAAGATATAGCCTAGGGTTTTGCAGGGTTTGCCCTGAAACCTATGAGGATTTTAAAACTGCATGTACAAAGAAGGAGGTGCCTAAGAAGCTGCAAGATTTGCAACAATGTGTTTAAAATCATGTTGATTTCTACATTTGCTCATCATGTCCTTTTAATGCTAAAAGGTTGTGATAAATATCATGTTTACATGGAATCTGGTGTTATATACTCACACATATTTTTCCATACAGAAAGAGAGTGAAAAATTTTTTTTTATTAAAATAGCAGTAACCCATCTTGACCCTATTAAGCTTCATTTTTTAAAAAAAAAAATCTAAGTTAAATCTAAATCTAAAATCACAGGACAGGTGCCAATAATGCAAGTTTTTTTTCTTGAAAAGATGCATACTTTGTATCTTTTCCCTAATAGGTAAGAATTTAGCTTAGGGGAGGGCAATTTTGACAAATTATAGGGATGAAAAAGGTTATGCCAACATTCCCCAACCTCCTGTCCTCCAGATACACTGAGTTCCTATTTCTATCACCTCCAAGTGCTGACTGTAGAAGATGAAACCAAGAGTTAGGGCACATATAAAAGTTAGGCAGCATGACACCTGACAGCTTGTTTGGCCTATAGTACCCTTAATCTCTTTCCAGGCTATTTGCCCCTGATGGAAATTATAGTTGAAAACGTCTGAACAGCATTGATTTATCTGCCCCTTCTCTCTGAAGCTTTCTTCCTATAATATTTGAGAAGCCATACTTGCTTATCCTTTGTGCCTGAAATTATTACAGGAGGCGGGAGGCTCCTGAGCAATAGTAAGCCATTTGGATCTTGTTTTGATCTGGTTGGCTGAAGCTGCACAGGGGGAAAAGGAGCGTTATTGTTGCCGTTGTTGTGTGCCTTCAAGTCATTTCCAACTTACCATGAACCTAAGGTGAATGTACAACAGGTGTTTGTTGGACAGATTTGTTCAGAAGGGGATTGCCTTTGCCTTCTTCTGAGGCTGAGAGAGAATCCATTGGGTTTCCATGACCAAGCGGGTGATCTCCAGAGTCATAGTCAAACTTTCAAACCCCTACACCATAGGAGCTTTTTCACTAGCGCCTGCTGGTTTGACTACTGGCCACTGACTGGAAAAATATATTGCAATGCTTTCAGATGTTTTGTCATCATGGAGTATGAAGGGGACCCCAGATCAGTGGCTGCATCCTTGCATTGACTAAAGAGAAATGAGGAAGGCCAAATGACAGGCCCTTTCACTGACACATCTAAACCACAAGAGGAAGTGGGGAGTTCTGAAATTGAGGGTATTTTGGTGGTTATGACTGTGCTTGATGCAGCTCTTGTTTCTTAATTTCGGTGAGTACTGTTCTCTGTCCGTATTTGAGGAATGTGTGGCAGAAGGGAGGAAAGCATCTAACTAAACATCAGGTGGTTCTAGTTTTTTTCTGGCTCAGGGTTTGAGCCAGAATTAAATATTTTAAAAAAGGAAAATAATCCATAGCTTGGGAATGGGCAACTGCACAGAAGTCCAGAGCCAACCCCGCTTCCACACACAACACCTTTGTAAGCTACATACACACACCCATGCACTAAAATACCTCTGTCTTTCCTTAGAGTCCTTCTCATCAGAAATGACATCTGATCACTTTCTGTCACCATTTTGAGAGTGAATCTGATGAAAATGTTGAGTATGGGGACTCTGGGTAAGTTTATGAGGGGGGGTCATACTAAACAGTTGTTGGGTGAAACTTTCATGAAAATCACACTAAATGTTAGAAGCTTTAGGACACTGGTTGGAGACTTCAGGGGCTGCAAAAGTGGGCTCCAAGAGCCACATAGATCCTGTAGGCCACAGCTTCTCCACCCCTGCTCTATTTGACTTTACTTGACTTTATTTTTTACTTTACTTTTCACTTTATTTATATCATGCCTTTCTCCTAGTATGGGAACCAAGACAGCTAGATGCTGAACTCAGCCGTTGGTGCTCATCCAAAAGTTAACCACCACCCCACAGACAGTTCCTTCCTCTTGGCTAGGGATGGGGACGGAGCACCGTCCTCATGTATTTATAGGTCTTTGTGAATTTGGCTATCTTCAAAATCACAAAGATATTTCCAGCAATTTTATTAGTTCTGTCAAACAATTTTAGGCTAATAGCTAGCAAGCTACCTTTTAATAAAAGGAGTGGGCAAACAGTAGCTTGTTGCTCAAGTCATTTGCTTATATTCTGACTTGAATAGAGCTTCCAATTACTCAAAAGTAAGGTCCACTGGGATGTTACTGCTAAATAACAGTGCAATCCTAACACACACAGGCTGGCACCCTGTCAGTGGCATGAGGACTTTCTCTTATGCCTGTATATATCTGCTTTGGGGCATTGCAGAGGTTAGTATTCCTTTCCTCCATTTGCAGCACACAAACTCTCCATCCTGGACTGGTTGTACAACCTCTGAAGGCCATTCCATGCCTGATAAGAGCAGGCAGCAACAGCATCTTACATTCAGATGCAAAATGATTACAACAGAAAGGTATCCAGATGACCACAGCAGATCTCAGTGATGGTTTCATCATTTTGCATTTGACTATGGGGATAGTCCCCATAAGGCATGGAATGACTGTGAGGACTTCAGAGGCTGTATAGTAAGTCCAGGGGAATTAAGCCTAGTGTAAGTCTGCACACGGAACTACTGCACTATGCTAAATGATATAGGACTGCAGCCAAAGTTGGCTGAAGGCCAGCTGAGCTGACACTAGGCTAGCTGAAGCTGTGCTCAACCTCTGCAAACCTCTCCCAGCCTTATGAAATTGGAAATTACTTAGGACTACCCTGAGCCGGGTCTAACATTACTGTATTGCCGGCCTGGGGAAAGGTTGAATGTGACTTAGCTCACCTTCTTCTCCAGCCCACCTCTTCTCTGCCCTTTTTTTTTACTCTCCTGCCAGTTGATCCCAGCCAGCAGAGCCAGCACATCACAGTTAAGAGCAGCTCAAGCCAGCTTCTACCTATTTCTGACTTCCTACAGTCAGCACATCTTTGTGTTAGGACTGCACTGTCTATGAGCACAAAACTGAAGCTTTTTCCTCTACCATGCGTACCCTTTCTGGCACAACATTTCCCTCTAGCTTCACTTTTTTTTCTCTCCTAGAGAGTTGCAAGGATCTTGGTCTTTGTTGTATATCCAAGACAGCAAATGGCCTCATCTGCAGTGACAGTGCAGCAAGGAGATATACTGACATGTAGCTTGTCATCTAGCTGAAAGAGTTCATCAGCAACAATGAGAGGGTTGAGGAAATGTGCTTAGCTTAGCAGGAACATTGTGCAAGGGCAAAGAAAGTGAAGGCAAAGAACACATTTGGCAACCTTCTTTCAAGATAATATGAGAGACAGCGAGAGAGGGAGAGAGAATATAAAGTAGGGTGGAAAAGTCCTGCTGTACCAAGTTATGTTTGTGTTTCAGGGACAGAAGCACACTTGCAATCAGGCCATCATCTGATGAAATGCTATAAAAAGAGTGTAAAGTGTCATGCCTGTTGATTCAACTTGCTGTCGTTAGATAAAAATGACTTTTATGACACTCCTCTTTCTCTCTCTCTCTCTTTTAGCAGCAGCTGCAGTTTTTCTAAATTTAGAAACAGTTCTCTTTTAAATAAAGAACTAGCAGCAAAATAAAACTGCAGGACTGTGCTGCTTGTAGGGAAAGATGTAATTGTCTTCAGAACTAATGATCTGCCTTTTCACTGGTGCTTTTTTGTCTAAGGCATCCCAAAGTGTTTCCCCTTCATCAGGTGATCTGTGGGAAATGACCAAACCTTGGCCTCCATGATAATAAGCAAACTGCCTCAAGTGGTGCATGCTTCAAAAATGAAATAGCCAGGACTGCACTACTAATTGGACAAAAGAAATGGAGACATGCTGGAACCCCACAAACAAGTTGCCAGTGGGCACTCCTGTTGTTCTGGGATACCAAGGATTGCCATAAGAGCTTTGGCTGGCTGTTTTGTCAACCAAGACAGCAGGGGAGAGGAGAAAGGTGCTATGTATCTGTTTAACTGTGGTTGCCCCATGCCTTCAAGTTGACTCTGACTTCTTGTTGCTGACTGCCATAAGGACAACTTTGACTTATGGCAATCTTCTGAATGAGACCATTCTAAGTTATCCTGTCATCAACAATCCTGTTCAGGTCCCACAAACTCAGGGCTGTGGCTTCCTTGATTGAGTCTTTCCATCTATAATGTGGTCTTCTTCTTTTCCTACTGCCTTCTACCTTACCAAGCATTATCATCTTTTCTAGTGAGTCATGTCTTCTCATGATATGTCCAAAGTACAACAGTCTCAGGCCATTTCCACATGGCATTGCAGTCCTGAGATGGAGATACAATGGCAGCAGTCTGTGGTTGTGCTTTCACACAACAACATCGTGATCCCACAGCCATTGCGTCCCCACATGTCGTGATTGTGGCATATTCACGTAATGGAAAAAACCATTAAGTGCCCATGATCACACAACACTCCTGTAACCCCCAGGCATTCAGAAGGGATGGAAGTGCAATCACGTGTTTCCTTCCCCAGTGCAGCAGGAGAAAGAGCCCAGCTGCACTGTGGAAGGAAGGAGCATGTTGCTCTCACTTCCTTCCACAAGGAGCTGGCCAGGTGCAGTGGAGAATGTTCCCATCATGCTCCCATCCCGCAAAGGCACTGCCAAGATCACAACAGGACATCAGCACGAACCGGTCAGATGTGTAGGAGGAATTCAGGTTTGATTTTCTCTGGGACTCATTTAATATTTCTAATGTTTCAGCAGGATCTCTTTTCTTGTAATTTTAATTCATTGGTTCATCTTCTAGTCTCTGGAGCAGTAGGAAAAAAACAAGCTTTTTCCATATTCTACATATCCTTCAGATATTTATATATGCTTCTCTTATCACCTTTCAGTCTTTTCTTCTTCATGTGAAATATACTCAGCTTCTTAAGCCATTCTCCATAGGGCTTGGTTTCCAGGTCTTTTACCAGCTTGGTTGCCTTCATCTGGACACCTCTGTCAATAATGCCTTTATTGAGAGGTATGAATGTAAGAGGTGGCAATCTGTTATGGAACCAACCAGAGTGAAGGTGACCCTGGACTTAATCCTAAGTGGCACACTGGATGTGGCAGTAGTTGAGCTGACTGGAAATACTGACCCCAGTTTTATAATACATACATACATACATACATACATACATACATACATACATACATAACGGTATATGGAAAACAGCCAGGGAAGTCCAACACAGTCACATTTGACTTCAGAAGAGAAACTTTCTCTAACATAAGTGGAAGTGTTTTTTTTTCAATGAAGCTGAAAGAAAAGATCAAGAGGGTCAAATTTCTCCAGAATACAGGCTTTCTCAGAACCCAGGTAATTGAAACTCAGCTATAATGTATAGTGCAGGTCAGAAAAGGCAGCACAAAGTCTAAGCAGTCATCTACATCATTGATATCCAAAGTCAGGGAAACTATGGAAGAAAAGAAGGACTCCTTCAGCAAGTATAAGAAATGCAGAAAGGAACACAAACCAGCAGAAAAGAAATGCAAGTAGGCAGGGCGAACTGCAGATAGGAACATTCAGGAACCTAACTAGGATCTTAATACTAGGAGCATTAAGATCAAGCTTCCAAAATTATTAGAATACATCAAAAACAGAAACTGATGAGTAAAGCAGTCATTGCACTGAATGAAAAGAAAATTAAATATGTAATGACAAGGGGGAAAAAAACATATACTGAAGGGAGAATAAGTCTATCACAGAGAAACTAAAAAAATACCAGGCATTTTGTCTTCAGTGCAGAAGACAGGGAATAGATACTTGCACCAGAACTGGTATTTTCAGGAAGAGAATCTGAGGACACAGAAAAATCATAATGACAAGAAATGAGCTTTTAAACCTTATTTACAAATTTACATTTGAGTCTAGATGACACCCATCTAAGAATTCTTAAAGAATGCAAATGTGATGTTGTTGATTTTCACACAAAAATAAATAGCATTTCCCTAAGATCAGTCTAAGCAGGAAATGGCTGCTGCTGCTGTCTTTATTTATTTATACCCTGCTTTTTCTCAGGTTGGGATTCAAAGCGGCTTACAACAATTAAAAAGACATAGTTAAAACCCACACAGTACAAAAGTTAAAACATAACTGTCATTCTATTGATTAAAATGGAATCCAGAACTTCAGAAAATGATAGGCTCGGGCACCTCCAGACTAATGGAAAAATCCCACATTTTGTTCCTGTCCTTTCCAGTTTTATCTGGGTTAAAATAAACTGACCTGAACACCTGGTATAAAAGGTCTCTGATCATACTGGAATCTGAGAAAACATTCTGGGATAAGCAAAAAGGGTGTGGGTCTCCAAAATAAAATCAGAAAGAACAGGAACAAAATCTGAGACTTTCTGGTTTTTTAATCAGTCCAGATGTGCCATCAGTTAGATTAACATCTTTTGAAGGTAGACTGGTGAAAAGGTTATTACAGTCAAAATTATCGTGCATACAGAGGGACACATCCTGCTGAAGATGAATCAGTGTAGTATTATAGAAAAGCCAGTACAGAACAGGGTAGTTCAATAAAGATAAGCTCTGCTTGACCAAATTTTCACTATCCTTTGAAAGAGACAAGAAGTATCTAGATCAAGGCGATGCAGTAGAAATTGTTTTCTTGGACTTTCCAAAGGAATGGCAAAATTCCTTACCAAAGACTTCTCAGCAAACTTAGCAGTCATGGTATGAAAGGTGAGGTCCTGTTACGAATTGGTGGTAACTATTAAGAACTAACAGCAGAGATAAAAAAAAAGTTATTTCATCATATACTGTACTGTGATTCCGCTTTAGCTACCATGGTGACATCCTATGGAATCCTGGGGTTTGTAGTTTGGGGAGGCACTAGAACTCTCTGGCTGAGAACTCTGAAGTCCCCCTCCAAACTACAAATCCTAGGATGCAGCCATGGCAATTAAAACAGAAACATAACACTATAACTGTGTAGTGTGAAAGAGCCCCAATGTTTGCAAAAGAGATGTGTACACAGTGGAGTCACCAGGGGTCTGTTCTGGGACTGGCACTTTTTCATTTGTTTGCAATTACCTGGAGTTAGGTGTGAGCAGAGAGATGGCCAAGTTTGGTGATGACACCAGAGGCTTTATCACACTAGCCTGTTGTCTTGCAGCAATGGGGTTATTTAAGGAAATGAAAGCATGCTGATACACTGAAGAAAAAATCACTATCACACCACCTCTGTAATAATGCTATGCTGCCAGTTTAATGGTGCACATTCCGCAACAGGTCTTCCACACCACACCCTTGATTCCGCCTCCCTTCCTGTGTCCACGCTACCTGGCGCATGTGCTATACAATGGACTGTCAGCTTTCCTGAGTTTAACTTCTGGTAACTAGCTCTACCTCCCTCCCTCCTCTATCCAAGTGCTTATCATATGGAAGTCAGTAACTCTGCTAACCAGAAAAGTGGAGGAGGAAATGATGAAGGGCTGTCCAAAAAAGGGCTTGTCATATGGAGAAGTATGCCCACTGGCACCACATGACTGCTTCAACATTGAAACTTCAGCAGAATGAAAGGATCATACAAATAGATAATAGTGGAAAAGCAGCATTATGATCCCATAACAATGGGAGAATGACCATGTCATCTGATAAAGAGAGATCAAAACCAGAACTAAGCTGGTGGGATCATTGAACAAATCAGTGTGTGATCAAGCCCCAGATTATTTGTGGTATATCAACAAAAAAGAAAACAAAAGAGGGCATAGACTCATATGAAATGCTGTACACTAATTTATATGTATATAATTTATATGTGAAAATTTAGAAATAATGACCAAAAGTAGGGACATGACAGCCAGCATAGTGCAGTGGTTTGAGTGCTGGAAGGGGACACTGGGAGACCAGAGTTTGAATCCCTGCTTAGCCATGGAAAGCCACTGGCTGATCTTGGGCAAGTCACACTTTCTCAGTCGAAGGCAAGGGCAAATCTTCTCTGCATGAATTATACCAAGAAAGCAAAATGGTAGGTGTGCCTAGGGTTGCCATAAATGACTTGAAGGCACACAACAACAAGGGACATGAAAAAGAACACATGGTGGAAGAGCTGTCCCATCCAAGACTTCAGTACCATGGTGAAATATATTGCATTTCTATTTAAATCATAAATATGGTACATTTCACCAATGTGATGCAGACTATGACCAGGTAAACTGTGTGTATGATCTATCTGCTTTCCTAGTTCCTACTGCTGACAGGTAACATCAAAGTCCATGTTCTCCTTTACCGCAGTTCTTTATTGGACAGCCCTTCCATCATCCATGATCCATGCTTTTTCATGTCCCTACTTTTCAGCCTGCTGCATGAAGTCATAGAACTTCAAACTGCTGTACATTTTTCAGTTGTATATTACTCATACTAGCCAGCGTCTGCAGTGAAATCTCGGAGCCCCTTTGCTGTTATGTTTGAACTCTGCTGAAGGCTGCATTTCTTCTGCAAGTGATACTTCTCAGTTCAGCACGCACAAAGAATTTTGTATTGAGATTACAAAGTGAGGTTCTTTTCTTCTGTGTCACCAGATAAATAATTCACCATCAGAAGGTTTGGGTCTTGTTCTTGAAGCTGGGGAATCATAGCTGTACTTGATTCAGAAACTTGGCAACATTTTTTTTTCCTGCTTCCCCAGGAGAACTGGGTCACTTGAAACACCGAATAACAGTTAGCCTAGTACCCCACAAGATGCTCGCAAAATGCCAATAACGCACTGAAAAAGAGGGAAAGGGAGGCAGTAGGATAGCAAGGAAAGAGGTAGCTTGATTTGTTCTTTATCATATTTGTTTTAATCTGGTGTAGGCATTATCGTATGTTTGTTTTTGCAATAGCTCTGTAATTTATTGTTATATTCCTTTCAAGCCTTATGTACACAATCTCTGATTTAGGGCATGGCCAAATCTCTTGAGTTTTTGATGGATGACTAGATGGAAAGAAAGGCCTGATCATTGCATGACCTAGCATACCATTCCAAACATCTAAGAACTCAAACACCTCCTCATAGCATTCAACTCACATGAAAAGTGAGAGTAGTAAGTTGCAAGCTGTATCCCATCTATAGCATCCCTGCCACCAGGTTTGGCTGCCTTCAGTGGACTGTCTCCAGTGAGGAACCCAACACACTTATGAAGGTCCCATGGATGATTTAGAGCTCTGACTCTCCTTGTGCAACTCATGAAAGGTTCTAAATCACATAAGGCATCCACATACAAGGCTCCCAGGATTACTGTAGTTCAGGTGTGGGTATTGAGTGTTCTCTTAGGCATAATAAAAAAGGAAGATGTTGATCATCATCACAAAAAAGGAGGAGACAGTGAGAAAGGGCAATGGAGAACACCCATTTCCATAAAAGTACCAATATTGTGCCTAGATTGCAAATAAGAAATAGTTTTCATAGTATTTAAACAAAATTACAGCAGATCTCATTGAGGTGGGGAGCCTATGACCGGGTGACTTGTGTACCTGTTGAAGCTGCTGTCCAGGTGTTCCCTTTTGGTGGTCAACTTCACATCACCTCTTCTCCATTCCTCTGATTCTTTCTGTTTAAATCAAACCTGGAAATCAGATACCAAGTTCTATCCCAGAAATCACCATGGAAGTGGTGCCAAATGCTCTCCTTGATTTTTCCTTTTTGTAAGTGACCACCTGATGCCTTGTTCACAAAAGCTCATAGTGCTTCTGTGGGGACTTCTGAAGTGCTATCAGTCTGAGAAACAAGGCATGAATCTTATTTTGAAGAAAAATCTAGCACAGACTCTCAGAGACTGCCTGTGCATTATGGATTTAGAAAGACAGAGAGCTAATCAATGCAAGTAGATCAGCATCAACTGGATGAGTGAGTGTAAATATCCAGAGTCTTTCATTGCTAGTTGGTTGAGTGTAACTTCTGAAGAGAAGTTGAATAGCTAAAACTTAGATTGAGGCTGCTCCAGATTCTAGCCCATTAAAATTACCACAATACACAGATTCTTTGAACAGATTTTTTTTTAAAAAGAAAACACTATAGTTACCGTACCCATAACTGGGTGCAAACTCCGTGTTACGCAATTAAGACTTTGTGCTTCGGCGTATATGAAAGCCCTCTTTGGTCTCCATGATAAAAATAGCATAATTTCAGCATGCTCCTCTCACCCTATACCTGAAACTTTTTTTTGAAACTTTTTATAAGGCTGTAATTCAATTTCAATGAGATTTACAGTTTACAGGATTTAGGCTTATGGGTGAAGTCACATCTACATCAGCATCTCAGCTCTCTTACTGTCAGCAAACCATGGTTCTGGTCACCAGGTATGGAAAGAGCAGTTTAACATGCCAGTCTGGTTTTGTTACAGTCATTGCAGGGGCTGTTCCATTCTCCCTGCTGCTATGTACAGAGAACAATTTGTCTCCCTTTTCTTTGAGGTGCTGTCATTGGGCCACTCTGGTTGTCCACACCTTTGGGTCCCGGTTGAGGATGGTGATAGTCAATTGCCAGTTTGAATTTGGTTAGCACTGCTGCCCATAAGAGCTCTGAATGGAAAGAGTTCTACTTGCCATGCTGGCTCCCTGACCCAATGAGTCTCTGTGGTCTATCACAACTGCGTCATTTGTTATATGTATTCATTTGTGCTTAATTGAGTATTTAAGAAGGGATA